>NW_019167893.1:15715524-16315524 GCF_002303985.1 Durio zibethinus
TGGATAATAAGAAATCGTTCACTGGCTTGACTCTCGGTATCCACAATGGAGTTGTCAACTGTTATTAAATGTATAGATCCATAGACCTACTGCTAGACATAGATTAAAAAGAGTTACCACAAATCTTTTTTGTTTAGGTGTAATTTGCTACCTGAAACATATTCTAATCCATAAAACTAGAGTTTAGGTTTGAGAGTCCGGTTACGTATGAAGAAGGTTATAGCACCTTTATAGCACCCATTCAAAGGATGCTACCGGTTTGATTTTAGATTATCTAAGACTTAATCATATTTATAATTTATCAAATTGTTTAATATTGAAAATTAACCCTAAAATTGTCCTAATAGTTTGGTAGCAATTTAAGCTAATTTTCTCATATCAGGAGTATTCATAAAGATTAGTGTTCCATTTTGAAGAGGCTTCGTCATTAGATTTATATTTTTATTCAGAAAAATTAATAAAGTCTCTCAATAGTTTGGTAGGACCCAAAAATAATCCTTCAATAGTTTAGATGATAAAAAGAATATATTTTATTTTTTATTTTATTTTTTTCAAAAAAAAATAATTTTTGAAATTTTTCAATAGTTTGGTGGATTTCATTTTTAAAAAATTAATCCATAAAAATTCTTCAGTAGTTTGGTGCGAATTTATGAATTTATTTTGTAAGGATTTTTATTCGAAAAAGGTTTTTTTTAAAGGATTCTTTTTATAAATATTTATTTTTGAAGACTTTATTTGAAAAGATTTTTTTATTTGCTTTATAGAATCATTTTTTCTTTTTTTAAAAAAAAATTTATTTACTTTCAGAAATAAAATTTCTTAAAAATAAAACCAAAAAAATAATATATAAAAAATAAAATGGGTTAAAAATAAAATAAAATAAAATCAAAAAATAAAATAAAATAAAAAACTTACAATTGGGTCGGGTTAGAATGCGAGTTGACGCGCAAGTCGTAAGGTCAAGCCCGGATCCTGGGTTGTCCAAAACGATGTCATTCTAGGCTACTATATAAGCCACTTACCACGTTTTAATCATCAGAAACCTTATGCCTCTTCTCTCTTTAAACCAGAAACCCTCTCTCTTTTCTCTCGAAATGCTTAGAGAAACCCACCGAAAACTTTAACTGAAAATCAAGAATTCCATTGATTTCTAAAAAAGTTACTAAAAAATTCAATCAAAAATTGAAAAACTTATCGGTTTATGAAAAACTGACCAAAAAATGATTGAAAAATTCAAACAGTCACCCAAAAATTCATAAAAAAACTCATGTTCTTCCCAAAAACCCAAAAAAACAAAAAAAAAATCCAGATTTTTTCAAACTTTCTCAGATTTCTCCCAAATTTGCCTAGATTACTCCCAGAATCTCCCTGAATCCTAATTCCAACCCTAACAACCTAAAATCAAATCTAAAAACTTCATATTGAACTCGAAATCCTAAAACTTCCAAAATATCCTTATTGCCCAAAATTTTTCAAGTATTTCTCTAAACAAAATTTTTGTGTGTGTCTTCTATAAATCTAGTCTAATTTATAAGTAGTTTTAAGATCAATTTTAAAAAAACGGACATAATTAATTTCAGGCTTGAATCCTGGATTGTATTCTATCGACGAGATTTTTGGTCCAAAATTTCAAGCACTTGTGTTGATAGAACTTTGACCAAGGGATTCTGATCCTGATTCTCTTTCCTATTCACATACAGATCAGAACAAAAAAAAAGAAAAAAAGAAAGAAAAAAATAAAATAAAAAAAATAATAATAATAATAGTGACATGAATAATACTATATTATAATATATACAAAAACACCAAAGAAAGAAAAAGAAAACAAAATAATAATAATAATATAATAATAAATATAATAATAATAATAATGACATTAATAATACTATAACATAATCCAATTATATACTATAATAATAAAAATATAAAGGAAATTAGTCCAATTAGGCTCAGACACAAATGAGTGTCCACAATTAGGTTTGTGCCTAAATCAATGAAAGAGTCCAAAGTAAGTGTATTGGAGTTTGGATCCAACCTATGCTGGGCCAAGACAAAAGCAAGTCCAATGAGTACGAATCAAATCCAAGCAAAGCCTGAGTCAAGCTTGGGTTGGGGGCCACTAGTTAAGTGGGTTAGGACATAGGTCGACCTGAATCGTAGGTTAGGTTGACCCTTCGGTTCAGGTTTAACCCGCCAAGTGCCTTTTGCTTTTTTTAAGCTATAAAACCCTAAGTTTTTTTTTTTTTTTTCATTTCATTTCCTTCTCCTAAAAATATATATATATATCACAACTCTTTAATCAAATAACCGCTTCAACTTAGAGAAACTGTAGCTCTTCTACCTTTA
The DNA here is from genome assembly GCF_002303985.1 of Durio zibethinus. The sequence continues at coordinate 15,717,871 of NW_019167893.1, forward strand.
TTGTTGTCGCTGCTAACCAGAGCACTACCTATTGCTATCTCTCTTCCCTCTGCCTCTACTAGCCAAAAAGCTTCACTATTAAGCTTAAAAGACCTCCTCCTTCCTCCAAAACAAACTCAAGACCCAAAGCCTCATTAAAAAAGAAAAAATCAACCTAGCTTTTTTTTTGTTTTTGTTTTTTTCCTATGTGAATCTTGGTTTAGGTCGACTAGGTTCCTTTGTTAGAGAGGATTGTGGATTTTTTTTTTTGGTGGGTTGGTTTCAAGTTGGTTTTTTCAGGCTTTCTTCCTTTTTTATGGGTTTTTCATACTTTTCTGTGGTTTTTTTGGTGGTTTTATACGAGTGGTTGTTTGGTAGTAGGGTGACGAATTGGTAAGGAAAGGCTAAGGTCAATGCTTGGAATGGTTTTGGTGAGGGGAAAGGTTAAATTTGGGTTTTAAAGGGCTTGGTATTTAATAGTAGGGTCGATCAGGGTGTTTGGGTTGTTTGGCCATCAGGTGGTGTACATGTTGTGGTATGGTGCTTGGGGTGTTTGAAACAGAGACTTAGTGCTTGGGCCTTGGTCGATGGGTGTATACAAGGACTGTGAAGGGTCCTACTCTTAAAGGGTGGAGTTGGGGTGGTTAGTTCAGTTGGTTTTGGTAGGGTCTGAGACATGCAAAGCTTAGGGTTCTGGGATGGTGTGCGTGCAAGGCGTGGAGCTAGGGAAGATGGTGGAAATAGGTCCTATGAGGGTCTCACTTGATGTATGCAGGGCACTGGTGAAATATTGTGTGGGAGTGTTTGGCACTAAAAAAAAAAAAATTCTCACCTCCTTGGGTGCCAAGGCCTGAAGGTGCTTTTAGGGTTTGTAGGTGCTAGTTTTGGGGGAAAGGTTTTAGGAGACGAAAGGCTGGAACTTGGAAAAAAAAAAAATTTGGCTCCTCTTCCCTTGTATGCTGTGAATTCCTCCCCTTTATCCTAACCAGTTGGTTGTTGATAATTTGGTTTGTTGTAGTCCTACAACACTGATGGCAGTGAAGTGGAGTAATGGTTGCTAGCAGCGTGAAGGGTAGTAGAGCAATTTTATTGTCTTCTGCCCTTTTTTTTATTTTGTACTTTATTTTTTTTTGTAATTTAATTTTAATTGATAATTAATTTTTTGTAATTAATTAATTTTTATTTTATATTTTTTGTTTTTGATTAATTTAATTAATCCTAAATGATAAATAATAATAATAATAATATTATTATTATTATTAAAATAACTAATCCAAAACAAGTTCGAACAAAGTCAATTCGATTTAATATTTAAACTTACTCAAATGAAAATATGCAAATTAAACGTAAAAACTGAACATGTTTTAATTGACACAAATAAAATTAGATGTTTACAATTAATCTAAATAGTTTCAAGTAAAGATCTCCGCTCTTTTAGCCACCAATCACACAATCCAACTTAACTAACTTATGGGCATGCAAAAGAGTTGGCACCCTCTTAACATGGAAAAATTGACATATATTGCATTCCAAAGCTAAGTGCAATACATCCCCTCCCCATTCTCATAAACTCTCATTTTTCTTACATATCTCCTTAATAGGCGGCAGCATTAATCTTAACCACAACCGGTGGAGGACAAGCCCTCAAATGGACACCGGTCTCCCTTGTCTACATTTTTGATTTAATTGGATATGGCCGCCATCCAAATGAAGCATTAGTTATTCTTTCATGCTCAATTTGGAATCTCCTAGTTACCATTTTGAGAGGATGTCAAACTGACAATATTAGATATTCCACAACTATATATTATTTTTTATAAACAAATATTATTTCGAACTAAAAAAACATACATCAATTAATCACTTAGCAAAAAATTAATCAGTTAATGAACTAAATGCTCGAATTTATTGTTTATTAAATTAATTATATATTAATTTATTATTTTTTTAAGATATTATTTTTTTAATAATTTAAGTTGCTAGCGATTAGATTTTAATTATTAAAATTAAAAGTTCAATATATTACATAACTATTTATAATTTAGGTTAAAACATTTTCAATAATTTCTTAAGTTAATAATACTAACTTACACGTGTGAATCTTAATTTAGTTTTCAACTAATTAATCACTGTTCACCTTTTAAAAAGATTAAATAATATCGAATTTGTTCATGTAAAATTTTTTGTAACTTTCCAAAGGGATAACTGAACACTAATGTGACTTTGATCAGAAGTTTTCATATGAAAAATTCAAATATTTAAATTTAAAAGGTTTTATCCCTTCATATACATTTTTGAGACCTAATGAAATTTCCAATGTACCAAAAAGTGTTTATTGAGTAATATATAATAAGATTTATTAAGCAAAAATTTTTTTTTCATACTTGTAAAAATAACATTCAGTTAGAGTTCAAATCTTAACATGTGCACCTCCCATGTGTTCATTGATGCTAAATTAATAATAAAAGTGATTATTTTAGTGATCCCATTTTTCGGTATTATTTAATATCTTATTGTAACTTATTTTTTTATTTTCAAATTTTGATATTTGAAAAAAATCTTTATATGTACCTTACCTTATTTTCACAATATTAAATCAGGATTTAGCAACCATAAGCATGTATGTTTTAATTTTCTTTAAAAGGATTTTGTTATATAATAAAGAAATAAGTTTTTAAACCAAAATTTAGTCTTTTTTTTTTTTATTTGTTATTTAAGAAAGTAGATTTGAACCTATTCTTTGAACGGTTCAAAAATATACGCATTTGTCATCAAGTGAAAATTCTGGGGAGCGTAAAAAGTTTTTAATGGATAAAGAAAATGTTTCCTTGGCTCTTTTTCTCCACTAAAATCTCAAAAAATAAAGATTGCCTTTAAACTATAAGACATGTCATAACCCATATTCATGAATTACCTCATTTTAATTGTATTAGTTGTTGTTGTTTGATTCTGTGCTTATATATTTAATTACCATTAATTAAAAAACAAGTCATATTCAAAGTTTGTAGTCAAGGATGCCTCAACTTGAATCGGTAAAATAATTGAGACTAAAAATGTTGAATCTAGCTAATTAATTAGGGTATATAATACGTTTGGCTGACTTAAATTTTGATTGTTAAATTGAACTTATCACTTGATTCAACGAATATGTTTTTATAAAATGGACTCTTATACAAATATTCATCTTTTTTTTAATAAAATTTTTTTTTTCAACAATATGGGGGCATGCATTGAAGCCCTTGAGTGAGGTTTTGAAACGAATGTTTTAGTGGTTCCTTCTGCTGATTTGTCTCGTTTGCTTCAAAATGATCTTAACTGTAGTAAGGCCAAGCCCTTGTCATGTTTAAGCGGTTTTAATCTTTCTTTTACATTAATAAAATCCCAAAATAACATGGGATTTTAAGATTTTTACTTGAAATTTCTCTCATTGTGTAATGAAAAATTTTTACACATAAAATTGTTTGAATATTCATAATCAGCTATACAACTCAAGTTTTACTTAACAGTTTTTTCTTCGTTTTTTTTTTTTTTAAATGTCAAGGTCTAATATTTGAATTTCCTCTATTTTCTCAAATTTCTTACAAATGTATAAAAGAAAAGTATGCATAAGCTAGAATACACTATAAATATGTGCAAATTAAAACTTGAAACCTTAACTTTAGCCTTTTTTGAATGAATCAATCATTGTTAATTTTCAAAATATTTTACGCTCAATAAAACGATATAGCCTCTTTTATAGGTCCAAGATGAACAAATTCTTTCAACTTTTTATCAAATTCAATCCGAAGTATGGTCCTCTGATAATTACATCTTCTATATTAAAACTGACATATCATTTAGGATCGAAAGCGACCACTGAAGTGAATTTCGTTTTCACCCTTACCATTGGCAGCTTGTCACCACCGCCATGCAACAATCCCAACCAGTTAAAAATTTTCAAACTTGTTAAAAGATTATACGGTAATTATCACCAAATCAGCAGGATTAGTGTAATCTACTTGGCTTCCAATGTTCCCAAGTTAATTGATTTTCCTCGTCGTTGTTGTCATTAAGGACTGATGCACATGATTAACTCCATAAAATAAAATATCAAGTTCACTATACTATTAATCATGTCGATTTTTTACATTATTTTATAATTAATATGAGGTTGTGGTTGTTCCGACTGTAAAATTGCTGACATCCATGGACAAGGAATGAATCCAAGCCAGGCAACTTATTGGCAAGTTCATTATCCTTTCCTTCAATGCCCATTTTCTGATTCATGAGAAAGATACAAAAATATTAGTTTATTTTGAAATAAAAAAGTAGATTACAAAATTTGGGTTGATTTTAATAAAGTCAGTGACCTCATTAGGTTAAATTATTAATCTTTCTCACATGATTTTTGTCTTGAGAGATGGATTATGGGTTTTGACAATGATAGGAAGTGGGTCCATTGAGCTCGTTAGCCCACGAAAAAGTCACATAGAATTGGACAATGGTTCCGTCGCATCACCGTCAAAGGAGCCCTCGGATTGGACGCGGAGACAGGTCAATAATAGGAAGGTTAACCTTGGGTGCTTAGGTCATGAAGCACAGGTTACTGAGTTCTAAATATGTTTCCGACTTAGTATTCTAAAATTTTTATATATTTTTATTACTTTTCTATACATCTATTTGAATATAATTTTAATAAAAAATTTTGAGCGAGAGTTTTTATATCAATCAAGAGGACGATGCAAAGACAAATTGTGTCCTTTTTTTTTTTTTGATTTGATTTTGACATTAAGATTGTAAACAAATCGATTATAAATAAAATTTTATTATGTTTATGATCTATTTATTTAACTTATGAATTTTAAAATATTATTTATAATTATTTGTTAAATTTAAAAAATGAATATAATTAAACAAAAATCGTATTTGTTTACAATTATTTATCAAACACTCTATTCGTTTATATTAGAAATATAAATAAATTAAAAATAAATAAATTTTGTTATATTTGTGATTTATTTGTTTAATTAACAAATCTTAAAACATTATTTGTAACCATTTGTTAAATTTAATAAATAAATATAAATAAACAAAAACCAAAATTATTCATGAATTATCCGATAACGTTGTATTTGTTTAGACTTTTAATTGATTCCTAATGCAATGCTGTGTGTAAATTTAGAGAATATGGATATTTAAATTCAAAGTCTAAACTATTGGATAAGAATTTAACAAGAAGTTTGTTGTAGTTTTTAGTACGCCTCTTCAAAGACATTGATTGCATGAAAAATAAAATTAAAGTCTTCATGCCAATTCGTCAACAAAAGAGTTTAAATAATTATTAAGAAAAGGCCAAAGAATTAAGCGTGACCCTATTTTCTTGCACATTTTGGTTTATCAAGAATCAACAACACTTTTCACATTAACTCAAATGGATGTTATCTGCTTGATTGGTTCTGATAGCGGACATTTGCGTGAAAACAAGATCATTCAAAAACTAATTATAGTTAAATCGTGTGGCAATAGTTACATCTTGGATTTATTTAGTTGTAGGAGCTTTTTGATTGGCAAAGGTGTTAATATGCGTAGGGCTTTGTTGAAGTAGAATACGAATGGACTGAGAATGGCAGGCTACATATTATTTCATTCAATACTCGATACTATCAACTGTAAATATTAAATTTTGCACCTAATAATCTAGAGTCGTAAGTAATTTTGGAGCGTAATCCAAATGGTTTTGAGGAGTTGAAATCATTTTGGGACTTTTGAAACTTTTGGTAAGTTGGAATTAATTTGATACTAATGTTCTAAAATTACATTGCAAAGCATTTAAGAGCATTTTTAACTTCAATAACATAACGTTATCTGATTGTAAGCTTAATGACTTTTCAAATACGAATTATTGGAAGAACATTATGTGATTGGAACATGCAAATAACATTCAAATCCTTTGCTTTTATATGTTATTAGCTTAAATACAATAAGCATTCAGAAATATGTGACTGAATATTTTTTTTCTCAGCCAAAGTATGAATTTTATTCGTGAGATGCATTCAACACTAGCAGCCAAACCAGAAACTGAAGTAAAACGCAAGGTTCCAAAGATACATAGACCAAGTAAAGACAAATACAGCAGAAGGAAATAAAACATTTAAAACCACACATGAAACATGACAGACCTATTAGCACCTAATTTGGCAGATCATTTATCTTTACCCACAGAGATTTAGAAAACATCACAAGAACGTCTTCGACGGCAAATATCTCAGCAAAGTTCCAACTTTGAATACCAAGGGGACCGTAAAATATTCCAAGAATTATACCTAAATCATTTCTTAAAACACCACCACAGCCAGCGAATCCAGTGAACCCAAGAGAATCACACCTATTTTTGGCCTGGACACACCCAAACAACCCCAGATCTCAGATTTATAACAGGGCCACCAGAAACAGACTCAGTTGGGGTAGACCACCAAATGAATTCTTCCAAGTCAGAACTCCCTTCAATAGCTTTGATCCAATGTACAGACATTAGTTTAATTAAACACAGCACCTCATCGCCATCCCACTTCTTATTAAGAACAAATTCTTTCCTTGAAAGCCACAAAGAAAGACTAGAAAGTGGAACCACAAACTGCTAACCATCTTCTTTTCAGAATACCCGAAAAGCATGCACCTCCACATTGTTGAATTAAAGCTTCAACTGAGTTAGACATCATTCACTTTAATCCCCTCAACTTAAAAGCCATAGTCCATACAGACCAAGAACAAAAGCAAGAAATAAGAATATGACTACAATCTTTTGCCACCAACTTATTCTCAGTGGCGGGTGCAGGATTTTAAATTAGAGTGGACTAAATCAAATAATAATTGTAATTTGAAAATTTTCTTTTAGCATATAATATGTTATTATTTTATCAAAAGTTATAAAAATTTTAAGTAAATATAATATTTTATAATGTAACCATAAATAAGATATATAAAAAAATTCAAGTATTGAAATAAAAAAAGTATAACTATTTAAAATATAATAATTTAACAAATATAGTTATTTTTTTAATTTTTTAATGAGAACTATACTATAGTATTAATACTTTTTACAAATTAGTTGGAATTTGAGAATTGAATTTTTTTAATTTTTTCAAAATTATAAATACAAATTAGAATTATAATTAAGTATTACATAATTGAATAATCAAACAAACAAACTACTTAAAAATTAGAGCGTAATTAAACAAATCCAACATAAAATTAAAATAAATCTACATACAATGAAATTTGAACCTAAAATTCAAAATTTTAAATATTTATAATTACAAAGAATAACTTTTTATAATTTAAAGAACCATTTTTAATTTTTAAAAGAAACACCTATAAATTATATGCATAATATCAATAAGTATTAGAAGGTTTGAAAATCTTTGGGAGGGCCACAACTCTTTTTGGTTTCAATGTGGCTTTGTCATTATTCACACCAATTATATAAACTTTGTTTATCCTTGTGACGTCCCCATTCTACATTAAAAGAATACGAAAATATGCTTTGATATATAAATAAAACTTAAACACACACTTCTAAGACATTTTTTATAGGATAAAATTGTGAGACTTTTAGATATAATATCTTGTAAATTGGGTGTGAATTTCTACAAATGATATCATAATAATCACTAGTCAAAAGTTCAGAAACTAAATGTTACACTGTAAGAACCACCTATAGAATCCCAAAGTCTAGTGTGGTTCTGGTCATGATTTGATGTTGTACTTGATAAGGATGTTAAGCTTTAACGAGGGAGATTTTGATGTCTCCAATCTCATATTCAAAGAATGTAAGGATATAATGTAATATATATATATATATATATATAGATTTAAAGTTATACTTATGAGACATCTTTTATAAGATAAAACTACGAGACTTTCAAATCAAAATGGATAATATCTTACAAGTTAGATACGAATCTCTACAAATGGTATTAGAGCGACCACCAGTTAGACAGGAGTTAAGTGCTATATCATGGGAGCTACTTTTAGAATCTTACGAAAGATAACTGCTACATGGTAATAATCATTTCTAAAATCCCAATGCCTAGTGTGGTTTTGGTTCTATGTGTATTTTATATTGAGTTTCACAAGGACGTGAAATTTTAATAGGAGAAATTTATGACACCACAATCATACATTAGGATATTCTAAGAATCTATTATAATATATAAGTAGAAACTTAAATTCATACTTGTGAGGTACCTTTTATGGAACAAACTAAAATTTTTTGAATCAAAGCAGATAATAACTTGCAGATTAAATGCCAATCTCCACAATCCTCAAAGTGAACATCTTTAGATTTAAAAAAAAAATTAGTTGGAATACTATTTAAAAATGCAATCCACCAAAAAAACTTTGCACTTTTAGAGATATATTATATTGGTAAATCATAATTTTTGGTTCGAGATTGAAAATTAGGAATTAAGAACTTTGACAAATTTATTTACAAAAAAACAACATTGTTTTCTAGCTTCTATATCAGCTTAACCCTTTTTTTGTTCAATAAATCTATACCATTAATCTCATCCAAAAGCTCTTTTTAGTAAGAATGACTGAATTATAAAATATGTTCTAAAATCTGATATATTTTACTATTTTCAGCACATCTTAAAAATATTTGAATTTTTTTAGTAAAACCAATTTCATTTGCATATAGACTTTTTAATCTTTCTAATGATATAAATATCATTCGATTCGTATATCGAATGCTAAAATTGTGATCCTTGAAGTTGGGCTTGTGAAGTTAAAAGAGGAGTGTGTATCAACAATTGCATGTGTCGATCTATTTTTTTTTTCAAATTTCATGATTTAATAATCATTTTTAGATTTATTCCCACAAAATGATAACAACAACTGTTATTTGACTTTCTAGGAGATAAATATCAGAATTTTAGTATAAATCCTAAGCTAGGCAACTAATCAACATTCACTTTCTAAAAATCTGATATAAGTTCATTCTTTTTAAATTATCTCATCATTTACACCTAGATAAATCAATTCCTAAAATTATCTTTCTTATGTGATCGTGTCCAACCTCTGTCACCAATCTTAGCCATTCCATGACCTACACTTTTCCACAAAATCAAGACTAATCGAATCAAGAGCTATAAAATAACCTACAACCTGTTCCTCCTCTACCACCTGTAGACACCCATCTGTGTTCGGGATCAACCAGTGTTTATTATTATTATTATTATTATTATTATTATTATTATTATTATGTTTTAATGAATTTTTCTTTCTTTTTTTTTAATTGGCATAATCAAGGAAATCAATATAGTTGATTAATGGGTTTAATTTAGAATCGAATTAAATCAATCAGCCCTATATAACCTTGCCTAAATTACATTGAACAAAATCCAATATTAGGATTCAAGCCTCGATTGGTTCTGTTCGGGAAAAATTCAATCTCAGGATTCAAGCTTAGATCGATTCTGTTCGAAACCTAAATTGGTGCTGAGACTGGCTATAAATTGGACATAGGATCACAGAGAAACTCATAAGTGGATTTTTAAAAGAAGGACTTTGGGTTTATTTAGCATTTATAGGTTTCAAATTTTTAGGTTTAAGGATTCTAGGTTTGAAGTTTCTGGGTTTACAGATTCTAGATTGAAAGTTTGAGAGTTTGAAGTTTTTGGGTTTAGGTTGAATTTCTAAAAAAATCTGGAAAAATTGGATTTTTTTTGTTTGAATGTTTGAATTTTTTCTTGAATTTTTTTATGAAGTTTGAATTTTTCAACTAGATTTTGATGACTTTTTCCAAAAATTGAAAAGTTGCCCAATTTTTGGTGGCTTTTTTAGGATTTTTTAAAAAGAAGGTAGAGAGAATTTTGGCTAGAGAGAGAAGCATTCAGGTAGATTTGAGGAAAAGTTGAATCTTTACCCTTTTATAGTGTCCCAACATGATGTCATTTTTTAGTGCCTAGGTTTTACGTGCCACCATGGATCAACTTAACCGAATTGCATATTTTTTTTATTTTGTTTTCATTTTTTGATTTTATTTTTTTACTATTTTATTTTTAAGCTTTATTTTATTTTATTTTATTTTACTACCTTTTAAATTGAGCAATTTATTATTTATTAAATATTTTATAAAATTCCTTTTTATTATTTTATTTTTGGAAAACAACCTAAAAGAAAAAAAATTAAAAAACTCTCCTTTTAAATAAATTCATGAATCTTACCAAACTATTGGAGGATTTTTCATAAATTTAAATTTTATAGATTCTACCAAACTATTGGAGAATTTCATAAATCAATTTTCATAAAAAAAGGTAATTGTTAATAAAGTATTTTGTATTTTATTATACCAAACTATTGGAAGATTGCATCTTAAGTTAAATATTACCAAATTATTGGAAGATTTAATGAATTTTCTTAAAAGATAAAATTTTATAAATATTTTTACAATAAAATCTCACCAAACTATTGGGGGATTTGCATCAAAGTAAATCTTCCCAAACTATTCGAGGACTTTACTAATTATTTTCTTGAGTAAAATACATCAACAAATCCGACGACGGAGCCTCTATAGAGTGGAAACTAGTCTCCATAAATACTCTTAAGGTGAGAGAATTATCTTGAATTACTACCAAATTATTGGGGTAGTTTTAAGATTAATTTTCAATATTAAATATTTTGGTAAATTATAAACATGTTTAAGGCTTGGATAATTTGAAATCAAACTGGTACAATTTTTTATAGTTGCTGTGAGGGTGCTATAGCTTTTCTCACATGTAACCATACTCTTGAGTCTAAAATCTAGTTTCATGGATTAGAATATACTATTTAAAGATACATAAGTCAATCTTGGGACTCCTCTTTAAATAAGACAGATTCGATCAGGTAGCCACTCACATTTTAACAAAAAAGGTTGGTTGTGACTCTTTTAATCTATGTCTAGCGATAGGTCCATGGACCTATACATTATGATAGTTTGACGACTCAACTGAGGACAATGAGAGTTAGGCTAGTAGATGATTTCTTATTATCCATGCCTAACCCAATAAATCTGAGATTTTTTCTTTTTTTTTCCTTGCTTATATTTTGTTTAGTTATTTATTTATTCATTTCATATATTTGTCATTAATTTGCATGTGCATAACATGAACTCTACACCCAAGTTTTATCCCTTAGGAGGAAGTAAAGTACCTATGCCTCTGTGAGATTTCATGTTTTTATACGGGCTAGCAAAATACTCATACTCAAATTGAACCCTTTCCACTTGTAACCTATAATGGGTAAAGATCGGAGTGCCTTACTAGTTTGTGATGATAATGATGTAAGTAACAAATTGGGAACCTTTTAAAAATAATTCAAGCCACATATAGTTAACCTTAAGAGCTTAACACATAGGTAGAGCCATGTCCCTTCACCCTTTGTAGTTAATCTGAAATCTAAAGTCATGCTATTTTACTTACTTTATAGTGTTTATTTTTTATATTGAGGTGACTAACCAATTTTTTTATCTTTTTTTCTTTTGTATATATATTTGTAAACATACATGAAGATTGCATATTGTTCCTACCCTGAAGGTATTTTTAACAAAAGTTTTTATAGAATTAGTAAAGCATCAAGTTTTCACCTTGTCTGTGTTATTCAAATGTGATTCGCCTATAGATGTGAAGATAGAGTTAGAAAAGAGGCAGTGAGAAGAAGGGGATTGTTTACCACCTAGTTATGTCTCTACCTTTCTTAAGAAAGTTTGGCTACTCCTCAAATAAAATGATTTGAAGGGCCTATTAGGTATATAGAATAGCATGGTTCCTTTAAGGCAGTAAGCTTTTTGTCAAAAGTTTAGGTATGTTGCACATCTCTTATTAGTTAAGGTTGAAAATTCACTCATTAAAGCTATGGTATAGTTTTGAGATCATTTCTATCATTGTTTCATCTTTAATGAAGTTGATCTGGTACCAACAATAGAGAAGTATTCGACTTTGATGGGTATGTATCTTCAATATCTTGACAGAGTATTCGTGAAGAAATAAAAATTAGGGTATTGTAAAAAGCTGGCTAATATTTTAGGGATGGAAAAAGAGCTCATAGATTCACATATCTAAGAAAAGAGAGAGTATAAAGGTATTTCATAGAGGTTTATCTAAGATTTCATAGTCAAACATCTAGATGATTATCAAGGAATAAATGTGTTTGCTTTAGCAATATCTGGGATGGTCATTTTTCCTAAGGTCTTAGGCTATATTGAGATAGAGGTGGGGAATTATTTGAACAAATTGAAAAGGGATGTAATTCTTCTCTGGCTATATTGGTGGAAACTATTAGATCTTTGAATTTTTGTAGACAAAATGATAAAGCATGTTTTCTAAGCTGCATGCCCTTATTGTTTCTATGGATGAAAAGTCATTTTGAATGCAAAAAGAATGCTTTCTCCAAACTCTATTTTCACAATCGAAATCTAGTTAAAGAATTTTGTTAGAGTGAATGGCCGAAAGCAAAGACTCAGAAAGAATGCGAATGTATATTGTAGAAGCTCACAGTTTATCAAGTGAAATGGTTAGCTTCATGGATGAACTGAAAACCTATGTTGTATCAATGATGAAATGAGATAAGGGTTCCATTCTTAGGTTTATAGGGTTCAACAGGTTATGCACCTATAATGGTAAGAAGACAATATGGAACTGAATAGTTTGTTCCAATGACACACAGGCTCAACCAATTTGATTGTTTATACAGAGAACCTAAAACTTTTTAGAAAATTGATGGCACAATCAAGGCCTGAAAGAAACCCAAGAAGGTAAACCTTAGACCATTTACTGATAAAGTCATTTAAGGATATCTGATTTGAAGAGCCAAAAGAAGCAAAGAGGTTGCACCTATGTTTAAGGACCATTGCCAGTCAATGAATCAGAAGTTGAATAATGTGCCTTTAAAGTTAGAACTTACAAGAAAAGAACATGAAATTAAGAAAAAAAATTGAAACAAAAAATTCTAAGGCTTTAGAAAGAAAGGGACAATGGAAAGATAGCAAAAAAGTTAGAGGTTCAAATCCACAAGATTTTCAAGGAGTGTAACATGAGCAAGACTTAAAAGGTTATAAAAAAAATGAGATGATGCCTTTAAGGAGTTGATGGAGTTATGATAAGAACATAAGAAGTTGTGCATATAGATACAGGCCAAAGAAATAAGCAACATAAATTTAACTTGTGAGAATGAAAAGCTGAAAAGAGAATGCTCCCAAATAGAGGATGATTATGTCAAAGCTTAGCATGAAAAAGAAATGCTTAAAGAATACATCCAGATGTTGAAGTAGAAGTTGAATGAATAGAGAAATCATATCATGGCACTTATAGAAAAACATAGGGAATTATCCTATCAAGTATGATTTAGCAAAAGAGAAAAATTGGGAAGACAAAGATACATAGAACATCTCATAACCTAGATAGGCAAGGTAGTGATTAAGGTAGGAGAAATGGTAGATAAGGCTAAGATATTGAAAGTTTTAGTCATTCTAGCAAAAAAACATAGGTAGCAATCACTGAATTTCATTGAAGAAGCTAAGGATCAATACAAGCAAATTAAGTGCTTTTACAAGGGGAAAATGTTAGACTTGATGTAACATACACTTTTGTGGAATAAATGAAAGTTCATTTTGTTAAAATCTTTAAAAGGGCAAATATTTTTCTTTTTTCTTCTTTTTCATGCATTCCATTATATTCATTCATGTTAAATCATATCATGATCACTAATTTTAAATTATGGTACTATGTGCAAGAATAGATCAACATTCGTATAATGCTAGGGCTCAAGCTAGGAAGATGGAGCAAGATAATACGAATCATTTTGAAATGTTGAAAAAGGCTCAAGAGGTAATTGGGGGGAAGCTAAGCAAGATCCTTGAAGCTCTGGATAAGATAAATAAAGAAAAAGTAGTGGAGGAAGATATCTCACATGAAGTCACTGAGCCCTTATACAATCCAAGTTATGATTCTTATCAAACCCAAGCCACTCAAAGCTTTCAACCACCATAAACTACATTTCCAAGTTACAGCTACTTGGGAGTACCTTCTGGACCTAGTCAAAGAAATGTTCAGAGTTACTCTAATCCTGTCTTTACTAAAAAGACAGTCGAGCTAATCTAAACCCCCAATCTAGATAAGGTAAAAAAAGAATTAAAGTTGAAGACAACTGTGTCCTGAAAAGATTTTAAGACTGATCACACAAGGAACATGATTGAGGAAAGATTGTAAGCTGTAGAAGGCATTGACTTTTATGGATTCGTGGATGTTATGGGGCTTTGTCTGGTATCAGATGTGATAATACCCCCAAAGTTTAAAGTGCCAGAGTTTAAGAAGTACGATGGTATGAAATGTCCTATTACACGCGTTATGATGTATTGTAGTAAGATGGTGGTAAATGCTAGCAATGAGAAACTGCTCATGCATGTATTCCAGGATAGTTTAACTAGATCTGTTATAAGATGATATATTTAGTTAGATCAAGCTTGCATATAATTTTAGAAAGATTTGACTCGATCTTTTATCCATTAATATCATCATATTATAGATATGGCTTTTGATCATTTTTTGTTGCAAAGTATGAAGAAGAAAGTAACTTAGTCCTTTAAAAAATATAAAAAAAAATGATGAGATATCGTCAGTTAAGTATAGCCATCATTATAGAAAAAGAAACAATAATGCTATTTGTAAGCACTCTAAAGTCGTCAATAATATGAGTAGATGGTAAGGAATGTGACTAAAAATTTTATTGATATGGTGATTTTAGGTGAGATTATTAAAAATACTATTAAAATTGGTAAACTTGAAGGGGGAGAGCTCTCCGTTGCTAAATGGATGCCCAAGAAGAAATAAAGTGAGACTCAAGTTGTGAGTTTTGAGGGACGATAATTCAGAAATTACCTTTGATCAATCTATTTCCCTACTGTAACTCATGCTTTCACCTACCCTACCAACCAGCTACATGACCTTCTTATTCATCCACAACAAGGCTTTTGTTCATCAAGTCAACCTAACAAGTAGTGTGCGGGAACCATGACATAACTAGGAAAAACCTACCTTTGATCCTATTCTCATAAGCTACACAAAATTGTACCGAAAGCTTTATAAAAACCATTAGATTGTTCCTATCCATGCAAAATAACTTAAATCAAAATCTCCCTATCCTAAATGGTATGATTTCACTACACATTGTGACTTCCATTATAGGGGTGGCTGGCCATTCTACTGAAGATTGCACATATTTGAAACATAAGGTATAAAGTCTGATTAAATAAGGGCTAATAAGTTTTGACATTAGTGGAAACATAACACCTAATGTTAGTGATAACCCATTACGTAATCATGTAGTCAATGCCTTGAATGAAGATAAAAGGCATATGAAAAGAAAAGTGAAAGAGATCAAAATGTTATTTGGTTAGTTATATGAGGCTTTATATGAGGCTGGGATGATACAACCAGTAGCCTCATACACTTGTCGTAGGAAATGTGTCCTAAATCAGAGATGCAAGTATCGTAGCGAGGCTTTACGGTACTCTATTGAAACATGCAAATAATTTCATAATGAGGTGCAAAAGTTAATGGATTTTTACTAGATAGAGTTATATAAAAAAAGAAAAGTCTTAGATAATGCCAAAGTGGTCATGACAAACATATGGGTGCCAAAGTCGATGTACCTAGGAGCTGAGGAAAGTATCAAAGGAGAACCAAGTTGGGAAGAAGCTTTCACTGAATTGTTCATCCATATGGTAGGTAAGGATAGCTGAAAGGAAGTAGTATTGGTTTACCCATGCTCACCAAACTTTGAATTGAAGAATTGGAATGCTATCTAGATGCTTGCTATCTTTGATACTTTTTCAATGTAAGTACAACTCCTAATTGCTTATGCCCAAAAACATTGGGATGATCTCTTATGTCTAAGCCTTTTACTATTCATTATTTAAAAAAAAAATAAGAGCATGCATTTTATCCATTTCTTCTATTCAATCCATTTTCCCATTAAAACATTTTGCCAATATTCCTTATTTCACTCAATTTCAAGTCCTCAAATGAATATAAAGATAATTATGATAATGATAAGGGATTTAACTTTGAAAATTCAATTAATATTGATGAACTTGACATTGAAGAGGACTCTGAAGAGTACACTTTGTCTCTAGATTTATGAGATTAATTGAGTAGAGAAATAAATCTATTAAGCCCTATCAAGAAGTTACTGAAATGATCAATTTAGGCAATGCAGAGAACAAACCGTGGATCAACCTAACCTGATCGCAGGTTTTCTTTTTTCCATTTTATTTTTATTTTTTGATTTAATTTGATTTTAATTTTAATTTTTTGCTATTTTATTTTACTTTATTTTTAATTATTTTATTTTATTTTACTTTTTTTAAATTGAGTAATTTGTTATTTATTAAATATTTTATAAAATTCCTTTTTATCATTTTATTTTTAGAAAACAACCTAAAAGAAAAATTAAAAAAATTGAAAAAACTCTCATTTTAAATAAATTCATGAATCTTACCAAATTATTGGAGGATTTTTCATGAATTTAAATTTTATAGATTCTACCAAACTATTGAAGAATTTCATAAATCAATTTTCATAAAAAAGGTAATTATTAATAAATCATTTTGTATTTTATCATACCAAACTATTGGAAGATTGTATCTTAAGTTAAATCTTACTAAACTATTAAAAGATTTAATGAATTTTCTCAAAAAATAAAATTTTATAAATATTTTTACAATAAAATCTCACCAAACTATTGGGAGATTTGCATCAAAGTAAATCCTAACAAACTATTCGAGAACTTTACTAATTATTTTCTTGAGTAAAATACATCAACAAATCTGACGATGGAGCCTCTTCAAGGTAGGACGCTAGTCTCCATGAATACTCATGAGGTGAAAGGATTATCTTAAATCGCTACCAAACTATTGGGGTAATTTTAAGATTAATTTTCAATATTAAATATTTTGGTAAATTATAAACATGTTTAAGGCTTGGATAATTTGAAATCAAACTGGTACCATCTTTTGATGGGCGTTGTGAGGATGTTATAACCTTTCTCACATGTAACTATACTCTTGAACCTAAAATCTAGTTCTGTGGATTAGAATATACTATTTAAAGATACTTAAGTCAATCTTGAAACTCTTCTTTAAATAGGACAAATTCGATCAGGTGACCAATCACATCTTAACAAAAAAGATTAGTGGTGACTTATTTAATCTATGTGTAGCGATAGGTCCATAGATTTATATGTTATAATAGCTTGGCAACTCCACTAGGAACAACAAGAGTAAAGCTAGTAGATGATTTCTTATTATCTATGCCTAACCTAATAAATTTAAGATTTTTTTTCTTTCTTTTTCCTTGCTCATATTTTGTTTAGTTATTCATTTATTCATTTTCATATATCTGTTATTCCTTTGCATGTGTATAACAAGAGCTCTATACCTAAATTATGTCCCTTAAGAGAAAGTCAAGTACCTATGCCTTCGTGAGATTTTATGTCACTGCACGGACTAGCGAAATACTCTCACTCAGATTGAACCCTTTTCGCTTGTAGCCTATGATGGGCAAGGATTAGGATACCTTACTAGTCTATGCTAAACAATGATGTAAGGTATAATTTGGGAACCTTTTAAAAATAATTGAAACCATATATAGTTAACCTTAAGAGCTTAACCCATAGGTAGAGCCATGTCCACCCTTTGTAGTTAATTCAAAATCTAGAGTCATGTTGTTAATGATCAGGGATTTTGTGATGATAGATTACTTCACTAAATGGGTCAAAGTAATTTTTTTTACAAATGTAACTCGATCAGTAGTTTGCAAGTTCATCAAAAGAGAAATAATCTACAAATATTGACTCCCAAAAAAGGAATATTTTAGATAATGCAAAAAATTTAAATAGCAAGATGATGTAAGAAATCTATGCTCAGTTCAAGATTAAGCACCATAATTTAGCTCCATATCACCCAAAGATAAATAGAACTGTAGAGGTTGCAAATAAGAATGTCAAAAGAATTCTAAAAAAGATGATTGAAACATATAAAGATTTGCATAAGAAATTACTTTTTACTTTGCATGCCTATTGAACGTCAGCACGTACCTTCATAAGGGCAATTCATTTTCTTGGTTTACAGGATATAGGTCGTATTGCTAGTGGAAGTAAAAATTTTATCTCTAAAAGTCCTAAAGGATATGGAGTTGAAGAAGCTGAATAGATCCATGAGTGCTATGAGCAATTGAACTTCATTGAAGAAAAAATATTGACAGCCCTCTATCACGATCAATTATACCAAAAAAGAATTATGAGAGCTCACGACAAAAAGGTTTGACCTTGTCAATTTTGAGAAAAAAAGTTGGTGTTGAAAAGAATTCTCCTGAGTCAATATGATGGGGAAAAATGGACTCTAAATTGAGAATGACCATATATTGTAGAAGGGTTTTTTCAAGATGAGCCTAATTTTGTCAGAGATGGATGGAGATGACCTTCCTAATCCCATAAATTTTGATGTTACGAAGAGATACTTTACTTAAAAAAAAGTTCAAGTTGAAAACTCGAAAGGGTGGCTTGAGCCAAAAAAAAAAAAGAGAGTTCAAGTTGAAAATCCTCAAAAGTGGCTTGAACTAAATGGAAGTTTATTTGAGTTGAAAACCTATAAAGGCCACTTGAATAAGGAAGATATAACATCATTTGAGAGGCGCACTGAAATTAGTGAATTCTGAAGAGCTCTGAAGTGCTAAAGGCATTATATGGTTTTTAAAAGAAATCCAAGATTTGTTATCATGATTATTTGATTATTTGTTCTGGGTATTGTTATCCAAAATAGCCATCCCCATACGCTTTCATTTTGTTCCTTTGCTGTCATCTATAATTTACTTCTTCTCCAAATAAATGATATTCATTTCATCCTATTTATGTCCCGCTTTTAATTTTTGTCTTTCCCTTTTTATGCTTTGCCATGAATAGAAGAAATGCATAATTTGCATCTTATATTTTGAAATTAGGATAATGATTAATAATTGAGTAATGTCATAAGGGATTGTGTATTACTTTGAGAGAATTGAAAGGGACAATGGCCAAAGTTGAAAATTTCAAAGTATGATAAAGTCATTGATTTTGAAAGCTCCCATTAGGACAAAGATAAGTGTTTATCCTGAGTAATGAAGAATGGTTTGTAATCTCTTTGTGAAAAGTATACAGAGATAAGAATATAGAAGAAAGCTGTTGAAACTTTAGTACCATAATTGAGGTTTCATTTGCATCCTAGATAAGGCATGAACTTGCATCATTGCATTATCATTTGTTTTGATCTTAAATCAGTCTAGATCATCTTTCTAACTAGCGGTTTGATCTCGATCACTTGTTTTCATTCTCGGCTTAGTCTAGATCATCTTTTTGACTCATGATTTGATTTCTATTACTTGCTTTCGATCTTGGCTTAATCTAGATTATTGTTCTGACTTATGATTTGATCTCGATCACTTACTTTCAATCTCAGCTCGATCTAGGTCATCTGTCTGACTCGTGGTTTGATCCTGAGCACTTATTTTGAACTCAACTCTATTTAAATCATCTTTTTGACTATGGTTCGACCTTGATCATCCATTTTTGACCTTGATTTGGTTTAGGTCAGTTTAGTTTTTAGGACTTACGGTTCAATCCTAGTCATTCGATCTCTGTTTAGTCCAAATCATTTTTTTAACTTGCGATTCAATCCTGATAGTTCGATCTTGGTTTAATCTAGATTGTTGTTTTGACCAGTAGTTCAATTTTGATCGTTCGATCTTAGCTCGATCTAGATCATTTTTCTGAGCAGTGGTTCAACTTGGATTGATCATTTGATCTTGATTCAGTCTATATCATTTTTTGACTCATGGTTCGATCCTGGTCACTCATTTTTTATCTCAGTTTAGTCCATATCATCTTTTTGACTTGTGGCTCAGTTTCGATCATTCTTCGCTTGTTGATTTTCATTTTTTGGGCCTGGACAGTGTAGATGTATAGGCCTTTACATCTTCCCTATCTAACAGAGATATGTAAAGAGGGGTAGTTGTAGACACTTATCTATGTCCATGGTCAACTAGTGTTTTATTATTATTATTATTATTATTATTATTATTATTATTATTATCATTATTATTATTATTGTTGTTGTTGTTGTTGTTATTGTTATTGTTATTATTATTATTATATTTTAATGAATTTTTCTTTCCTTTTAACATATTCAAGGAAATCAATTTGCTTGATTAATGGGTTTAATTTAGAATTGAATCAAATCAATCAGCCCTACATAACCTTACCTAAATTACATTGAATAGAATCCAATCCCATGATTCAAGCTCAGATTGATTTTGTTCTGACAGAATCAATCCCAGGATTCAAGTCTGATTTGTTCTGTTTGAGCCCTAAATTAGTGCTAGGACTAGCTATAAATTGGACATAGAATCACAAAGAAACTCATAAGTTGATTTTTGGGGAAAGAAATATTTCTAGATTTAGGATTTCTGACGAATATATTTTTTGAGGAAATTTTTAGGTTTGAATTTTTGGTTTTTGGTTTGGAGTTCTGGGATTGAGAATTCGAGTTTCTAGGTTTGGGTTTGAATTTTTAAGGTTTAAAATTGAATTTTTGAAAAATTCTTGAAGAATCTAGAAAATTATAGAAAAACTAAGTTTTTGGGTTTGAATATTTGAATTTTTCGATTGAATTTTCTAGCGAAATTTGAAATTTTTGGCCAAATTTTGATGACCTTTTCCAGAAATTGGTGAGTTACTCAGTTTTCGGTGGTTTGTTCTTAGGTTTTCTAAAGAGAACGCAGAGAGAATTTTGGCTAGAGAGAAAAGTGCTTGGGCAAATCTAAGGAAAAACGAATCTTTGCCCTTTTGTAGTGTCCCAACACGATGTCATTTCTAAGTGTCCAAGATCCGCGTGAACCCGTTTAAGATCTACGCACCACCCATAGATCAACCTGACTCGATCGTAGGTTTTTCTTTTTTCATTTTATTTTCATATTTTGATTTTATTTTGCTATTTTGATTTTTTTGTTATTTTTTTTACTGATTTTTTAAATTGAGCAATTTATTATTTATTAAATATTTTATAAAATTTTTTATTATTTTATTTTCAAAAAACAGCCTAAAAGCAAAAATGAAAAAAAATCTCATTTTAAATAAATTCATGAACCCTACCAAACTATTGGACAATTTTTCATGAATTTAAATTTTATGGATTCTACCAAACTATTGGAGAATTTCATAAGTCAATTTTCGTAAAAAAAAGATAATTGTTAATAAAGTATTTTGTATTTTATCATACTAAACTATTGGAGGATTGTATCTTAAGTTAAGTCTTACCAAACTATTAGAAGATTTAATGAATTTTTTCAAAAGATAAAATTTTATAAATATTTTTATGATAAAATATCACCAAACTATTGGTGGACTTTACTAATTATTTTCTTAAGTAAAATACATCAATAAATTCTAATGACGAAGCCTTTTCAGGGTAGGACATTAGTCTCCATAAATACTTTTGAGATGAGAAAATTATTTTAAATTGCTACCAAACTATTGGAGTAATCTTAAGATCAATTTTCAATAGTAATTATTTTGGTAAATTATAAACATGCTTAAGGCTTGGATAATTTAAAATTAAACTAGTACTATCTTTTAATGGGTGTTGTGAAGGTGTTATAACCTTCTTCAAGCATAATCGTACTCCTGAACTTAAAATTTGGTTTCATGGATCAAAATCTATGATTTAAAGATACCTATGTTAATCTTAGGACTCTTATTTGAATAGGACAGATTCGATCAAGTGGTCAATCACAACTAAATAAAAAAGATTAGTGGCAACTCATTTAATCTATGTCTAGTGGTTGGTTCATGATTCTATACATTATGATAGTTTGGCGACTCCACTAGGGACATCGAGAGTTAGGCTAGTAAATGATTTCTTATTATCCAAGCCTAACCCAATAAATCTAAATTTTTCTTTTGTTCTTTTTTTCTTTTTTGTTCTTTGTTTATATTTTGTTTAGTTATTCATTTATTCATTTTTATATATCTGTTATTCATTTGTATGTGCATAACATAAGCTCTACCCTCGAGTTCTGTCCCTTAAGAGAAAGTAAAGTACCTATGCCTTCGTGAGATTTTATGTCTTTGCATGGGCTAGCCAAACACTCCCACTCAAATTGAACTCTTTTCACTTGTAGCCTATAATTGGCAAGGATTGAGGTATCTTACTAGTCTATGATGGACAATGATGTAAAGAACAATTTGGGAACCTTTTAGAAATAATCCAAGCTATATATAGTTAACTTTAAGAGCCTAACCCATAGGTAGAGCTATGTTTTTCCACCTTTTATAGTTAATTCAAAATCTAGAGTCATGTTGTTATTGTACTTGTTTATAGTGTTTAGTTTTTACATTGAGGTGGCTAACCGATTTTCTTGTCTTATCTTTTTTTTTTCTTTTTGTGCATGTTCATAAACATACATTGCAGATTACATATTATTCCTATCCTAAAGATATTTCCAACAAAAGTTTTCATGAAACCCATAAAATGTCAAGTTTATGCCTTGTCTGTATTATTCAAATGTGATTTGACTATGGATGTGAAGATAGAGTAAAAAAAAAAGCAATGAAAAAAAAAGGATTGTTTATTGCTTGGTTATGTCTCTACTTTACCAAAGGAAGTTCACTTGCTTCTTAAACAAAATGACTTGAAAGGCCTATTAGATATATGGAATAGCATGGTTCCTTTAAGTAGCAAGCTTTTTGTCAGAAGTTTGGGCATGTTGCACATTTTTTGTCAGTAATGGTTGAAAACTTACTCATTAAAGCTATGGTACAATTTGAGATCCTTTCTATCATTGTTTCATCTTTAATGAAATTGATTTGGTACCAACATAATAGAGAAGTATTCAACTTGAGGGGTATGCATCTTCAGTATCTAGACATAGTATATGTAAAGAAACAAAAATTGAGGTATCATAAAGAAGCTCATAGATTCACATAACCAAGAAAAATGAGAGCAAAAATGTATTCCATGGGAATTTCTTCGAGATTTCATTGTCAAACACCTTGATGATGACCAAGGAATGAATGTGTTTGCTTTAGCAATATATGGGATGGTCATTTTCCCCAAAGTCTTAGGCCACATTGAAATAAAGGTGGTGGATTTATTTGAACAGATTGAAAGGGGATGTAATCTTTCACCAACGATATTGGTAGAAACCATCAGATCTCTGAATTTTTGTAGGCAGAATGATAAAGCATGTGTTCTAGGCTACATACCATTATTGTATCTATGGATGAAGAGTCATTTTGAATGCAAGAAGAGTGCTTTCTTCAAACTCTGCTTTCGTAGTCAAAATTTAGTTAAAAATTTTGTGAGAGTGAATAGCCAAAAACAAAGACCAAAAAGAATGGGAATGTCTATTGGAGAAGCTCACAATTTGTCAAGTGAAATGGTTAGCTCTATGGATGAATAGGGAAACTATGTTGTATCAATGTGGAGATGAGATAGGAGTTCCATCTTAGGCTTATAAAGGTTAATAGGTTATGCATCATTAATGGTAAGAAGATAGTATAGAGTTAAAAGTTCGTTCCTTGACACACAAGCTTAACCAATTTGACTACTTATATGGAGAACCTAAAACATTTCAAAAAATTGATGGCATAATTAAGGCCTAGAAGAAACCCAAGAGGGTGAGCATTGGATCATTTACTGATGGAGTCACTCAAGGATATTTGATTTGGAGAGCCAAGAGAAGCAAGGAGGTTGTGCCTATGTTCAAGGACCATTGCCAATCAGTGAATCACGAGTTGGATAATATGGCTTTTGAGTTAGAACTTATAGTGAAAGAATGTGAAGTTGAGAAAGAGAAATTGAAACAAGATATTTTAGGGCTTCAAAAAGAAAACAGACAATGGAAAGACAAAGCAAAAGAATTAGAGGTTCAAATCCATAAGATTTCCAAAGAGTGCAACATGAGCAATATTTGAAAGGTTATCAAAGAATGGGATGATGCCTTTAAGAAGCTAATGGAGCTGCGAGGAGAACACAAGAGGTTGCACATACAAATATAGGTTAGAAAAATAAACAACATAGATTTGATTTGTGAGAATGAAAAGCTGAAAAGAGAATGCTCTCAAATGGAGGATGATTATGTCAAAGCTCAGCATGAAAATGAAATGTTTAGAGAATACATCTAGACATTAAAGCAGAAGTTGAATGAGCAAAGAAATCATATCATGAAACTCATAGAAAATCATAAGGAATTATCTTATCAGGTATGGTTAGATAAAAGAGAAGGGTTGGGAAGACAAAGGTGCATAGAGCATCTTATAACCTAGATAGGCAAGGCAGTAGTTAAGGTAGAAGAAATGGTAAAAAAGGTTGAGACATTGAGAGCTTTGGTCATACTAGCAAGAGAGCATGGGTAGTGACTGCTAAACTTTATTTAGGAAGCTAAGGACTAGTACGAGCTAATTAAATGCTTTTACAAAGGAAAAATATTAGACCTGATGTAAAACAGACTTTTGTGTAATAAATAAAAGTTCACTTTTGTTGAATCTTTAAAAGGGCAAATTTTTTTAATTTTTCTTTCGCATGCATTACATTACATTCATTCATTCATCATGTCAAATCATGTCATGATCACTAATTTTAGATTGTGGTACTAAAGTGCAAGGATAGCTCAACATTGTTATAATACCTAGGCTCAAGCTAAGAAAATGGTGCAAGATAATGCGAACCATTTTGAAAGGTTGGAAAAGGCTCAAGAGGTAATTGAAAGGAAACTAAGTAAGATCTTCGAAGCTCTAGATGAGATAAACAAAAGAAAAGTGGTGGAGGAAGATATTTCGTATGAAGTCACTGAGTCATTATATCCTTAAGGTTTCGATCCATATCAAACCCAAGCCGCTTCAAGCTTTCAACCACAACAAACCGTATTTTTAAGTTGCATATACTTGAGAATGCCCTATGCACCCGGTTAAGGAAATGTTTAGAGCGACACTAATCTTGTTTTCGCTGAAAAGATAGTCGAGCCAATCCAAATCCCTAATTTGAATGAGGCAAAGAAAAAATTGAAGTTACAAACTGCTTCATCCATAGAGGACCCTAAGATTGATCACATAATGAGCTTGATTGAGGAAAGATTATGGGCTGTAGAAAACATTGACTTCTATGGAGCCATGGACATTGCTAGGCTTTGTCTGGTGCTGGATGTGATGATATTTCAAAATTCAAAGTGCCAAAGTTTGAGAAGCATAATGGTACTATGTGTCCTATTACACACGTCACAATGTATTGTCATAAGATGGTAGCATACACTAATAAAAAGAAATTACTTATATACGTGTTCCAGGATAATTTAACGAGGTTTGCCACAATATGGTATGCTTAGTTGGATAGGGCTCACATACGATCTTGGAAGGATTTGACTTTATCTTTCATTAACCAATACCATCATATTATAGATATGGCTTCCGATCATGTTTCGTTGTAGGGTATGAAAGAAAAATAAATGAGTCTTTTAAGGAATATGTCCAAAGATGATGGGATGTCATCGTTCAAGTATAGCCACCACTAAACGAAAAAAAATAATAGTGCTATTTGTAAGTACTATAAAGTTGCCATACTATGAGAAGATGATAGGGAATACGACTAAAAATTTTACTGATATGATAATTTTGGGAGAAATCATTAAAAATGCTATTAAAAATAGCAAACTTGAAGAGGGAAAGCTTTTTACTGCTAAAAGGGTGACCAAAAAGAAAGAAAGTAAGACTCAAGCTGTGAGTTTTAAAGGGTAGCAAGTCAAAACCCTTGATCGATATATTACCCTACAATAAGTCATGCTTCTGCTTCCCCCTACCAATTAGCTCTATGACCCCTTTACTCAGCCACAACAAAGGTTTTTGTTTGTCTAACCAACCCACAAGTGGTGTGCAAGAACCATGAAACAATTAGGAAAAACCCACATTTGACTTTATCCTTATAAGCTATACAGAATTGTACCAAAAGTTTTACAAAAACCAATTGATTGCTTTTGTCCTTGTAAAATAACTTAAACCTCCCTACCTCAAGTAGTATGATTCAACTGCCCATTGTGACTATCATTATAGGGTGGCTGGCCATTCTACCAAAGATTGTACTTTTTTAAAACATAGGGTGTGAAGTCTAATTAAAAGAAGGTTGATATGTTTCGATACTAATGGAAACACAGCACCCAATGCCAGTGGTAACCTACTACCCAATCATACAGTTAATGCCTTGAATGAGGATAAATGGTATATGAAAAAAAGAGTGAATGAGATCAAAATGTCATTCGATCAATTATATTAGGCTCTATATGAGGTTGGAATGATACAACCATTAGCCCCATGCACCTATCGTGGGAGATGTGTCCCAAATCAAAGATGTAAGTATCACAATGAGGCTTCAGGGCACTCTATTAAAACATGCAAACAGTTTCATGATGAGGTGTAAAAGTTAATGAATTTTTACCAGATAGAGTTGTATGAAGAGGCAAAAGCCTAAAAAAATACTAAAGTGGCCATGACAGATAAAGGGGTGCCAAAGCTGATCACTATTCATTATGATCAAAAGTCAAAACTAGTCAGGGATAAATTTATTCCTAGGCTAATGATCTTCAAAGTCTCAAAACCATTCCTTTATAAGGAGTAAAAGGTTGAAACATAGAAGTATGGTTACGAAGTAACAGTCCATAGGTAAGAAGAAATTATGCCTAAATCTGAGGCTGCCAACATAACCAATATGGGTGGCATGACAAGAAATGAAAGGTGCTATACTCCAAAGGCATTAAAAAAAGCAAAGAAGGAGAAAATGAAGATGATGAAAAACAGACTGAGCCAAAATTGATTCTAGAGAATGACATCCCAAAATCTGTGCAAAAAAAAAAGCTTGTGAGTTTTTGAAGTTAGTGAAGCATAGTGAATATTTCATGGTGAAGCAACTGAACAAGATGTCAGCCAAAATTTTTTTATTGTCATTGCTATTGAATTCAGAACCACATCGTAACTCCTTACTGAATGTGTTAAATCAGGCTTATGTGGCATATAACTTGTCTGTGGAATATGTGAACCACTTGGTAGGAAATTTAATGGTACTACTTATATATCTTTTAGTGATGATGGGATTTTACCCAAAGGTAGAGGAAGTACCAAGGCTTTGCATATCACTGTTAAATGCAAAAGTCACATAATAGCCAAAGTCCTTATTGATAATGGTTTGGCTATTAATGTCATGCCTATGTCTACTTTGACAAGATTGCCTATTGATATGTCCCACATCCAAAGTAGTCATATGGTGATCCAAACATTTGATAGAACTAGGCATGAAGTGTTGGGAGATATTGAGATACCCATGCAAATTGAACCATTTACTTTCAATATAAAGTTTCAAGTCATGGATATTTCTCTATTTTATAACTATTTATTAGGAAGACCATGGGTTCACATGGTGCTGTTCTTTCTTCCTTACATTAAAAGATCATATTCAATATGAAAGGTCAATTGGTGATTATGGCTAGAGAAGAAGATTTACTGGTGACTCAACCTCTAAATGCTCCATTTGTAGAAGCTGTAGAAGAGTCATTAGAATGCTCTTATCGATCTTTCAAACTTGTTAACGCCATAGGTAGAGGATTTAAGGGGCACCAACCAAAAGTTCAATAAAATTATGATTAGTTAGATAATTAATAAAGGTTGGGATGCCAAAGTTGGTTTGGGCAAAAGTCTACAGGGGATAAAAAAACTCACCAACGATTGAAGACAATAGTAGAATACTGGGTTTGGGTTATGAAATGAAAGTAATACGAGATAACAGAAGGAGGTAGGAAATAGACCAATAGTTATCCCTTATTTGTACAAAACATTTATTCTTGGAGGATATATATATGTACCCAAGAGCTGAGGAGAACATCGAAGAAGAACCAAGTTAGGAAGAAGCTTTCGCTGAACTGTCCATCCAAATGGTAAGCGAGGATAGTTGAAAGGAAGAAGTATTGGTTTACCCATGCCTACCAAACTATGAATTGAAGAATTATAATGTCATTCAGATGCTTACTATCTTTGATACTCTTTCAATGTAATTACAACTTTCAATTGCTTATGCCTAAAAGCATTAGGATGATCTCTTATGTATGAGTCTTTTATTATTCATTATTTCAATAAAAGATAGGAGCATGCATTTTATCCATTTCTTTTATTCAACCCATTTCCCATTAAAGCATTTTGCCAATATTTCCTATTTCATTCAATTTCAGGTCCTTAAATGAATATAAAGATAAACATGATAATGATAAGGGATTTAACTTTGAAAATTCAATTAATACTGATGAACTTGACCACTGAAGAGGACTTTGAAGAGTACACTTTACCTCCAAAATTAATGAGATTAATTGAGCAGAAGAATAAATCTATTGAGCTTTATCAAGAAGTTATTGAGATGATCAATTTAGGTGATGTCAAGAATAGAAAAGAAGTCAAGGTCAATACCTCGTTCCCAATGGTTAATAGACAACGATTAAAGGATCTACTTTGAAAATTTGTAGATGTGTTTGCTTGGTCCCACCAAGATATACCTGGGCTTAGCATTGAGATAATGGAACATAGGCTACCCCTAAAGCTTGAATGTAAGCCAATTCAACAAAAATTGAGAAGGATGAAATAAAAAATGTTGTTAAAAATTAAAGAGGAGGTAAAAAAACAGTTTGATGCTGGCTTTCTACAAGTGACCAAATATCCTAAATGGGTGGCTAATATAGTTTTTATCCCCAAGAAAGATGGAAAGGTATGAATGTGTGTGGATTATCGTGATTTGAATAGGGCTAGTCTGAAAGATAATTTTTCTCTACCTCATATCAATACATTAGTGGATAATATGGCTCGATATGTGATTTTCTCTTTTATGGATGGATTCTTTGGCTATAATCAAATAAAGATGCCTCGGGATGATATGTAAAAGATCACTTTCAAAACTATGTGGGGAACCTTTTGTTATAAGGTTGTGCCTTTTATATTGAAAAATGCTTGGGCAACATATCAAAGGGCTACGGTGACACTTTCTCATGACATGATGCATAAAGAAATTAGGGTGTATGTGGATAATATGACACAAAATCTTGAAAGGGAGAGGACCACGTAGCTAACCTCAGGAAATTGTTCAAAAGGTTTTAGCTCAAGTTGAATCCATCTAAATGTACGTTCAGAGCCAAGTCAAAGAAACTATTGGGTCTTATAATTAATGAAAGGGGAATAGAAGTTGACCTAGATAAAATTTGGGCCCTTCAGAATTTATCCCTGCTAAGTACACTAAAGTAGGTCTGAAGTATCTTAGGCAGATTAAACTATATCTCTCTTTCATTTCCCAGCATACTTTCAAATGTGATCCCATCTGTAAACTATTCTGAAAGAACAATCCTAGTGAATGGAATGATGAGTGTTAAAAGGCTTTTGATAAGGTTAAGTAGCACCTATCAAGTCTTTCAAAATTAGCACCACCCATTTAGGAAGACTATTGATTTTGTATGTAGTGGTATATAAGAAGTCGATAAGATGTGTGCTAAAATAGTAGGATGAATCTAGAAAGAAAGAAAAAAGTATTTACTACTTGAGTAAGAAATTTACGAAGCATGAGTCCAAGTATTCATCATTAGAAAAGATGTGTTATGCTTTGGTTCAGAAGGTTAAAAGGCTCAGGCAGTATATGCTTTACCACACAACTTGGCTTATAGCTAACTGGACCCAATCAAGTATATCTTTGAAAAGCCATCATTATTAGGAAGAATCGTAAGATGACAAGTCATGCTTTTGGAATATGACATAGTGTATGTAGGCCAAAAGGTAATAAAAGAAGTGCCATTGCTGAATTTCTTGTGGACCAAGCCATTGAAGATTATGAGCCCATGAAACTTGATTTTTTGAATGAAAAATTAATGGCCATTCTCAAGATTAGAGGAAGATAATGATAATGAAAAGGCATGGAGAATGTATTTCAATAGGGTTGTTAATGCCATAGGGCATGGGATTGGAGCAATATTAATATCTCTAAAAGGACACTACTACCCTGTTATAGCAAGATTAAACTTCAATTGCACTAACAATGCGACTGAATATGAGGCATGTGTTATGGGATTGCATGCTGCCTTGGATAGAAAAATCAAAGTATTGAAAGAATTTAGGGATTCAGCCTTGGTTATCTATCAACTAAAAGGTGAATGGAAAACGAGAGATTCAAAACTCATCCCATACCACAAATACATCTTAGAGTTATGGAAGCAATTCAAGACAATCTAATTTGAACATTTACTTTATGAAAAAAATTAGATCACAGATGCCTTGGCCACCTTGGTTGCAATGGTACAAATTGGTAATAATGCTGAAATTCAACCTATCAAGATAGATGTCAGGGATATGCCAATGCACTGCACCAGTGTGGAGGAGGAAGGAGATGAAAATCCCTGGTATTATGATATTCTGTGATATCTAAAAGATCAACAATACCTAGATCAAGCAATAAAGAATAATAAGAGAGTCCTAAGGAGATTGGCTATGGAATTCTTCTTAGATAGAGATGTTTTATATAAGAAAAGCATATATCAAGTGTTATTACACTGTGTAGGTGCCTCTGAGGCCAAAAAGATCATTGGGGAGGTCCATGATGGGATATATAGAGTACATGCAAATAGACATATGATGGCAACATAGATTATGAGAGTCAAATATTATTGGTTGATCATGGAGAGGGACTACATTGATTATGCTCGAAAGTGTCACAAATGCAAGATTTATGTTGATAAGATTCATGCTTTACCTACTGTATTGCATGTTTTGACACCACTTTGGCCATTCTCTATGTAGGGAATGGATGTCATTGGTCCTATCAACCTAAAAGCATCAAACAGGAATAGATTCATTTTCGTGATGATAGATTACTTAACTAAATATGTTGAAGCAGCTTCCTTTACAAATGTAACTCAATCAGTAGTTTATAAGTTTATTAAGAGAGAAATAATCTACAAATACAGACTCCCGAAAAGGAACATTTTAGATAATGCAAAGAATTTAAACAATAAGATGATGCAAGAAACTTGAGCTCATTTCAAGTTAAGCATCATAATTCAGCTCTATATAGCCCAAACAAGATGAATGTAGCAGTAGAGGCTGCAAATAAAAATGTCAAAATGATTCTGAAAAAGATGATTAAAACATATAAAGATCGGCACGAGAAATTACCTTTCGCTTTGCATGCCTATTGAATGTCAACACACACCTTCACTGGGGTAACTATATTTTTCTTAGTTTACGGGGTGGAGGTCGTATTACCAGTGAAAGTGGAAATCCCATCTCTGAGAGTCTTAGGAGAAATAGAGTTAGAAGAAGCTGAATGGATCTAAGAGCGTTATGAGTAATTGAACTTCATTGAAGAAAAAAGATTAGCACCACTCTGTCACGGCCAATTATACTAAAAAATAATGATGAGAGCCCATGACAAAATGGTCTGACCTCATTAATTTTGAGAAAGAGAGTTGATGTTGAAAAGAATTCTTATAAGTCAACATGATGATAGGAAAAAATAGATTCCAAATTAGAAAGGACCATATATTAAAAAAGGTTTTTAGGAGAAGTCTTAATTTTGTCAGAGATGGATGGAAATGACCTTCCTAGTCCCATAAATTTTGATGCCGTAAAGAAATACTTTGCTTAAAAAAAAGTTCAAGTTAAAAACCCAAAAGGACGGCTTGAACAAAAAAAAAAATTCAAGTTGAAAACCAAAAAAGGCAGCTTAAGCAAAAAAAAAAAGGAAAAGTTCAAGTTAAAAACATGGAAGCGTGGCTTGAACTAAATAGAGGTTTATTTGAGTTGAAAACCTATAAAAGTGACTTGGATAAAGAGGATAAAGCATCATTTGATAGGTGCACTAAAATCAGTGAGTTCTAAAGAGCTCCTAAGTGCTGAAGGCATTATATGGTTAAGTTTTTGAAGAAATCTAAGATTTATTATCAAGATTATTCGATTGTTTGTCCTGAGGCATTGTTATCCAAAATAGCCATCCCTAAACGCCTTCATTTTATTCCTTTGTTGTCATCTATAATTTACTTCTTTTTCCAAAAAAATGATATTCAATTCATCCTATTTATGTCCCACTTTCAATATTTGTATTTCCCTTTTTATGCTTTGCCATGAATAGAAGAAATGCATAATTTGCATCTTATATTTTGAAATTGGGATAATGATTAATGATTGAGTAATGTCAGAAAGGATTGTGTATTACCTTTGAGAGAATTAAAAGGGATGAGGGCCAAAGATGAAATCCTCAAAGTATGATAAAGTCATTGATTTTGAAAACTCCCCTTAGGACGAAGATAAGTGCTTATCCTGAGTAATGAAGAATGGTTTGTAATCTCTTTGCGAGAAGTATGTAGAAATAGAATACAGAAAAAAGTTGTCAGAACTTTAGTACCATAATTAAGGGTTCATTTGCATCTTAGATAAGGCATGCACTTACATCATTGCATTATCACTTGTTTTTATCTCGACTCAGTCTAGATCATCTTTTTGACTTGTGATTTCATCTCGGTCACTTGTTTTTGATCTCAACTTAGTTCAAATAATCTTTTTGACTTGTGGTTTGATCTCGATACTTGCTTTTTATCTTGACTTAGTTCAGATCATCTCTCTGACTTGTGGTTTGATCCCAGTCACTTACTTTCTATCTTAGCTCAGTCCAAATCATCTTTCTGACATGCAATTTGGTCTCGATTATTTGTTTTTGATCTCGATTCAGTCCAGGTCATCTGTCTGACCCATGATTCGATCCTGATCACTTGTTTTGATATTGATTCTATCCAGATCATCTTTTTGATCATGGTTCAACCTTGGTCATCCATCTTTGACCTTAACTCAGTCTAGGTCAATTTAGTTTTTTGGACTTGCGATTCAATTCCAGTTATTCGATCTCAACTTAGTCTAGATAATTTTTCGAACTTGCAGTTCAATCTCAGTTGTTTGATCTTGGCTTGATCTAGATCATTTTTTTGACTTGTGATTCAATTCCAATCGTTCAATCTTGGTTTAGTCTCGATCATTTTTTTGACCAACAGTTCAATCTTAGTTGTTCGTCTCGACTCAGTCTAGATTATTTTTTTTACCAATGGTTCAATCCTAATCGATCGTTCAATCTCAGCTTATCCATATCATTTTTTTGACTTGTGGTTTGGTCTTCGTCACTCTTTTTCATCTTGGTTCAGTCCAGATCATCTTTCTGACATGTGGCTTGATCTTGATATTTTCACCTATGGATTTTCATTTTTTGGGCCTGGACAAAGTGGATGGTTAGGTTTTTACATCCGCCCTATCTAATAAAGATGTGCAAAAAGGGACAGTTGTAGACACCCATTTGTGTATGGGGTTAACTAGTGTTTATTATTACTATTATTTTGTTTCAATGAATTTTTCTTTTCTTTTTCTCAATTGGCATAATCAAAGAAATCAATCTGCTCAATTAATGGGTTTAATTTAGAACCAAATCAAATCAATCAGCTTTACATAACCTTACTTATATTCCATTGAATAGAATCTAATCTCAGGATTCAAGTTTGGATTGGTTTTATTTAGGCAGAATCCAATCCTAAGATTCAAACTTGGATTGGTTCTATTTGAGCCTTAAATTGGAGCTAAAACTGGCTATAAATTGGACACAAGATCACAAAGAAACTCACGAGTTGCTTTTTGGGGAAGGAAATATTTTTGGATTTAGGGTTTCTAATGAGTAAATTTCTTGGGGAAATTTTTAGGTTTGAATTTTTGGTTTTTGGTCTAGAGTTCTGGGATTGAGATTTTGAGTTTCTAGATTTGGGTTTGAATTTTTGAGGTTTAAAATTGAATTTCTGGAAAATTTCTATAGAATTTGAAAAATTATGGAAAAATTGGTTTTTGGGTTTGAATATTTGAATTTTTTTGTTGAATTTTTAGTTGAAATTTGAATTTTTTGACCTAATTCTGGCAACTTTTTTCAGAAATCGGTGAGTTACCCATTTTTTGATGGTTTGTTCTTAGACTTTCTAGAGATAAGGCAGAGGGAATTTTGGCTAGAGAGAGAAACACTTGGGCAGATCTAAGAAAAAACTAAATCTTTGCCTTTTAATAATGTCCCAACATGACGTTGTTTCTGAGTGCCTAGGATCCACATGAACCCATTTAAGATTCATGTGCCACTCATGGATCAACCCGACCTAATCGCATGTTTGCTTTTTTGCATTTTACTTTTATTTTTTATTTTAGTTTGATTTTATTCTTTTTGCTATTTTTATTTTTTAAACTTTATTTTATTTTAGTTTTATATTTTATTTTACTGATTTTTTAAATTGAGCAAATTTTTATTTATTAAATATTTTATAAAATTCCTTTTTATTATTTTATTTTCGAAAAACAGCCTAAAAGAAAAAATAAAGAAAATGAAAAACTCTCATTTTAAATAAATTCATGAATCCTACCAAACACTTGAGGATTTTTCATAAAATTTAAATTTTATGGATTCTACCAAACTATTGGAGAATTTAATAAATTAATTTTAGTCAAAAAAGGTATTTGTTTATAAAGTATTTTGCATTTTATCATACCAAACTATTGGAGGATTGCATCTTAAGTTAAATCTTACTAAAAAGATTTAATGAATTTTCTCAAAAGATAAAATCTTATAAATATTTTTATAATAAAATATCATCGAACTATTGGGGGATCTATCTCAAAGTAAATTTTAGCAAACCATCAGAAGACTTTACTAATTATTTTCTTGAGTAAAATATATTAACAAATCTAACGACGAAGCTTTTTCTAGGGTGGGACACTAGTCTCCATAAATGCTCATGAGGTGAGAGTTGAACGTGGCAGCACCAACCCACCATGAACCCGAAATAGAATGGCTTTAACCTCTCCACCAGCAACCAAACATGCAGGGACAGTAAAGCACAAGCAGCAGACAGGTGAAGCTTCAAGCTTCCCAAAACGAACAACACGTCCAAGCGCGGGCATGAAGCTTTAGGCTTCAAGACAGTTCACGTATGGTAGAAACAATAAACACCAAACGTGACGAGACTGAAGCTTTAAGCTTCCTTACTAGACCTAGACAAAGGAAGAAGAAGGAAAACTAAAATACACCAAATAGGATAATGTTGGAAGCACGAATAGCATCCCCATAAACATTGAACGTGACCGACACAAAAAGCTAGGAGTTTTGAGCTTAAACAAACGGCAAATAGCAGACTTCACCTAAGTTTTACACACGAAACTAGACCGCAAGCATGAAAAGAAAAGAAAAACTTCAGCTTCCATAAGATGTTACACAAACAGCAAACATAAAAAGAATGAAGCATTAAGCTTAAGCTTCTTTCTACAGATCCCACGCAGAAAGAAAAACAAAATGAAAGAAAGTGCAAGCTCCAAGTTTTATGAAAAGGTTACAGATATTGAAGCTACCTTTTTGTTTCTGTTTATGGCTCTACTGGTTTCAACGGAATGCTTCTCTTTTATTTTTGTTTTTTTTTTTCTTTTTCTGCTACTGATCTTCGGCTTTTTCCTCTTTTTTTTTGCTACTGCATTCTGGCTCCTCCTATGTGCACCCATCTTTTTTTTCTTCTGTTTCTTCTTTTTTTTGCTGCCGTTTCCCTCTTTTCTCTCGTCTTTTCTAGTTTTGGCTTCTGCTGCTTACGTCTGGCTCTTCCCTTTCATGGTTGTTTCTTTTTTCTGCTTGTTTCTGTTTAGATTTTTTTGTTCTCTCCGTTTCTGTTGGTGGCTACCTGAGAGCCTTTCTCCTCTCTTCTGCTATCTTTTTTTCTGGTTTTGGTTCCTACTACTGTCTGCTTTTTCTTTGTCCAGTTTTTCTTCTGCTGTTTTTTCTCTCGCTTCCCTCGCCTCTTTTCTGCTTTTGCTTCATTTTTCTTTTTGATGCTCTCCTCTTTTTTGTTTCATGCTTCTGTTTTCTTCTTCCTCGTTTTTCTGTGTTGAATCCCGTCTGGTTCTTTTTCTGCTGAATCCTCTTTTTTCCAATGACTCCCTTCCTCTTCTTTTTTGGTTCCCTTTTTTCACTCTTCACGCTTTTGTCTTCTTACCGTTTCTGCTACCCACATTGCCAGCCACTTTTCATGCAGTTTTCATTTCAAATTTTTTCCTCTTTTTTTCCTCGCATCGCTTAACGTTGCCCAGACCATAAACTCATGCAATTTCCTTGGCAGCCGCTTCTTCACATAATGGCTTGCATGGTTTCTTTTGTCACGTGGCTTCCCAAACAAGGCCGAATGGCCTCTTTGATTCTTGGATTCGGGCCATATTTTATGGCCATCTTGGACCTTTAATTGGGCCTTGCTCCATGGGCTTTTATGGTTTTATTTTGGGTTAAGCTCTCTTTTATTATATATTTTTTGTTTAATAGCCAACAATAGATCATTAATGGGCTCTAAAAATGAGTCTTTTATTGGACATTTTGTTGGGTCATTAGGGCATTCATTCAGGCCTATACAATGGGCTTTACTATGGGCCTCATCTTTGAGCATTTAAAAATGGACTGTTAATAAACTCGAAAAATTGATAATCGATACCCAATTATAGGAACAATATTAAAAAGATAAAATATTTCGGATAAAATTAGGTGTCTATAATCGGTTCACCCTCAGTGTACATACATTAGGCTAGATCTTAGGCTTGTTTTAGTTTTAGGTTTACATATCATAAGATCCTTTATGGACCATTTCTTTCCTTAGGTGTATATACTTAGATTTCCAGTTTTAGAGTGGTTCATTAGGCATAGTGTTCTTGTGACTCATGTATGCACTTAGTTAGGAATCGTGAGTTGATCTCTTTAGATCTTGAGCTTGAGGCTACCCGTAAGAGGATTAGAAGGGAGAGACAAATATATCCTATCATCACCATGGTCGAGTAAGACACTAAGCTCTTACGGATTATGTTGTGCCTGATCTTCATGGTTTTCAGCTTAACATTCGAAGGCCAATGATTCAAGCTAATAACTTTGAGATTAACCTTGTAATCATCCAGATGATACAACAATCAGTGTAATTTATGGTCATTCGAGTGAGGATTCGAATGCTCATCTTTAGGATTTATTGGAGATTTGTGATATATTTAAACAAAATGTTGTTCCTGAAGATGCCATTAAGCTTAAGTTATTTCCATTTTCCCTTAAAGGTAGAGCTAAGAGTTGGTTAGCCTCGATGCTACCAAATTCCATCATCACTTGGGATGATTTAGTGCAAAAGTTCATAGCTAAATTTTTTCCTTCTACCAAGACACCCAAGCTTTGGATTGAAATCACTACTTTTGCCCAGCATGACTGGAGACCTTATATGAGGTGTGGGAAAGATTCAAGAAGCTCCTAAGGCAATGTCCACACTATGGACTATCGAAATGGTTGAAAATCCAAATTTTTATAATGGGTTAGTGCCTAACACTAGGACATTTTAGATGCTACATCAAGATGTGCCTTAATGAGTAAGACTTATGACATAGCTTATGAGCTTATTGGGGATATGACGACTAATAATTGTCAATGGTCTAATGAGAAACAGCATCCTAGGAAAGCTTCGGGGGTGCAAGAGATTAGTGAGCTTATAGAGCTTGGTGCTAAGTGTCATAATGAATAGATCTGTAGACCTATTGCTAGATACAATTTAAGAAGTTGCCACTAATCTTTTTTGTCTAGGTGTGATTGGTCATGTAATTAATCTATCCTTTTAGGGAAGTCCTAAGCTTTATTAAGGGTTCCCTAAATAATAGGTTCTAGTCTACGCTTCAAAATAAGATTCGAGAGTTCGACTACATATGAGGAAGGTTATAGCACCCCCACACGCCCATCCAAAGGACAATACCATTTAATCTTAAAATTATCCTAAAGGTCTAGGTTCTCTTCTAAAATTTAATGTCTATATATTGAAAATAATTTTTAAGATTTCTCTATTGATTTGGTAGAATTCATTAAAAAATACGTCATCACCTCAAGATTGTTCAAGAATCCCATTTGGGTCAAAAATTTTCTTTATTGAAAATATATCTAATTTTTCTATCATTTGGGTCAAAATTAAAAATATTTTATCACTATCATAACGTTTAGTTTGGGAGAACCTATCCATTAGACACAAAAAACTATGGAGTTGCTACCAATCTTTTTTTCTAGGTGTGATTGGCCATCTATGTGAATCTATCATTTTTAAGGTTATCCTAAGCCTAAGCTGAGGGTCCCTAAAAAGAATAGGTTTTGGTCAACATCAACAAAACTAAGGTTCAAAAGTCAGTTACATGCAAGGAAGGTATTAGTACCCTTTTACACCCAAAGTTAGTACTAAGTTAATTATGTGTTATCTTACCTAAGCCTTATCCAAAGATAGTTTTATCATGTAAATAAATCAATTCCAATCATTTTATTTATTTACAAAACATGGTGGTACAAAAATTCTATCAAAATATCAAGCAATCATGTAATCATGTAATAAATGTTAAATCATACCATGCAAAAATTATCGTGCAAATATATTATAAATCATACCAAATATCATGTAATAATATCATGCCTAGATCATGCTAAAATATTCATACAAGAATGTCATGCAAATATTTTAATTATCATGCAATAATAATAATCATATAAATATATAATATTATGTAAATATATTAATTATCATGCAATAATATAAAATGCCATGCAATAATATAAAATACCATGCAAATATATAATCATGAAATCAAATATAATCACACAAATATATTAGTAATTATGTAATTAAATATACAATAATAATATTGCAATCACACAAATAAATAAATTGATAATCATGCAAATAAATTAATAATCATGCAAATAAATTAATAATCATGCAAACATATCAATAGTCATGCAAATATATTAATAAATCACACAAATATACTAATCATGCAATAAAATATTAAACAAATAAATTATCATGCAAATATAATATTAATCATGCAAATATAATATTAGTCATGCAAATTCATGCAAAAATCAATACCATATAATAAATATAACAATAAAAGTAAGCAATTAAATATTATAAAAGTTATGCAAAAATCACAAAAAAAAAAAAGCTAACATTGCCTCAATGGATCATGGGTTCCAACAATTTTTTACATTTCAAAAATTAATACTTCTTATTATAAATCTTAGCCTTCCTTCCAAAAACTCCAACTGGATCTTCTTGTAAAATTTTTTGCTTGATTGCTTCTTCCTTGTTAATTCGAAACTTTGCCTAAATTATCTCTCTTTTCAACGACCTTTCTTTTATCTTGAAGTGAATTGCTGTGAGGCCCCCTATTTTGATCTTAGATTCAAGGTCCTTATATAGGGATTGAATCCCTTTCAATTTGGATGAATTAATTCAATCGAATCTAGAATTTCTCTCTAAATTTTATTCTTTGTGTAATCTTTCCTTTTTCAGTAAATTGAGTCCTAAGTCTTTCCAAAATTATTCAACCATTAAAGTTAAAATCTATGATGAAATCCAAGAGTTGAATTGAATCCAAGATTTTCCATGCAAAATCTCACATTTTTTTTCTTTTTTATTTTGACCGTTTTTTATCTTTTTACCAATTGACTTTGACTCTTTTGACTAAAAAAATAAAAATTAAACTAAAAATTAAACTAAAAAAATTAAAATATAAATAAAATTTAGGGCTTAATATTTGGGCCCAAAATTCACTTTTTCAATTAAGGTCAAATTACACAATCAAAATCAAAATTTGAAGCTCAATTAATTTCAAAAAATTCCCAGACAAAATGGGGTGTTTAGACTCACCTCAATATTTCTTAGATAACCGTCCATTTGCAATTACTAAGAATTTCATCTTTGAAATTTATTCTTTATTTTATAAGTTTCATTTCTAAATTTCCTACCATTTAGGTCAAATTTAAAAATATCCTTCTTAGAATTCAATCTTTGTTTATTCTTAGAAAAAAAATATAACAATTATTTTTTTTAAGTCTCATCTAAATTCTTTCACCATTTTGGTTGAATCTTAAAAAAAAAAAAAAACTTTTCACCAAGAAATTTCATAGAATTCAACCATTTGTGATTTTTCTTGAGATTTCATCTTTGGATAATTGTCATTTATTTTCAAACAAATTTACAAGTTATATTTTTACTATGTAATTTGAAAAGGGATACAATTGCTTTTATTGAAATTTTATCTAAATTATTCTATCATTTGGGGTAAATTTAGAGAAATTTTGACATAAAAATTTCTTAGAAAATTTACCTTTTTTAATTTTTAAGAATTTCATCATTTGATCATTATTATTTATTCTCAAAATTTTATTAAAGTTTTATTTTATATTTTATATAATTTTTCTAATTTAGAAAAACTTCTAACAATTTTCCTAAAAAATTAAATCATGCAAAAAAAATCTCAAAAATAAATGAATAATAAAATAAAACAAAATAAATAAATAACTTACAAAAATAAAATAAAAATACCAAAGAAAATCGACTCACTCAGCTTAGGATATGGCTCGATAGCAAAGACAATGAGCGACTGAAGCAGTTGGACTGAGGCTCGGCTTGGCTCGGGGCTATGGTTGTTAACCTATTTGCCATATTGGTTTCGAGTCAGGGCACTCAGATCAGGTCGAGCTAATGATAAAATGTACGAATCTTGTTGAATTAAAACCTGCAAAATGACATCATTTAATCCATAATATATAATGCCCAAATCTTTTTTATTTTTTTAAGAATGGCCTTTTTACTTTCTCTTTCTAGTTTTTCCTCTACTTCTCTCTTTTTTTTTTGGATTTTCCAGATTCTAATCAACATTTGTTGGCAAGTTTCCAAGTTCTAGGATTATGGCTAGGTTCTTGGTATTTCACCAAAAAGTTGATGGATTCTGCATTGGTTACTAGAAGGTTGATCAGATTCTAGTAGTTGTCATCAGATTTTGGAAATTTGGTTGGAATCCCATTGAAAAAATCAAATTTCATTAAAAAATTTAATTGATAATTGGAAATTTTGTAAAAAAATAAATTTCAAAAAAATTTCAATGACCTTCTTGATAAATTCTGACTTTTAAAACCTATTTCTCTATGAATTTTCCTTCAAAATCACCCTTGAGATCCCATAAACCTAAAATCAAAATACTACCTACTATTTCAAGAATTTGCTTTTAACTTTTTCCTGTCTGTGTTTTCCTTGCTAATTGCCCTCTTTAGCATTTACTTGCTATTTATTTATAAAGATTCTTTTAGCTTAATTGGTGTCCTAATAAAGGTGAAATTCTTCAATAATGCAAATTCCTTTTTATCATCAAAAGAAAAAAAAATTGAAATTATCCCCAAGAAAAATCCATTGTTCAATTTAACAATTAAAAGTGTGGATTATCATATGAAAAAGGGACTCTATTTCCAATGCCTACACACAACCTGATAAATGGCCATTTGATTTTCCTTTCAATTATCCTTTTTTTTTTAAATATCTCTTTTTCCTTTTTTTTTTAACTAGATAAATGAGAATAAGATAAAATTTAAATTAAAGATAAACTAACAATAAAAAACACAAATAAGATCAAAAAAATAAATAAATATAAAACAAGATAGATATATACATGGATAGATACAATAAAAAAAATGGGCTTGATCGGATTGGGCCAAATTGGTTTGAGTTCGTATGGTTTAGGCCCAGACCAAATAGGATGTCTACAGTTGCCCCTATTTGTGCATTTTTTGTGCAATAGAAATTATGCAAAGACATAGACAACCTATTACATTAGGGTCCAAATTATTCACCCTTATTTATTTATTTATTTTTCTTTATGTTTCTTTTATCTTTTCTTTTTTTGACAAACACGTCAAAAATAGAAGCACATAACTTTTAAAAATAAAGGCTCTCCCATAACAGAGGCACCCCATAATAAAGGCATACAATTTTAAGAAATAAGGGCTTTTCATAATAGAGGCATACAATTTTAAGAAATAAGGCTTTTTCATAATAGAGGCACATAATTTTAAAAGTAAAGGCTCCTTCATAATAGAGGCACACAACTTTAAAAGCAAGTGCTTTCCCATGATACAAGCACACAACTTTAAAAATAAGGACCCCCTATGTCTTCCTTATAGCTTCAAATTTTCTATATGACCTAAACTTTATCTTGACATATTCTTTGGTGATTTCTTGAATACATGAATATTGAATATGTCTTATTTCTATATGGTCTAAAAGGAATGATTTTTGCACATTAGAACTTTTACTTTAATGCCAATATTACAATATTTGATGCTTAACTTGATACATGGCTTTTAGCTTAAGTTTCTACATATATATATATATATATATCTCATTTGCTATTGGCAATTTGTGCTTAGTGAATAATTTTTCTTTACCTCTAATGACTTAAAGTATGGAATTCATTCTCTAACAATTGGTACAATCTTTATCAATTGATATTCTTGGTGCTACTAATGAATATTTCTTTGTCAAGAATTTTTCTAAGTCTATGCTAGGAAAACATGAAAGATGCATGAATGAGTTTATATTTTGAAATTTCAGACATAGTAAACAAAGTATGTCATCTTTATTAATCAAGCCCAAGTACCAAAAAACTTGTTCCAATGATGTGGAATGGAGGATTCAAAGCCTCACTCAACTTAAATGAGAACAACAACAAAACTTGAAAGGATAGAGATAAATATTACTAATTTAAATGCTTTGAAGGT
This sequence comes from Durio zibethinus, assembly GCF_002303985.1. The sequence goes on from NW_019167893.1 coordinate 15,760,622, forward strand.
TTTTCATGAGAGATAATGTGCAAATATATGATTTTGTGGTTGAATATATGAATATATTGCATAAATTAGTCACCAAGCTATTTGATAGAAATTGTCTTAATATTTTTAAAAGCTTGGATTGATTAATTCACTTTGATTAATATTCATTTCTAGTTCTTAATTGCTTCAATAAGATTGATAGTTTTAGTGCATGAATGTTTGCTTAATGCATGAATCTTTGAATATGCCTGTAAGTTAAATTGATTGATTTCTTTATACATGTTCATAGAATGAAAATATTGAGATAGCATATACCATATTATGCCTAAATGCTTGCATATCTTTTTGAATTAGGTATATTGCTTATGTATCTTGCATATGATTGTATGATTTTGATTGAAATATATGATTGAATACTTACGTATGTTTGGATTAAGTACATTGCTATGTCTTGAAATAATTCATAATATATTTGAATAATTATGCCTTTATTATTCTTTGACGTAGCATATGTGTTCATCATGTTTAGAAAATCATGCTTATATAACTTAGTTATGATATAATGATTGATTGAACCTAAATACTCATTAGTACTCATACTTCATTATGTATGAGCTTATGGTTCTTGATTGGATTGGATAGCTTATGAAAGATTGCTATTATGATTTATGCTTGTATTGATTGAATCTTTTATATGCATGAAATATTTGTGCTCTTTCAAAGTTAGTGGATAAAATTACTAATGAATTTTTTAATTTTCATGGATGCTTGTTTATGTACCTATCCTTGATACTTATACCTTGCATACAAAATTGCATGTGTTTTAAATTGATCACTTTTTTTTTTGAAAAAAGAGAAGAAATCTTATAGTACAGTTTTGCTTGGATTAAAATGATTTGTTTTGTGATAACAATTGGTATTATTTTGATAACATATCTTTCAAAATTGGTATCCTTAACATTTTGTATGAGCTTAAATATATGTGCTTGAATGTTATGCTTAAATGATATTGGTATTTTATGTTCCAAGCACATTTACAATAAACATGATTTATAAGTAGCATGCATATCATTCTTTTTATCTTTTTGCTCATAAGTTTCATGTAGTAAATTTGAATGACTTTGTGCTAAAATGTTTTAATTGGATACACTTTATATTTTTATGCTCTTGTGATTGAATACATATATGTGAACTTCATTGTGCATCTTGCTTGAATATATGAATTAATTATATTCTTGACGTTATATTCTCATGCATTTTGTCCCATGCTTTGAATTGATATGTTTCTTTTGTTATGACAAAGAGGAGACATATTTTTTGTAGACAAATTTGATTGTGTTTTCATATATATATATATGTGTGTGTGTGTGTGTGTGTGTGTGTGTGTGTGTATGTATTTGTGTGCTTATTAATACACATGCTCTAACACATATGTATGTTGAGTTTTGTTGGATTAGGTTGAAGAATGCATTAGTTGAGAGGAAGTTTTGCTAGGAGACATGCTTGTGCTTTCATATACATATATATGTGTTTGTGCTTAATTGATACACATGGTCTAACATATGCGTATGTTAAGTTGTTTTGGATTAGGTTGAAGAATGCATTAATTGAGGGAGAGTTTTGCTAGGAGACATGCATTATTTAAGGGGGAATTTTTTCAAAATGATTTTAAAAAATCTTCAATATTTCAAAGAATGTTTTTCATCAAGTAAATTTATTTTTAAGTTTTGTCATATCAAAAGGGGGAGATTGTTAGCCTTAAATTTATCTTTATTTTGAAATTAAAAAATATTAAGCTAAATAAGCTTGATTAAGATTTTAAAAAAGATTTATTTAATACATGTTCTTAAGTTTTGTTATTTTTTGTACTAAATAAATAATATGTTTTTCAAAGTGTAAACAAAACTTTATTTTTTTTCATATTTCTCAAACTAAATCTCTCTCTAAAGATTATTTATTTTAAAGTGAACTTATTCATTTTGGACTCAATACAATTTTGATAATATTAGTTTTGAGAAATAGATTAACTTAAGAAAGATGTTTTATAAGAACAAAGTTTTCCAACATTGAACTTGTTTTATTTTTTGTATGAATTCACAAAGTTTTAATATATAAATTTTATATTGTTAAAAAGATCTCTAAGTCTACTTTCTAACAAATCAAACAAAATTAAAATCCAAATTTTCTAAAGATATTTAATTTTTACTAGAGACTATGCAGTTGTTTAAAAATTGCACAAGGGATAATTTTGAAAATTCACTATAATTTTTATACATTGAATTAGATGATAATTTTATATGGATAGAAAGCCCTTAAGTCCAGTTTCTAAATATTGAAATGGTTATTGATTTGGAGTTGTATAACTCAAGATATAATTAAATTAGTGAGTATAGTATAAAACAGGTGACTTCTAATGGCATTGTTCATACAGAATCACTCATGATCCAAAACTTGGCTTACTCGATTGATCCCCTAAGGTAACTAATCGATCATGTATATTGTAACAATCAAGTTTTGAGTGAAATTTGAGAACCAATCAATCCCCCAACATATCGAATCAATCCCCTATGCCTTAAAAAGCCCCAACAACTAGTTTTAAAGGAAAAAAATGTGTGTTTTCATTTCCCAAGCATTTCCAACAGCTCCAAACAAATTTTCTCTATAAATAGGGTATTTCAACACACTAAGAAGGTTGATGAAACATGAGAGCAAGCACCAATAAGTCTTACTTCCATTCTTTCAAGAATTCAATAGTTTTTAGAGCTTAAATTCTATACCTTTTGTATTTGTTATATCTAAGGTATTCTTGCCTTTCATTCATTTATTCTTGAACTTAAACTTAGCAAACACTTACCTATTAGAGGTTGTTTCATAGTTTCAAATTCTTTTGATTTACAAAAGAGGTTAGAAATCAAGAGGTGAGGTATCTTTTTGACAACTTTATAATGAGATTGGGTAGATTACTATAAAGGGTAAAGGTTGCTATCTTAAGCCTTGAAAAAGATAGGGTTTGTAATTTCATTTAATTGGTGGATTGAAGCTTGGTGAGAATAACCAAGAGAGAGGATGTAGGTGCCTTTGGAAAAGGATCGAACCTCTATAAGTCTCGTGTTTGATTTCTCTATCCCTACACTCCTTACTTTCATTATTGTTCATATTTGCTTCAAAGTTTTTTAATTATTGTTAATTGCATCATATTTTCATATTGTTTTTAATTTTTCATTCAATTATATTGAAAGCTATTTTTGGGAGAAATTTGAAGAAAATCTAATTCACTATCTTCTTGGATTACCTATTTATACTAAAAAGCTTTCAATATATTTTCAAGATCAAGCGCTTACCACTACACTAAAAGTTATAGCTAATAGTGAAGGTGTAACTTTATTTCTTTATTCTTTTTTGTAGCTTAGAGTCTCGTATTAAGTGAAAGTGGACATAAGAGACTTTGCAAGGTCTTCTTGGGATACCTCACCCATTGGGTATCGGTAGTTTGGGCTGACACACCTCGAAATCCTGTCCACCATAGGATACCTCACCTAGATGAACTAGCATACCAAGTCCCTAAGAGAGACCGTTGGACCCCATAATCCAACAACCTCCCTTCTAAAGGCACTTGGGGGACTTAAACCTATAACCTCGCTCTAATACCAGTTTTCAAGATTAAGCACTTACTACTATTCCAAAAGCTATAGCTAATAGTGAAGGTAAAATTTTATTTCCTTATTTTTTTTTTGGTAACGCAAAGCCTTGTACTAAGTAATAAATGGACATAAAAGGCTTTGTAAGACATTCTTGAGATACCTTACCCATTGGGCCTCGACAAGTTGGGCTGCCATGCCTCAAAATCTTGTCCACTATTGGATACCTCACCCAGATAAACCAACATATTGAGTCCCTAAGGGAGACCGTTAGACCCTATAATCTAATATGATATCCAAGTTCTCTTCAATGATGATATTCGAAGTTATCTACATTCACTCGGTGGTGATATATAAGTTTTCGTAGGTGGCAATATCAAAAGACATCTACATTTGTTTAGTGGTGATATCTGAGTTCTTTTCGATGGTGATATCCAAAGTCATTTGCATTCCCTCAATGATGACATCCAAGTTCTCTTCATTGGCGATATTTAAAAACATTGTGATATTTAAAAATATCTCATTTTTTGGTGATAATATCTGAGTTTTCAAAAATCTTAAAAATTGAATGTGTCATTTTTTTTCAAGTCAAATTTTCAAAAATTGATTTGTAAGTCCTTCGAGCATAATCCCCAAAACCTATAGATGAAGATTTGAAAGATTCATAAATCTTTCAGGTAGAAAATTTTAAAATTTTAAAGTTTCAAGGCCTCTTTTTAGAGGAACATTCATAGATGTCAAGATTTATAAGACCTCCGAGCGTTATCTCTAAATCTTCCGAGTAAGATTCGTAGCTCCTTAATCTAAATCTGTTTTAGTGTCGAGATTTGTAAGACCTTAGAACGTTATCTCTAAATATTTTGGGCAAGATTCATAAGTTTTTTTAGCTGAATTTGTTTGGGTCAAGAATTATAATACCTCTAGACATAATCTCTAAGTCTTCCGGATAAGATTCATAAGTCATTTTAGAAGAATATTTTAAATTTTCTAAGTTGTGGAGCCCCTAATGAGAGGAGCTTTTAGATTTATTTTTAGAAGTTGTGGACCCTCCAATAAAAGGAGCTTTTAGATTTTTTTTCAAAAGTGGTAAAGCCTCTAATGAGAAAAGTTTTTCAAGAAATTAAAAAAATTCAAAATAAATTTTCGAAATAAAAAAAATCATAAATTCAAAAAATCCAAAAAATAAAACAATTCAAGAAAATTTAAAAGAAGTTTCAAAAAATTCCAAAAATATCAAATCAGAATTTAAAAAAAAAATAGTTTAGGTCGATGGATTCAGACAAAATTGTTGTCTGTTTTTACTCTATTCCTGATTCTTAGTAATGTGTAAAAAAAGGCAATTATAGACAGCTAATTTTGTTCGAATAAACTTTAATTTATTCAACTTTTAGGCTTGGTCTTAGCATTTTAATTTAGACTAACTTAAGTATTTTAATTAGATTTATTTGATTGAACTTGAATAGGCTTTGTTTTGGGTTGATCATTTTTGGATATTTTGCATGGGCTCGAACCTAATTTAATTTCATTATTGAGTCAATTTCAAATTAAGATTTGAAGGCCTAATTAAAAATCTCAAAGTCTAATTGTGAGGCCAAACCCATCTTAACGCCCAATTTTATTTTTATTAAAATTAACTAAATTAATTTAAAAAATTAAAAAATTATTGAAGAAAAGGTTGACTGCCTTGTTTTCCTCTATTGTCAACTTCATCCATTTTTGTTCATTTGTTTCCAGCTTTCCAATTTCTCCTTTCATTTTACCCCTACTAACTTAACATGAATTTATGAAAAATAAAAGACATAAGGGAAACAAGCACTACACCATAGGTCATCACTTTACCTCTTCCCCAAATACAACAATACAACCTGAACAATGACAACATCCATTGCTACAACAAGAGTAAAAAATCCCATTTCCCATGCTAAATTTTTTTATCTTTTTAGGAATTGAATTTAAAAAGCAAGGATTTGGCAAAGAAAAGGGGAAACTCAGAACCAATAATCCCATGCCACTCTCTACTGCTATTACCATCGACACCATTACAAGCACCTGCGAAACACCAAAGCCCCGACCCCCACCACTATTTAGAGCTGAAACCATAGCCCAACCAAGACATCACTGAAGAAGCTTGTACCCATTCAACTACCTAACCATTCCAAGAGACCTATCCATAAACCACTAGCATTGCCTTATTAACCAACCGAACCACCAGTAAATACCACAAGCTAAGAGACCTTATATCCCCATTTTTGGCCAAAACACAACTCTCAACACCCAAGCACTTGTTGGTAGTTTAGAATGTGGTGCATCCCATATTGGATAAAAAGATTTAATTATTAATAAATAAAATTAATTTATGTATTAATTTTATTCATATTTTAAATAATTATGTTTGAACAAAAACAATTATCATATGACAAATGGTTATAACTATTTGAATAAATAGATTATTATTCATAAAGGTTGTGATTATACAAAAGGTCATAACCATCTGAAAAGAAGTTTATGTCTGTTCATTCATTATAAATAAATCTTCCAGTATAACCATTTTCATTACTTCTGATTGGAGAGTTTGAGGCTTTATTGTATCCTAAAGGCATAATTGCCTTTAAGAAAGTGTTCTTCACACTTCAAAACCAAATTCTTTTCTATTATTTCTCTTATCTTATTTATTTTTTCTAAAAATTTAAAGGTAATTATGAGAAATTTGTATTTCGCATGAAGAAGATACAAGGAAAAGAAATTGGCATGATTTGGAGATCAATATTAGAGAAAGTTCAAGTATCAAAGGATTAATGTTTCTATAGACCAAAATATTAATTTTCATAAAGATCTTTATTAGAGATATGTATTTTATTTTTTGCATAATTGTTGGTAAAGTGATTGACTGAATAAGATAAACATGTTAACAATTTATTTCATTAGTGTATAAAGTTAAAACACAATATGCAAAATATTGATTACATTGCATAAGTTTATGCATATACTGAAATTGACTTCATAATTGGGTTTAATGAATTGTATTATATTTATTTGAAAAATTGATGCTTATAAAGACTAGGATGGGAAATAGCCTAAAAACATAAAAGAGAAAAACATAAATTGATGTACGATCAAAAGAATTATCACTTGTTATCAAGTAACGAATTAAATTAGGTTCTAATAGAATGGTCGATTGTTTAATTATCATGTCTTGGTTATATATAGAATAGGCAAATTGTCCCATGGTTTCTATGAAAACAATCAGAAATTGGTAAAGGAATTTACCATGAGAAATTAGATGCAAGTAGAGAATATATGTAAAAAATAAGATTTGGCTACAAGATTAGTTTTATTATTAGATCATGGCACCAAAATTGAGATAATAAGTTGAGTCAAGCAATTTGTATGGTTCTATCTTTATTGGTCGTTTATAAAGCAAATGTTGATATATATATTTTTTATTATTCGTTCAAATTTTGACTAGTGTTCAATCTTCATGAAAACCAATTAAAATTAAATTGATATATATTATATATGAATAATTATTATTAAGATATGATGTTTCATGGATTAATTGGTGGATAATAAACCAAATAATTATTATTATCAGAAACATGGGTAGTGTGACATGTATTTTGCTTGCTAGGTATATTACACTAGAAGTGATTTTACAAAATAAAATTTTATTGTGAACAATCACAAAGTGAAAATCATAAATAGCCGTCAAAGAGTTAATAAATGGTTACAAAAAGGCATTGTTGCTTTTCACATATGGGATATTAATTAAACGAAAAGGCATGTCATTAAAAAATATTGAAGCATTTATCGGTTACTAGCATTTTGAAGGATGCCCATCAATGTTTAATTAGGCATGTTTATAAATTAGAAAAGAACATGCAAATTCAATGTTCTAAAGGCACCAATACATGTATGTGTTTAATTCCATTTTGTGATGGCATGGAGAACATTGTTACAATTTGCCATATATTACGAAAATGAACTAAATGGGATGAATTTTTTTTTTGATACATATAAGAAAGATATAAACTATAGAGATAGAATGCCATCATCTAATTAATACATTATTGGTTAAAGACAATGAATGTATTTTTGCTTCTTGTACTCGAAAAAATGGCCTTTTGCAGGCTGTTAAAATGAAAAGTGAACAAGTTTCTAAGGTTTTCAATAGTTTCATGACAATGGCAAGTATGTGGCTGGTTATATGCCATATTAACATATAGGCTTAGATAATAATATTGGTTTGTGAAAGCTGTAAGCCTTAAAGTTAGCTAATTAATGTTTTAACCAATGCAAATTCATCACGAATTTTTGCATGAAATATGTGTAGAACTCATATTATAATTATTATTTATATTATTTTATGAAAATGATTCTTTAGATTCACGTTTCATGACTTGCATTGATATAGTGATCTAGATTTGAACATATTGGTCACAAAATGATTGTGAAAGTATTTGATATTGGAGTTAAATATACCATGGACTCTTATTGTATATAGGCACATTGGTCCTATGAGTAAAGTTTGAATTTATTATATATCAAAAATGTTTTGACCAATTAAAAATGGTAAACTAACAGAGATATATAGGCTACACAATGGTGGAGAAATAAAGTTATCATAAAATTTTGAAATCAAGTTTAGAGGTTTCAATAATCATGAACTTGGAGTTGGCCATTGAGCAATTACTATATGCACTGAAAACTCATGATAACATTTGAGAAAGTTGGTTTTCACTAAAATCCATCATTATAAATGAGATAACTTTAATAGCCAAATCTACATGATTTGTAGGTATGAGGTGGATTATTATGGTTGGCTTAGAATAGCCATAAGCCAAAATTGATGCCATAATCTTGATCAGGTTGTGGTAATTTTTGGTTATGTATATGGTCTAATTCATGAATGTACAAATGATTTATCACTATGGTTTTATATAGTGAAAATTTCAAAGTTTATTTACTTTGGAAGCCATGAGTGATTCAAAGATCTTGTGAATTTGAAAACTTTTATAATAGCAAAAATAATACTATTTGATCCATTTGGGTGATGAAAATGGTTTTGTTCATGGTAATAAAAAATTATTAATGGTATCCATGATGAAATAGATTCATATAAATATTTATGAATTGACATAAAAGTCTTAAAAGGATACTATATAAGCATAATTATATATGAAATCTGCTTATTGATGTAAACTTTTATATTGAGTTAAAATATTAAAGTTTTGGAACTTTTATTGAAATATTAAGATATCAACTAGTTATCTTTCACTAAAGGTGGATTTAGAGGCCTCCTATTTAAAAAAAAAAAACACCAAATAGTGAAAAGATTAATGAAATGGTAACTTGATTACATATATATGATATTTTGATAATTGAATGAGATATTCTATAATAAAAGAATGCATACTTGCACATGGTGGGGGTGATAAGAATCAAAAGAAATAAAAATTGCCACCATAGTGTTGTAAGATTTTAATATAATTTTATGAGCAAATTATACAAGCTAATAAGTTTAAACACTTATTAAAGTTACAAAAAGATCTAAAAATCTTAAAAGGATGAAAATCATTTGGTTTATTCATTGAGTTTATCCAATTGTAATAGAAGTATAATTGTATTAAAAATATATAAAAGTATGAATATAGAATGGTTGAAATTAATAAATATAGAGTTGTGACCACAACCAAAATCTACTATTTCTTAAGATGATAAAAATGAGGCAACAATGTCTGGAGCATATAAATTATATGCAAAATGAAAAGTTTGGACATATTAGCCTGAAATGATTATATTAGATATTTAATCTCAAGTAGGGGTAATTACCACAAAAGAAAATTGAATTCCAAAATATTTGGTTAGTAGTACTACAAGTAGAATGGATTTAAACCCTTACTATTAGACACCAATAATGGGAACCCAACTTTGAATTAGTAACATCTAATTACAAAGTTTAATCGGTAAAAATAAGTTATTGTTATGTGTCTGTTAAACATTAGTAAAATCCATTCAAATTTTAAAAACTAGTGTGATCCATTGCATGGGGAGGATGAGTTTTATACTGTTAATAGAGTTTTAAATGTCTAAAGTAATGGAGACATAATAGAAACTCTACGTATATAAACATAAAAGTGGTGCTAGTTCAACAAGAAAAATTAGGGACTCTCTTGCAAATTAGGGTCCCACTGCCAACAATAACCAAATAAAAAATCCAACAAACAAAACCATAGTCCTTCCCAATGGGAGGAACCTCAATCAAAGCCATAAAATAATTTTAAAAAAAAGTCGTAAAAAAACAAAGGCTATCAATATAAAAAAAAAAGAAATAAACACAAGCAAAATCTGAGGGTGAGTGTTTCGGGCATATAGGGGTTCTTTTTTGGGAATCAGGGGTGCATCAAAATTTGTAGAGAGAGAAAAAGATGGTTTTTGAAAGGCAATGGCAGATGGTAGTGAGCGATAGAGGCAGCATAGGATGGTTCAGCAATGATGAAGAGATTTTTGGGAAATCCAAAATAGTGGAGATGAAGAGCATGAAGATAAGAATAACATACTCTAGTTTCAAAAAGATTGGATGGTGGAAGCCAATGATGTAAAGAAATTTTGGTTGAAATTTTAAAGGTAGATCTAGGTTTCTTGAGCTATTTTAAAGGAAAACTAATCTCAAAATAGTGACCAAAGAGTTGAGGAAAGTCTGCGATGAAATTTTAGGACCCAAGAGATGCTTACTTGAGGTGCAATGATGGCTTATCAGATTCTGGGCAAATAAGAGAGCTATTGGGTTTGTGTTTAAAACATTAAAAGGAAAGCTTTTTTTTTCCCTAAAGAAAGAAAGATAGAAATGAAATGAAAAAAAAAAACTTGGGTTTTTATAGTTTAATAAAATAAAATGGGTGAAGCCGACCCATGACCCACCAAACCAACTCGCACCCAACATTGCTAACCCAATCCATTCAACATTGCTGGACTCTATTTGCTTAGGCCTAGTGAGCACATGACTTTAGGTTTCAACTTAAAGCTCTATAGGGTATAATTTTTATACACTTTTGGATTTTTTTATTGGAATATTTTTTACATTACTCATGTCAATAATATTTTTATAAAATATGCATAATTAATAATGTTTAAGAAAATAAATACTATGGATAATTATTTATTTTTATAAGAATTTATGTTATTAAATGTTTAAAGAAAATAAATTTTTTTTTCGATGATAAGAATCTAAAGAAATCTGAGTAGTGATTTTTTGAAATCTCTAGGTAAGAAGATTTTTTTTAAATACTACAAACATATTGAAGTATTTATAATAAATTTTTAATAAAATTTTTTTCTACAAAATATGCATAAAATGTGAAAAAGAAAAGAAAAAATTAATAAAGAAATCTTTTTTAAAAAAGGATAAATAATTTATAAAAAATAAAATAAAATAAAATAAAAGGCAAATATACAAACAACATATGCATATATAATGAATATTATGTTTCATTATTTGCGTTGCATCTATATTACTAAATTATGAAAAATTTGATGTGAGCCTTCAAGAATGAGATATTAAAGAAATTCGAGTAGTGATTCTTTAAAATCTTTAGGTGAGAATATTTTTCCTAAAATGCTACCAAAGTATTTGAGTATTTAGAAAAACATTCAACATAAAATGTTTTCATTTACTTATTTTTCTTAATTAAAAAATAAAAAAATAAAAATAAAAGAAAAGATTTAAAAAATGATTACATATAACAATGTGTGAATATTAATTGCATTAATTAAAAAATAAGACCTTCTAAAGATGGGATTTTAAGGAAATCCGAATAGTTATTCTTAAAAAATCCTTAGGTGAGAAAACTTCTCTTAATGTTACTAATGTACTGGAATATTTTGAAAATTTTTCAATAACAAAATTCCAATTATTTTTGAATAAAAAATGAAATAATTTTTAAGAAAATAAAACAAGATAAATTTTTAATAGTAAAAAGGATTCAAGGAAATTATTTTTAAATATAAAAATTAAGACTTTTTTTTATTAAGATCAAAAGATAAAATATAATTAATTGGTATCGTTTTTTAAAATAAGCGTTATAGGAGTGTTAATTCTTCTCTACGCATAACCATACTCTTGAACCCAAACTATTTTTTCAAACCTTAAAATTATCTTTTTAATAAAATTTTAATTAATTTTAAGACTTTATTAAAAATGTAGGTTTTAATAGATGATCAATCGCACCTAACTAAAAAAGATTGGATTTATGTGTTTTTAAATTTATCTAGCGGTCCCCCAAGTCGTTACGACAAATATTTTTCTTCAATACGAGTGTTATTTTAATTTTTTGGTTTATTTTCCTTTTTTAAATTTAATTTTTTTTATTTTAATTTTTATTTAAATATAGTAACATGAATACATTGATTTTAAAGAGAAATTTTTCAGAATTTAAGAATTTGCATACATGTGCATGTGAGTACATAAATACATATATATTTATATATATTATTTAAGTATTTTTGAAGATTAAAAGATTAATCATACGAGGCACAGGCCAAAGAACCTAATAAATGTACAACTGAATAGGTAGATAGAACAATTGTAATGTGGCTTCTACAAGAAATGAATAACCTTTTAAGGATAGTGTGTAAATAAACAAACATTTTTACTTATCGTTCGTGAACGTGTTCGGTTTTTATTTGTTTATGTTCATATATAAAGCTTAAAATTTAATCTTGAACTATATTTTTATATACATTTATTAAACGAATTGGATATTAACAGAGGTGTGTTTGGTTTGTTTATGTTGGTGAACAAATTTGTTTAAGATTCATATAAAAATCATTCGTTTAGGGTTTATTTTTACTCATTTATTTTTAATTTTATAATTGTATGTTTGTTTATCTAAATTTGTTTATTATTCATGAATATAGTTATTTATTATTTATGAATATATTCGTTTATATATATTTATGAACATGTTTATTTAATATTTATGAATGAATTCATTTAATTTAAACAAACCGGATATAAATCGATCACAAATATCTTATTATTTAAACAAATAAATCTTGAATATAATAAATAATTTTTTTAACAAATACGAACCGAATATAAATAATTTTAAAAGTAAACGAATAATATATAGACATATATTCATTCGCTTATATTTGATTATTTTACAACCGTATCAAACTGTGCAATTGTGAAGTGTTGGTCGATTATTTCATTACACATTATTATGTTTTATCCTTTTGGATAACAGGACTTGTAAGCTGTAACACCTACCTTGCCTTCACAATACTCTTCCACTTTGCGTGGATCTCCCAATTTTATATTAAGGAACTTGAATTTGAAGAGTGAGGTTTGGATTTCGATTTTGAAATTCAAATACATTGTTTGAATGAAATTGGTTATGAGTTATATAAAAGGTTTAAATCTAATCTAGGATTTCAAATTACTTTTGAAACTATGCATTTGTCAAGTTGACCCAATTACAATTCTCACCGTTCTAAAGGTTTAAAATCTTAAATTTCAAATTCATAAATTCTAAATATATTTGAAATTTATGAATTTAAATTAATTTAAATTCAAAGTTAAATTGGCATACGTTTTTGGTAATGGGCCCACTGGCTTTATAGGTGAATTCTTGCTGGTGTTGGACCATAGGGAAGCTTCTATCTTTGTTGCATTCTCAAGATGCTCCTGTTGTCGTATAGGCCCAAGGAAAACAAATTAGCAATCTTTTCTCTTTCTGGGCTCCCTTGGGTTCCACCTAAGCGACTTAAATTCACACACCAAATTTATTGCTGCAATTAAAAACTCATTAGCCTTTTCTTTTGGGTTAGCTCTCCAATGTCACTGAAAGAAAGAGTGAAGGATTAATTTTATTAAATTGAAAGTAAGATTATAAAATTTAAAATGTAATATTCAATAGATTTAAAGTTAAAATTATAATAATATCTTTAATTCTTTTTTTATCCGAAAATATAATCTCTTTTGAAAAAAATTATTAAATTGATAAATGAGTTTTGAAGTTTAAAGAAAAAGGATCTAAGTCCAAAGACATTCAATTTTTAATGAGTTTTCTTTGTAATTAGAAGGTGATACCTTGAAAGTTGTAACAATGTTTATTTTCAAATGCTTAATATGTATTACATATAGATAACTTAGGAAAAAACAAAAAGAGTTACAAATGAATTATTATTATTATTATTATTATTATTATTATTATTATTTTGAGCACAACACTTTTAATTATTATATTATAATTAATCAATTTTAATTTAAAATCATATAAAAATTTCCAAATATAGTTAGGATTTCACAGTTATAAAAAAGGGTAAGCCCTTATATAAATATTTATTATCTTAATTGAATAATTGCAAATGAAATATTTTCTTTAACTTGGTAAGATCTATCAAATTCACTGAAATCTGATTGTTAGTGGATTCGGCTCATTTCATTTCCAGTCTTCTTTAGATTTATTTTGATATTTATCGTTAAACAAAGTTAGTGGTTGAGAATATGCCAAGTCAGACCAAATGGAAAAATTTTAGAACAAGCATTCCTGACTTTTTCTGGATAATCATGATATCAGATTTACTTATTAACTTCTTAATTCTTATCCGACAAAAGAATAAAGAAAGAAATTTTTATAATGTCCTTTCTGCTGCCGCTTCTTCCCTAACATTGCTTTCGTAAATGTAATTAAGGGTAGGCAAAATCCATTGGAGGTTAATCTTTCATATTTTATTCATTTTTCACATTTCCTTCCTACCCAAACAGACTGCAAAATAAGCTTTAATATTAAATTTTTTTTAATGTAATTAGCAAACTTTCCCCCCTCTCCCAATCTAATGCGCATGGTAAATCAACTTTTAGGTTTGATGACCATCTTCTTTTGTGAAATAAGTAATCAAGGAATTGAAGAAAGTTAAAAAAAAAAAAAAAAAAGAACTGAAGAAAGTTATTGAAAAAACAAAGGAATTGAAGAAAGTTAAACAAATTGATTCGTAGTTAGTCCAGATTATCGGCACGTAATAGGGTATTGGATTATATTTTTTGTTTACTTATTTATATCCAAATCTGAACATCAAATCTAAAAATTAATTAATATAACTATTTTAAAAAAATAACATCCAATAAATTAAAAATTTGAATCCTAATATTTGTAAGTCATTTCCTTATAATACAACTTTTTATATGTAAAAAATAAAATTTATTCCATCCAATTTTGCAAAATTAAAAATAAAATCATGGTTACGAGAAAATGAACATTTTTATTTTGTTTTCTGCTAATCCGATTGTAACACCCTGTACATTTGTAACACCTCATATATATATTTTATATACTGTTAATATATAGATTTTATATATTATCAGTAAATTAAATAATATTATTTTATTAATAAGTAAATATCAACTTTTAATATCAAATGCATTAATAGTAGAGTTTTTAACTTTACAAATAAAATTAAGATAGACACAAAGTTTTTAATGTATATTTAAAAAATAAAAAACTAATTTAAAAAGAAGAACATATATCATTATCTTAAATCTGCTTATAAAATTAAACATTTCACTATCAATTATTAAATAAAAATTTAAAAATAAATATTATTTTAAAATTTTATTTATTAATAAAATAATATTATATAATTCATTTTATTAATAAAATAACATTATCTAATTCGGTGATAAAATATCAAACATGAACCCCATTTATTATATAATGAGAAAGTAGCCACTGAAAGTGGTTAATACACTGTCAGTTTTTAGGTAATGACATTGAAAACTTTTGAGTTGAGAGATTTGTTTTAAATTGTCAGGTATTCACCCAATAGGCAATCTTGTTTAACATGGTAAGCATCAAATTTCCTTCTCTGATTTGCTTTCCTATTCCTCAAATATTTAATTAATTCTTCGTGCTTTGTCGATGACCTAGCTACCCGTTTAAAGGCAGGCAATGCGCTGAAAGCGCACTGCACTTAAACGCCGTTGGACCTTTGCATCAAGATCACACTGTCTACCCTCTCGAACGGATTTTTATCCTTTTAAGACGTAATTAAAATATCCCAAAAAATATTAACACGTCTTTCTTTTACATTACCATGTTCCTTGAAAAGAATTTCAATTCCATTATCTCCAACTATCTATAGTAAACTAATTATCATCCATATAATCAATCAAGTTGAAAAATAAGTGTACTTTCACATTATTAACACGATTTAAGTCTTAGATGACATTATTTTTTTTTCTTCTTTAATATAAATCCATTGCATTTATTTATATCTATTCTCGTCTTCTTACTCGTATGATAACTGATATTCACATCAACAAAGTCAAAATAAACATAAAAATAAAAAAAAAAGTCACCTAAAGTCTTTAGGCTTAAATGGTACAACTTATAAGTAATACAAACACCTTTGCTTTATTGAATTCAGAGTTTAATTTAATTGAATTATACAATTATTTTAAAAAAATAATATTTAATAAATATGATATTCAAATTCTAACACTAACAATACATTCCCCTATTTTGAGACCACTACCTGCCTTGTATAAAAAATACCTTTCCTTGTATTTTAAAAACATCTTTTTCTTTGCAAAGTTGTTCACTTATCATATTAACTTAATTAAACATTTAAATCAAGTAAATTTTCACTTAAATCTTTGGAAGATTTTGAGGAAATAATGCCAATCAGAGGTAGCTCTCAGGTCGGCTTACTTTGCGACATGTTCAAAGAAAATACAAGTTGTAGATAAATCAGTTATTTTCACCGTACAGTTGCTGAGGTTACTAGGTTAGCAAATTGATTCGTTTCAAGCAGCACTGAAAAAATCATTTGTCTTTAAGTGGTGACTACTTTTTTGACTGTCGGCATTATATCAAAATTTTGTTGTTTTTGTGGACTTATCTCCAACTCCATCCCCTGCTGCAATTTTTAACGCCCCTCAAAGTTGGACCAGGGAACAATTTCTACTTTCCTTAAAGGGTCTGCCACTCTAGCTGTGTTTATTTAAATTGTACTCTTTTTAAAGAGTAATTGCTTGATATAATCTAATAATTCCATTTGCAATGCCAATGATTATATTGGTTGCAAGGTTGGTCCAAAATAGCTAAGAGATTAGGATTTCTAATAACTAGAAAAAGAATTGAAAAGAAAAACCAAAAGAAGGCTAGAATGTTGGGGTCTAGCTCTTATCAATTACTTTTAAATACAACTTTAATTAGTCACTATGTATAAATATTGTATAAGTTTGGAAATCACTTCTTGATTCTATACGTTTAAATGATGATGATGTATCCATTACAATGTAATGGACATTAGTGAAAGAAAATATCTATGGCATGCTATTAGGTTTGCCCCATATGAGTTTTTGAATAACCATAGTCAAAGCAAGTCATACTTAATTATTTAACCCACTTAATTTTTCTCCATTTTCTTTAAGCTGTTAATAAATTACGTAGTTGTTACTATGAAAAATATAAATTGGAGCTACATCACTAGCAAAGCACAAGAAAAGGCAAAACGCGTGCAAAGGAGCAAAAAAGTCATTATCAGTAATGGAATTGAGTCTCCCACGGGGTCTGAGAGGGCAATCAAATTTAGACAGCACTCGTTTCCTCTAGAACCCTTGCAAATGGCTGTGGCCCTTGGGAGTGGTTTTGGTTCAAGATTTGTATTAAGTACCCTTTCTGATTTATAGGAGGATGTAATATAAATATATTTTAAGAAGGTAGGGACTTAGGAATTATTTCTTCAATCATTTAGCTTTGACAAAAGAATATGGTATTGGTAAGAAAATGTTGGCACTTGGTGCTGGTGCCGGTGTGCTATTCTTTTGGTTTTTGTTTCCAGGACTCTGCATTTGTAGATATGTTTTGCATTCTTTGTTTCTTCTTTCGTTTCAAACTGTCCTGGGTAGCCACCCAATTTTGCCTGCCCAAAAGCTAGGGCAACTTTTGTATAGGGCTTGTTGCCCCAATATGGTCAGGTGAGGGGTGAAAAGCTTTTGGAGTTTTGTTTTTTTCTGGCCAAGAATTAGGGGAAAGAGATGATTGAGCAAGATTCTAGCTAACAATCATTCGTTCTCGAGATGTAAACTATGAAATTCAAATCACAGAAGAGAAACTGAACAGAAAATAAAAAAAGTTAATATGTAATTTGGATCCTAAATTATATCATTTTTTACAATTTAATATTTATAAAAAGATTTAAGATCAAATACTCGAATTTTCCTTTCATCAAATATTTTGCATCATAATAATATAATGCTTGCCAAATAATCTATCATAATTTGAGGTCCTTGATCTCCTTAATAGTATAATCGATTTAGTAGTAGTCTGCTAAAGTTAACGCTCAAATATGATGAAGACATTACTTAAATTGATTCTCACATTTCTCATTAAAAAAGAAAGAAAAGGACACTCCAAGTTCAACATTTTCGTCTCTCAAATTATCACAAAAGAAATCATCGAGACATTACTATATACTGGTTCCAATATATATACATATATATATATATATATATATTTCATCGAAAAGGAGATTCCCTTCCAAGTTCAGCTTTCCTTTTCTCTCGAATTATTGTAAAAGGTAGACAAGAAACGAAACGAAAAGGAAAAAAAAAAAAAAAGAAAAGAAAAAGGCAAAGAAAAAGCTACTAAAGGTGCAACTACCTTAGGCATAAACTCTTGTATTGAACGTAAAAACGTAAAATGGTAAAATGGACTAATCATGGATATCAAAATTAAATGTTCTTGAAATTCGTTTAATTATGCTCATATTATTATGAGCAGTTGAATTCTTTTTCGCCAAAATTTTTTTGGCCTAAATAGCAAAACTTTGGAATATATATTTAGTAAGAAACAAAAATTGAATTGGATCAATTATGTTCTATATTTTTTGGATGTCAAATATATATATATATATGTAGTGTCGGAAGATTTTTAAATATTTGAGGTGCAAGTTTAGTTATTATTGCGAGTGCTTTAGTTTTTTTTTTTTTCTTTTGGTAATCAAATGCAAATTATTGGTCCTTTTGTTTCCTGGAATTCTTGTAACTAATTATAAGATCTATCTTTAATTGACAGAAAAAAGAATTCATTCTAAATTTCTAATGGTTAGGCTAGAGACGACCTTTCAAAATAGGTTTGGGAGACCCTATTTGTTTTTTTTTTTAAATTAATATTTTAACATTTTAAATTTAGTTTAAAATTAAAATTAAAATTACCTTTTATTAATTAAATAATTATTAAGATTTAGATAGAACCCATATCTAAAAAATTTTATCCAAAATCCAGTTTGAATCGAATCAAACGAATAATTCAATATTTAAATTGATCTAGATTAGACATATAAATTATACATAAAATTGAACTATATTTATAACATAGTGAAACTGTAATTGAAATCTTGAAGTTCTAATGTTTTCTTCTTAGCACTAAGGCAAGCCTTCATTAAAGTAGATGTCATTTTTAAGTTCACATTTTAATAAACAAATGGTTTGAATGGAAACTCAATTTGAATTCCAAGTTAAAAAGAAAAGAAAAAGAAAAAGGAAATCTTCACTTCCTAAAAGTTTGATTAGACAAGTTTAATTCTCCCTCTCGTATGGGGTATCATTATCCATCATTCTTCCGGTTTAAGGAAGGTTAAATTCACTTGTAGCATGAAAAGAAACTTTGGTAAAAAAAAAATTGGATTGTGGACGACATTGCGATTTGATGGCAAGTGAAGATATGACAAAAAATTATATATATATATTGGACAATGACATGAATCAAAACAAATAAAATTACTAGCTTACTAAAATCTAAAATTTTGGTTGGAAAAGAGTCATGTACATAGAAAGGACTCATGTCATACCAATTTTCAATGATGATAAAACATGGAATTCACATCATTGCGGTAAAGTTTCATAAGTTAAATGATGAAACACAGATAATCGACCTGGCCTTGTATCAACCACATTTTCTATAATAAAATATTGCTAGAAATATTATATTTAATTATATAAGTAAAACAATTTTTTTAATTTCACAAATTAATTTATATATTTGTCAAAAAACTATTAATTAATTTTAAAAAAATATTTAAAAAATTACTTAAACTCGATTCAAATTAATTACCAAAATATTTGATTTTATTTGATGAAGCTTACCAAAATTACATGTAATAATAAAACTATTAGTTAGAATCAAAGGATCGTGAATAAAATTCAATAACAGAAACCATTGATAAGCCATACAAACAAGAAATTAGACAAAGGGAATCACTATAAACATCATATTGCGATTTGAACTTTTTTAATAAAAAAAATTGAGATTTAAACTGGAAATTCAAAATTTTAAAAATAATTAATGTTAGAAAATAAAAGCTAGAATTCAGAATAAAACTTCTATAAAAAGCGGAAAGAAAACGGATACTGATAGATAATTGTTTTAAATTTTTTTAAAATAAATAAAAATATTCTTACTCACTTCACATTTATAGTCGTAAATAAGGATGTAAATGATACATTAGTACTCGCAAGTTATTCGGATTCGATTCGAAAAAAACTCAAATTCGGTTCGATTATTGTCGAGTTGAGCTCGAGTAGCTCGACTTATCGATCGAGTCGAATTCGAGTATTCTTATATCTGACTCGAGTATATCGCGAGCTTAATCGAGCTTTTATATTTAAATATATTTTTATTATTTTAATTAATAAAATATTTCGAGTTCGAGTTTCAGTTCGAATTCGAGCATGAATAATCAAACTCTTGTCGAATATACGAATCGAGCTTATTTTTACATATTAATCGAGTTTAATCGAGCGAGCTCGAGTAGCTCGAATTCGATCATGAATCAAGCTCGAGCTTGAAAAATAAAACTCGATCGAGCTCGAGCCGAGTATCGAGCCTCGAGTTGTGAGTCGAGCTCGAGCTCGAGCTTCTCACTACTCGGCTCGGCTCGGTTTGTTTACACCCCTAGTTGTAAATTTACAACATTTTTAAAAATCTGATTTACGTAATTAAAAACGTATTTTAACAGCTCTAGTCATTCAAACATATATGCTTTATTAATAAGCTAACCTATTTATAGTTTAATTCCCCAACCCCTTCCTTTTTTTCTTCTATTATATTTCGTTAGATGCAATAAGGTAAAGACCCAGGACAAGACTAAGTTCATGAGGCTCATAAAGGAAAAGAGGTCTAGACATCCTTCAAAGGTGTCATATGTATATCACTTGTCTTAGCGGAGCTTTACCATGATTAAAGGAAGCAAGCATATATTAAATTTAAATCACATCATGCAAATCACGTATAAAAACCTTCGGATAAAGGGTTGGATGGTAAGAACAAATACTATTCTAAGCATTCTCAGCTACCTTACCAGCTTTTCTTGCTTTCTTCTTTATTAGACACTAAATGAGTATTGAAATGTACTACTAAGTTCTAACTTTAAACTTGTTAATTCCGACCTAAACTTAAAAAATCTCATTTAACTCACTTGAATCCGAATTTGATCCAATCTAATATGTTCATAAAAAGTCAACAATCCAAACTCACCCAATCTAAAATAGAAAACAACTTGAACCCAAATCAACTCGAACTTGAAATGGTCCAAATCTAAAATGACCCAAAATCAAAACAACCTAAAAATTAACCTAAAATAATTCTAATTTAAATTAAGTATAATTTTATTTAAAAACATTAATTTCATAAAAATAATAAATGTAACACAAACAAATATAATAAATACTGTACATACATAATTTTATTCGAGATATTTTATTATTTTAATCCGAGTTTGTTTTTGTAATTGGGCATCGATCATCATTTTTCAAGCTTATTACATGACCTATTTTTTAATGGTTTGATAAGGGCCCTCATAAAAAACCTGATAAAGGCCCATTCTTAAGAGCCCATTAAACAAAAAATAATAATAATAATAATAATAATAACAAATTAAAATATAATTACAAAACAATAAAATTAAAAAATAAAAAATAATAATTAAGAAATAATAATAATATAAATAAATAAAATATAAACAACAAAACAACAAAAAAAATTTGACCAAAAGAAAAAAAATAATAAATAAATAAAAATTTAAAGGGTTGAAAACAAAAAAGAACAAAATTTAAAAGCCCAAAGCATGGCCAAGAAATGCTCTATTCAATTAACTTTATTTGGGAAGAAAAAGCCATGAAAAATGAGAAAAAAGGCTTGTAAGGAGGGCCATGCATGGGACGTGAATAAAACACTTGGTAAGCCATGCAGAGAAACGGTAAAGCTAAAAATAAAAAAACTGAAAGTAGCGCCAAGCTAGCAACATGGGAAGATTGAAAAACCCAAGTGAAGATTGATGGCATGAGAACATGATACATAAGCAGAAATTGAAAGAAAAAAAATAGAATAAAAAAAGAGTTGAGGAACGAGGTAGGTAGTAACAAAAAAGAAAAGCATTAGTAGAAAAAAAAAAGAGCAACAAAAGGAGAAAAAACAAAAAAAAAATCAAAAAGAAACTGGACAACAAAAGCAAAAGAGGGAAGGGGCAGAAAGCAGACCAAAAAGGAAAATGATGGCAATTATATGAAGCAAAAAAGAAAACGTACTAGCAAAAATGGCAGTAGGTGAAAAAAAAGAAACAACTGGAAACTAGAAAAAGGAAAAAATGAGGGAAAAGAGAGAAAAAATATAGAAACTAAAAATAAGGACAAAAAAAAAAACTTTGAAAAATTAGGAAGAGACAAGCAAAAAAATTACAATAAGCAGATGGCTAAAGAAGAAACAAAAGTGAAAAAAAAAGCACAAAAAACATTTGGGCAGCAAAAAACACAAAAAAAAATTGGCAGAAGGGAATAAGGAAAGCCAAATAAAAAAAGGCATTCATGGAAGCAAAGAAGAAAACTAGAGAAAAAAATAACAACAACAACAAGGAAGAAAGGTGGGCACTTTGCTAAAGGGAACAACTTACTGAAATTGGTGAAAATCGTTATTTTTCTTAGTCAGTTCATTTAGCTTAAAAACGATGATATTTTCATCATGTTTATGGTGTATTCTTGAGATATATTATTTATCTTTAAATAAAAAAAATGTTAAGAAAGTTGTATCAATATGAAGCAATAATAACTTTTATTCATTTCTTCTCATTTTTTTTTTTTTGCATGATGCTTTAAAAATATTTGTTTCCTTGTGTGTGATATGGGTTGTGTTAGTGAAAAACTTGGATTTTTGTTAGGGCTTCACATGTTGTTATGATAATGTCATAACGTCTAGATCCGGGTATCTATCGCTAGACATTGACTTTTAGGAGTCGCCACCAATCTTTTTTTGTCTAGGTGCGATTGGTCACCTAAAGAATCTATCCTTTCAGAGAACACCTAAGTTCAAGGGTCCCTAAAAGAATAGGTTCAGGTCTTCTAACCAAAACAGGGTTTAGGAGTTCGGTTACGTGTGAGGAAGGTTATAGCACCCTCACAACGCCCATCAAAAGATGGTACCAGCTTAAATTTGTGTTATCCAATGGCTTTAAAATTTTACCGAGTAATTAATTATTGAAAATTATTCTCAATTGACTCTAATACTTTTAGCAAAAAATTGAGAAAATTCCCTCACCTCAAGAGTATGCAAGAAAAAACTACTGTTTCACTTGTAGAGGTTCCGTTGTCGGATTATTTAAAAAATAAATAAAAATGAAAATAAAAGTAAAAGGGAAGGAAAGGATGATTGTTCTTGTTTGAAATTTTCCTCAAAAACCCTTTTTTGAAATTTTATTTTAAGAAAAATTGATACTTTCAACTTTTCTCCAAAAATATTTTTTTGAAAATTTATTTTTTAAGGAAAATTGATACTTTCAACTTTTCCACAAAAATATTTTTTGGAAACTTTGATTTTCAAGGAAAATTGTTACTTTCAACTTTTCCTCAAAAACCTTTTTTTCAAAATTTTTTTTA
Organism: Durio zibethinus; assembly: GCF_002303985.1. The sequence goes on from NW_019167893.1 coordinate 15,784,169, forward strand.
AGGAAAATTGATACTTTCAACTTTTCCCCAAAATTTTTTTTTTTTGAAACTTTGATTTTCAAGGAAAATTGATACTTTCAACTTTTCCTCAAAAACTTTTTTTTTTTGAAAATTTATTTTTAAGAAAAATTGATACTTTCAACTTTTCCCCAAAAATATTTTTTTTAATTTTTATTTAAAGAAAATAGAATAATAAAACAAAATAAAAGTGAAAATAAATAAAAATAAAAAATAAAATAAAATAAAGAAAAGTAAAACAAAAATAAAAATAAAATAAAGATAAAAAGAATATTAAATAAACCTAATCTAATAAATAAAAAAAACAAATAAACAAATAAATAAATTCAAAAAAAAAAAACTGGAGCGACTCGGAGTACGGCTCGACTCGACTATCGGCTTGGAGAGGGGAGACACGCGCGGGTCAGGAAGCGGGTCGACGCTCGGGTCGGGTCAAATCTCGGCAAAACGCGCGGATCCTCTAGGTCACTTAAGGTAAAAACGACGTCGTTTTGGGAGGATATATAAGGCTCTTTCCTCTGTTTTTTGGCAGAAACTTTCTCCCCTCTCTCTTTCTTCTTCCTTTTTCCTTTCGCTTCTCTCTAAAAAGCCGAAGAACTCCGGTTGAATGTTCATCGAATTTTGGATTTTTCGTCGGAATCTGGGTTTTTCGTTGAAAGTTCACTGGAAAGTTGGTCGATTTCTGGGATCTTTTGCCAAAAACTGGGCAGCTTGCCGGAAACTTCAAAGTTGGCCAAAATCGTCGTCGAAAAATTCAATCTTCGTCGAAAAAATCACCGAAATCTGAAAATTTTCCAGAAATTTCCAAAAAAATTTTCATCAAAAATCTCTAAAAAATTATTTTCGATTCCCACAGCTATTTTAACACTTCTCAACCTTCTTTTGGCCTTCAAAAACTCTTCTATATGCCTCTTTTCTCTCAAATCAGTAACTTTTTGCTCACTGGTTTTCTGTGTCCTCTGTTCTGTTCCAGGAGGTCCCTTTTATAAGGATTGATCAGAAGAATTTCTGATCAATCCATATTCCTTTTTAGACGGGGATTCAATCTTTGAATCCGATCTGGACTCTGATTGAATCCCTATTCTCAGCAAGATTCTTCAACAGGATTCAATCTCAGCCTTCCAAAATAAAGATCACATAAAAAAAGAAAAGAAATTTAATAGATAATTAGAAAAATAATAATAAGATAAATAAAAAATAATATTATAAGATAAATAAAAAATAATAATAATAACAGATAAATAGATATATAATTAGATAAATAAAAATACATACAAAATAAAATGAAAAAGAGAAAAAAAAGGAAAAATAAAATAAAAATATATATTAATAAATAATAATAATAAATAAATAATAAATACATAGGATATAAAGAAAAATATATACATAAAATATAATAAGAATAAAATAAAAATAACAAAAATGCAAAATAAAATTGGACTTACCCATTTGGACCAGACCCAATTGATCCGGGCCTGGACCAAATTGGGTATCTACAGCTGCCCCTCTTTGCACATTTTCTGTGAAACAAAAATTACGCAAAGACGTAGACACCCAATCAAGACTCAACTCAACATTTTCATTTTTTGATTTTTTTTTGTTTTTTTTTTTGTTTTTGACCAAAGCTCCTCTAAACAGAGGCTCAACGACTTTGAAAAAATAAATGGCTCCTCTAAACAGAGGCACCACGACTTTGGAAAGTAAATTGCTCCTCTAAATAAAGGCACCACGACTTTGGAAAGTAAATTGACCACGAATTTGGAAAGTAAATTGTGCCTCTAAACAGAGGCACCACGACTTTTGGAAAGTAAATTGCTCCTCTAAACAGAGGCACCACGACTTTGAAAAGTAAGTTGCTCCTCTAAACAGAGGCACCACGACTTTTGAAAAAGTAAATTGCTCCTCTAAACATAGGCACCTCCTCTAAACAGAGGCACCACGACTTTGAAAAGTAAGTTGCTCCTCTAAACAGAGGCACCACGACTTTTGGAAAAGTAAGTTGCTCCTCTAAACAGAGGCACCCCGACTTTGAAAAGTAAATTGCTCCTCTCCTCTAAACAGAGGCACCACAACTTTTGAAAGTAAATTGCTCCTCTAACAGAGGCACCACGACTTTGGAAAGTAAATTGCTCCTCTAAATAGATGCACTACGACTTTTGGAAAGTAAATTGCTCCTTGGAAAGTAAATTGCTCTTCTAAACAGAGGCACCACAACTTTGGAAAGTAAATTGCTCCTCTAAACAGAGGCACTACGACTTTTGGAAAGTAAATTGCTCCTCTGTTTATTGCTCCTCTAAACAGAGGCACCACGACTTTTGAAAAAGTAAATTGCTCCTCTAAACAGAAGCACTACGACTTTGGAAAGTAAATTGCTCCTCTAAACAGAGGCACCACGACTTTGAAAAGTAAATTGCTCCTTGACAATCATGTCCAATGGAGTTGAAAGTTGTGTTTGAAGGAATTTCAGGAGATTATGCCCAAAGGTCTTATAAATCAACCCTGATACCAAAAGACATCCTATTTTGAGGATTAGAAACTTACTTGACAAGTTTTTTCTCAAATTTGTAAAATATCTTCATATCTGTCTTCTCTATGTGGGATCTTGGAACACCCCTGCTTCTTGAATTTATACACTATATTTTTTTGAAAGTAGTGTATGCTATGCAATGCATATGAATTTCAATGCATGCTATGCAAATGTTGGCCAATTAATTCCTATTCAATGTATGGTACTCAAGTTTCTCAAGCTTTTTTCCTTGGGCATCAAGCCTTTTGATTCTTCAAAGATCCAATTACACTGCTCTTCTAAGATCGAACCAATGTAGCTCTCAATTGTCTTTTCCACTCACATTCTTCTTTGTTCAGTTTCTCAATACTTTGGAATAAGCTTCATCAATCGATCATCACTTGACCATCATTCAATGAATTTCTTAGCACTAACAAATTTCAAAACAAGTTTCATCCACCATCACTGGGTCACTACTCATAGGTGTTTCAGCATTAGCCATTCCAAACAAACTTTGTCCACTGATTGTTCTCATCATTCAATCATAACTTGTAAGTTATATCGACCAATTCATTCTTGTACTCATCACTTGGTTATACCACTTTTCAAGATTTACCCCATTATATTCTTCATTTGATCACATCATATATCTTTCCAAATCATCTCTTTTAGGTTTCTATCATTTTTTCATTTTGTTACCACCATCATCTTAGATTTCTTTTCAAATGAATGCAAGATTCTTTTAAACACATATTCATTCATTCATTATCATTTCAAATCTTGACAAATACAATTCAATCGAGCATTTTCTCAATTCATTGTAGGGGTAAAACAATAAGAGAACACAAGGTGAATTATAGTAAAGATAATCAATGAAGATCTATTTTGGTACAAAGCAAATGGGAAAGGAAATAAATTGGATACATGTCATTGGGATGGATGGTATGTCCAAATGATGAATATTCAAACAATTCTCAATATTAATCTAGGATTCTTTTTTAAAAACTCATTCCATTTACTGTTGAAGTCATCTTGAGCTTGGTGAACTTTACCCCAGTCTTTGAGGGATCTTTAAATGTCTTTGATCTTTCATTCATGTGAGCCATTTGACTTGGATCTTTTTTTTCTACCAAAATCACCCTTTCAGGTTTTCAATTTGAATCTCTTTTTTCATTTTCTCATTTTTTCCTTCTTTCTTTCTTTTTTTTTCTTTTTTTTTCTTTTTTTTTTCATCATCTTTTTTTTTTCATTTTTCATCCATTGTTGATATCTTTCATACATCAAACTTTAGAGCAATGTAGCATGATTCCATTGCTTCATCATGAGCATACCTTTGCTCAACATGTGATCATTCAAGTTGAGTATTTACACTTGATCCAAATGGACTTTTCAAGGTTGTAATGTAGGCCAAGGTGAAAGGTCATAAAAAAATAGATATAATAGGCTCAAAACATGTATTAAAAATATTCAAAATTAAAGGATCATTTGATAACACTTGGCATTTTACCCCACATCATTTCACTACTTTTTCTTTTCTCACACAAAGGATTCTCATTACTTTGCCCCAAGTTATGTGTGGCATTTTTTTCTTTTTCTTTTATTTTTTTTATTTTTTTATTTTTGAGACCTTTTGTGATTTTTTTCAAAAATTGCCCCTCAGTGTAGAGGGTGATCCTTGGTTGGGGTTCCTCCGAAAAATAAATCATAATAGGCTCAAAAGGGTAGCAATAAATGGTTTTTCGAATGGTAAAAGAAAGATGGCCATTTTTCATCTCAATTGTGAATACTTTTCTTGAACATCATCTATTGAACAAAGCTCATGATCCTGTATAAAAAATTACATATCTTCAAGACATATCTCTTTCACCTCTGGTAATGGCTTACCCTTTTTTTTTTTGCTCAAATCATCTCCTCATAATAATGTGGATGAGTTCTCAAAATTAAATCTCAGAATTATTGTTATCATTATCTAAATATTCATCATCTGAAATTTGAGAATGGGAGTATAAAGTTATGAAAGGTAACAGAACAGGGAGTAACGATCAAGTGAAAAAGAAAAATGTAATGAAATGCATTAACTTGCCTTTATTAAGATGATAGCAAGTGAAGTCATATTACAAAAAAGAAATCTAACATTACTCGAAAAGAAATCTTAAAATGACAAAAAAAACCTTCAACCAACCTTATCTCCATTCTTAAAAACTATCCTCCTATGCGATCAGGTGAAGAATCTCTATTGACATCTTGCCCTTCAATTCATTGTGACTCTCCGGACCCTTTCTGTTCTTGACTTTCACTCAGAACGCTAACATTAGGTGTTATTGCTTTTTCTTGATCAAAACTTACCATTCCATCATTGATCAACCGTTGCACCTTATGCTTTAAAGCAGTGCAATTTTCAGTAGAATGGCCAGTAATCCCATAGTGGTAGTCGTAATGGGCTGTAGGATCATACCACTTTGGATAGGGTGGTTTAAGCGGCTCCACATGGGCTGGGGGCAATCAAATGGTTATTATAGAGTTCTCGATATAACTCTGTATAAGTCATAGGGATTTGATCAAATACAAGTTTTTCTCGAGTAGTTCGTTGTTCTTGTGAACCACTTGCTGGGTTAATAGGGCAAATTTGATTTCTTGCAGAAGCTTGAATGTTAAGGCTATATGTAAGATCTTGAGGGCTAAAAATTGATCGGTATGTGGATGAATAAGGTGGTTGTAGAGCTAGCTGGTATGGGTAGGATGAGGCATTATTCACAGCAGGATAGTATGGAGAGTAACTTTAGGATGGATAGGGTTGATAACCCCTGAATTGTTGTTTATCAAAGCTCACAGCTTGAGCTTCAACTTCTTTCTTTTTTGATGCCTTCTTGGTTTCTCCTCCTTTCAACTTGTCATTTTTTATGGCACTTTTAATAATTTCTCCAGAGATTACCATGTCAGCAAAATTTTTTGTTGCATTCCCTATCATCTTTTCATAATAGGGAGACTTCAAAGTGCTGACAAATAACATTGTAGTTTCTTTCTCAGTCAAAGGAGGTTGTACTTGAGAAGCAACATCCCTCCACCTCTGGACATACTCTTTAAAAGACTCGTTTGCCTTTTTCTCTAGATTCTGTAAAGACAAACGATCAGGGGCCAAATCGATAATATGTCGATACTGATCGATGAAGTCATGTGCCATATCGTTCCAAGAGTGAATGTGAGTTCTGTCCAGCTGAACATACCACCTGACCGCTGAGCCTGTAAGGCTATCCTGAAAGACATGTATCAAGAGCTTTTCATCATGAGCATGAGCTGCTATCTTCCGGTAATACATTATGATGTGAGTTTTAGGGCACTTTGTACCATCATATTTTTCAAATTTTGGTACTTTGAACTTATGAAAAATAACCACATCAGGGACTAGGCAGAGCCTAGTAGCATTAACTGACCCATAAAAGCTAAATCCTTCCACGGCCCGTAACTTTTGCTCTAGCATACTAATCTTGGAGCTTTCCTGAACTTCCACTCTTATCTTTTCTTTCTCCTTCTCCTTTAAATCATCTAGATCAGGAATTGGTTCTGCTATTTTTTCAGTGAAGACAGGATTTACATAGCTATTATACTGTCCTGGGTTAGAAGCTGATGGCATTCCAGGATATGTTGGATATGCAAAGTGTTGTGGCAAAGCCTGGGCTTGAGGTGGGTCAAAGCCTAGAGGATATAAAGGGTCAGCCACTTCTTGCAACGGGGGAACTTGTTGGCTTGTATCTTCTTCAACTCTTTTTCCCTTATTCAGTCTATTAAGAGCATCCAAAATCTTACTTAACTCACTTTTAATCTTTTTTTGTGCTTTTTCTATCTTTTCAAATCTGTGAGAATTTTTTTGCTCCATTCGTCTGGCTTTGGATCTTGTGTTGTATCGATAGGCAGGGTTCTTACTAGATGGAGCTATCCTTGAACCTTTAGCACCACAATTATGATTAGAAATATTATGCTATGCTTTATGTATGATGCTTTGATGCACGAATGAAATGTACATTTTTCTGAATGAAATCTAAATGGATGCAAATGATTATGTTAAAACATGATCATGAAAGTAATGCAGATGCATACAATCAGACAAATAACAGAATTAGTTTCATGGATGAAATGAAAGTGATGCTGATGCATAATGTTACATATGATAATGAAAATGATACACAAAGTTAAACAATCAAAATGATTAGATAAACACTTTTTTTGTGTCTTAATTTCAGGATATATCTATCATTGGGTAGAAAGAGCTCTATCCTAGGCTTAGGCACTCTTAAGGTTCACTATATGCGATTTTGAGGTCAAAGTCTAAAGGTCCTCAAATTGTTCCTTACATCCTTGTCAATCACAGACTAGTAAGGCACCTTAATCCTCACCCATTACAGGCTACAAGCGAAAAAGGTTCAATTTGAGTAGGAGTATTTTGCTAGCCACTGCGAAGGCATTAGACTTCACAAAAGCAATAGGTACTTTACTCCCTCCTAGAGGGACGGAGCTCGGGTGTAGAGCTCATGTTATGCACATGCATATGAATGACATAATTAAAAGGTAAATAAACATGAATGAATAATAACACATATATACAACAAGGTTCAATTTTATTAGGCTTTTAGATAACATAGATTATTTGCTGGCCTGACTCTTAGAGTCCCCAGTGGAGTCGCCAAGCTGTCATAACGTCTAGATCGGGGATCTATCGCTAGACATTGACTTTTATGAGTCGCCACCAATCTTTTTTTGTCTAGGTGCGATTGACCACCTAAAGAATCTGTCCTTTCAGAGAACACCTAAGTTCAAGGGTCTCTAAAAAAATAGGTTCAGGTCTTCTAACCAGAATAGGATTCGGGAGTTCGGTTACATGTGAGGAAGGTTATAGCACCCTCACAACACCCATCAAAAGATGGTACCAACTTAAATTTGTGTTATCCAATGAGCCTTAAAATTTTACCGAGTAATTAATTATTAGAAATTATTCTCAATTGACTCTAATACTTTTAGCAAAAAATTAAGAAAATCCCCTCACCTCAAGAGTATGCAAGAAAAAACTACTGTTTCACTTGCAAAGGCTCCGTCGTCAGATTATTTAAAGAAAAAAATCAAAATCAAAATCAAAATAAAAAGGAAGGAAAGGATGATTGTTTTTGTGCAGGAAAAATTGATATTTTCAACTTTTCCCCAAAAATATTTTTTGGAAATTTATTTTTAAGGAAAATTGATACTTTCAACTTTTTCCCAAAATTATTTTTTGGAAACTTTGATTTTCAAAGAAAATTGATACTTTCAACTTTTCCTCAAAAATCCTTTTTTGAAATTTTATTTTAAGGAAAATCGATACTTTCAACTTTTCCCCAAAAATATTTTTTGAAAATTTATTTTTAAGGAAAATTGATACTTTCAACTTTTCTCCAAAAATATTTTTTTGGAAATTTATTTTTTAAGGAAATTGATACTTTCAACTTTTCCCCAAAAATATTTTTTTCCAAAAATATTTTTTTGGAAATTTATTTTTAAGGAAAATTGATACTTTCAACTTTTCCCCAAAAATATTTTTTGGAAACTTTGATTTTCAAGGAAAATTGATTCTTTCAACTTTTCCTCAAAAACCCTTTTTTTGAAATTTTCTTTTTAAGGAAAATTGATACTTTCAACTTTTCCTCAAAAACTTTTTTTTTTAAATTTATTTTTAAGAAAAATTGATACTTTCAACTTTTCTCCAAAAATATTTTTTTTTATTTTTATTTAAAGAAAATAGAATAATAAAACAAAATAAAAATAAAAAATAAAATAAAATAAAGAAAAGTAAAACAAAAATAAAAATAAAATAAAGATAAAAAGAATATTAAATAAACCTAATCTAATAAATAAATAAATAAATAAAAAACAAATAAACAAATAAATAAATAAATTCAAAAAAATTAATAGATAATTAAAAAAATAATAAGATAAATCAAAATAATATTATAAGATAAATAAAAAAATAATAATAACAGATAGATAGATATATAATTAGATAAATAAAAATACATACAAAATAAAATGAAAAAGAGAAAAAAAAGGAAAAATAAAATAAATATATATATGTTAATAAATAATAATAATAAATAAATAATAAATACATAGGATATAAAGAAAAATATATACATAAAATATAAAATAAAAATAAAATAAAAATAACAAAAATGCAAAATAAAATTGGACTTACCCTTTTGAACCGACCCAATTGATCCGGACCTGGACCAAATTGGGTGTCTACAGATAATGAAACGATAAGCTTTAATTGAATGTTTGGAAACTTTTTCAAAGTTTATAAGAAATGAAGAGATTTCACTAGTTCTACAAGCTTCAAAGTCTACTTTTAAACCAAGTTGCATTCTTTACCATCCTTAATCCCCCTTTTGTGTCTATATGTCTTGGTCTAAAACTAAGAAAAGGTCCATTTTCTCTTTAAAAAATTGAAGTCTTTTGATCTAAGGTAAGAAGGGGATGACCATAACAAATTCCTTTCATCTTTTTTTTTGTCTCTTTCCCATGTACATGTTGAGCCAATGTTGCCATTTTCAGTTTGGCAACCACGGTTTAAGTGGTCTTTGCACATCCTCTCATTTACTTCTTTAACTTTCCTTAAGCCTTGTCATTTATAATCTTACATGGTTAGTTACTTACTCTCATAGGTTGGATATCAAGAACACTTAAGAAAACTAAGAATTTCAATAATAATAATAATAATAAGTTAAAAAGATAAATAAATTTTTTTCTAAAATTTCAGTAAAAAATATAAGAAAAGAAAATTCTTTTTTAAAATTTTTGCCTAGAGGTTAGAGGGATTCAAAATCGAGTTTTAAAAGATTTAATTTTGTCTAGATGTTGGAAAATTAAATTTTATTAAAGAGAATTGGAATTGTTCAAAAAAAACGTAATTATAGAATGTTAAAAAATATAAAAATAAATAATAAACAAATAAGAATAATAAAATAAATAGTAGGTAAAAAGCTTAAGGCTCATGAAGGTTTATTGTTATTATTTTTATTATTACTATTGTTATTAAACTTGCCATTATATAATTATTTTAGTTTATGTTTGATTTAGATTTGTTAAATTATGTATGTATTAGTTTTTTTACAATTGGCATGCTTATGTCATCTTTTATCATGTTTATAATAAAAAATTAACAGATAATAATCAAATTTTTAATGAAAAGGAAAATAAATAGAAGTATAAAAATTCATCTTTAGGAAAATTATAAAAAATGAGTTTATTCCAAAAATTTACCTAGATGTTGAAGATTTTTTAGTAGGTTCGTAAATTCCTAATTTAAAACCCTAAACGAAACCCTAAAGCCTTAGGTGAAACTTAAATCATAAGCAAACTCTAAAATCCTAAAACCTTAAAGTGAAACCTTAAATCCACTCAAAATCCTAAAGTCATCCCAAGATTCAAGGGTTTATATGAAAACTTTTGTAAAATAATTTGTTCCTAAATGCTGCCTGGATGATGGAGTATTTAAGAAATTTTATTTAATTAAGAATTTTTATATATTTTTGAAATTTGAAATAATAAAATTAAATAAACTAAAAATGAAAAATAGGATTTTAAATATAACAAGTTACACCTAAACTCTATCTAAAGGTTGGAGAGTCATAGTGGTCTTTTTATACTTAAAGACCCGATCTTAAATTTAAATCTCATCATATAAGACACATTTACATATATTTATTTTCTTGCACTTATTATACAAATACATGCATTTCAATTATTGTTGTTTATGGTTTATTATAGCCTTTTCCATTTTTATTACATCAAAAGCTTCATTAAAAAAATTGATTTCAAAAAAATAAATAAAATGAATTTAAAATAATATTCTAGAATATATATTTTTTAATACTCCGCCTAAATGTTGGAGAGTCACCGATAATTATTATTTTAAATAATATTATTTTTATTTTCAAGAAAATATTATGGTAAATCTTATATGAAAAGGATTATCTTTAAATTCTACTTTTATGTAAGAGAATTTTAAGATATTTCTTTAATTTAGAGATTTTTATAACATTTCTAGATAAAGATATTTTTTAAATAATTTTATTTCTAAAAAAATGAAGAGAATTATAATTAAATGTCATATATAAACCATTTTTGTCCATAGTTATAAATAGCGCATGATTAATTGGTACTAATTTTATGAGCATCGGGGATGCTAATTCTTCCTTACATGCAATCAACTCCTGAACTCAATCTTATTCTCATAAAATAAAATTATCTTTTAAAAAAAACTTTAAATCCGTTTTATTGTTTTGTTAAAAAAATAAAATTATTAGGTGGTCAATCACACCTTAAAAAAATATTGGTGGCAACTTTCTGTGTTTTTATAATTCTAAATTTTTACATCTAGCAATCAAGTCTTCAAACCAATATGTTATGATAGCTTGGTGACTTTATTGGGGACATTTTGAGAGTTAAGGCAAAATTTTTAATCATTCGCTGTAAAAAATTTTGGATTTAAATGGTTTTACTTAATATTTAATATAATTTCCTTTATTTTAATTTCTAAAAAAAAAGTTAATAAACAAAATAAATTACATGTTAGTTATTATCTTGTTTTGATTTTGTATTGTGATTTATTTATGTTGTTTTGATTAATATATCAATTTGCACATTTTTATCTACTTCTTTTTCAACATTTGAATAATGAACTAGTGAATCCCACATCTATACTTTAACGGGCTAAGTTTCTGTATTGGCATTTAATGTGAACGTCACAACCAAAGTAGCCAATGCATCAGCAATCTAATTTTTTTCTCTAGAAACATGTTGAAATTGGATCTCTTTGAACTACTTAATCAAATTTGGTATATGTTTTTGGTGTAACACCAATTTCAGGTCCCTAGTCTCTTATTCACTTTTCAGTTGGTAGATTACTAGGGTTGAATCCCCATATACTTATAATATATCAATATTATTTTTAATGCCCATCTATAATCTCATGGCACATGATTCATATTCAACTACATTGTTTGTGCAATTAAAATCCAACTTTACTATGCTAGGATAATAACTCCCTTTTTGGGATATTAATACGTGGCCTCAAAACACTTGTGATAATAACTCCCTTACAGGGATATTAATACTACACTAGCATAATTTTTTTGGAATTTATGGATTTTAAGTTTAAATAAAAACAAAAACAAAACAAAAAAAATCACCTTAAGGAGTAACTTTGGGATAAAATTGTTGTCTATGTCTTTGCATTATTTCTGATCTTCAGAAATATGTAAAGAGGGGCAGTTGTAGACACTTAATTTTGTTTGAAATATTTTATTATCTTGATACGAGTTTTATTTTGTAATTAGGCCTTGATCATCATTTTTAGAGCTCATTGCATGACCTATTTTTGAATGGTTCGATATGAGCCCCATAAAAAGTCTGATAAATACCCATTCTTAAAAACCCATTAATGGCTCATTGTTGACCATTAAACAAAAATAATAAATTAAAATATATAAATTACAAAATTAAAAAATAATAATAATTAAAATAATAATAAATAATTAAAATATAAACAACAAAAAAAACTTGTCTAAAACAAATAAATAATAAATAAATAAAAATTTAAAGGCCCAAAAACAAATAAAAATAAAATTTAAAAGCCTAAAACATGGCCAAGAAATGGGCCATTTGGTTTGTTTTATTTGGGAAGAAAAAGCCATGAAAAATGTGAAGAAAGGCCTAATAAGGAGGGCCATGCATATGATGTGAATAAAATACTTGGTAAGCTATGCAGAGATGAGGTAAAGCTTAAAAAAAACTGAAAGTGGCGTGAAGCTCGCAACATGGTGTTGTTGAAAAAACCAAGTGAAAATTGCTGGCATGAGAACATGGTATATAGGTAAAAACTGAAAGAAGAAAAAATGGAACAAAGAAAAAGGTGAGGAATAGGGTAGGTAGTAACAAAAAAGAAAAGTAGTAGCAAAAAAAGAAGAAGAATAAAAAAAATAAAAAAATGAGAGAGGACCAATAAAGAGAGGAAAAGCAAAAAAAAAAAAAACCAAAAAGAAACTAGGCCACAATAATGAAAGAAAGGAAATGCGAAGTGAAGGAGGGAAAGAGCCAACAGCAAGTAAAAAATTTAATAAAAAGAAATGGCAGTTGCATGAAGTAAAAAAGAAAGGGCAGTGGCAAAAATGGTAACAACCAAAAAAAAAAAGAAGGGGAAACTAAAAAAAGGGGAAAAACAAGGGAGAATAGAAAAGAAATATACGAAACTGAAAATGGGGACAAAAAAAATAGCTTCAAAAAATTAGAAAGAGGTAAGTAAAAAAACTATAGCAGAAAAAATGATTAAAAAAGAAACAGAAGTGAAAAAAAATTAAAAGAAACATTAGGACAACAGAAAACAAAAAAAAATTGGAATAAGTGAAGAAGGAAAACCAAATAAAAAGAAGCATTCATGGGAGCAAAGAAGAAAACCAAAAATAAAATAAAAAAGAAGGGTGGACACTTTGCTAAAGGGAACAACTTACTGAAACTGGTGAAATCTTCAGTTTTCTTAGTAAGTTTATTTAGTTTAAAAGTGGCCATATTTTCATCATGTTTATAGTGTAGTCTTGAGATGTATTATTTATCTTTAAATAAAAAAGAAAATCTGTTACAAAAGTTGTATCCACATGAAGCAATAATCACTTTTATTCATTTTTTCTCAGCATTTTTTTTTTTTGCATAATGTTTTAAAAATATTTGTTTCCATGTGTGTGATGCGGGTTATGTTATTGAAAAGCTTGGAATTTTCTTAGGGCTTCACATGTTGTTTTGATGATGAAATGACAAACTTTAATTGAATGTTTGGAAACTTTTTCAAAGTTTAATGGAAATAGAGAGATTTCACAAGTTCTAAAAGCTTCAAAGTCTACTTTTAAACCAAGTCGCATTCTTTACCATCCTTAAAATCCTTTTTTGTGTCTATATGTCCTAGGTTTAAAACTAAGAAGAGGTTCATTCTTTCTTTAATAATTGAAGTCCTTTAATGTAAGGTAAGAAGAGGGTTGCCATAACAAATTCCATTCATCCTTTTTTTTGTCTTTTTCCCATGTACATGCCAAGCCAATGTTGCCATTTTTAATTGGATAAACTTTAGATATATACTATGTGGTTAAGGTTGAAATGAAAGTGCCCTATAAAGTTTAAAATGTGACATTTAACTACTTATGCAACTATTATGTTATCACCTACTTAATGCTATTGAAGTAAAATGACCAAATAATCATACGTATAACAAAAACCACAAACAAGAAATAAAGCAGTTGAATAGTTAACAAAAAATTAAACAAAACTTCCTTAAATCAATTTGATCTTCACAAAAAAAAAAAAAACTTTGCATTTAATAGTCAATCCTTAAAATCAATTGATTATTGGTAGAAAAAGGTGTTTGAGCTGGTGATTGAGATTAAGATTTAGGTTTAGAGGTGAAATTGGTTTTAAGTTTGGAGGAAGTGAAATTTAAACATGGTTAAAAGGTACTTCATTGGATTCACACAATCAAATAAGGTATGTACAATTCTCTTTTTAATTTTAATGCAATTGGTTTTAGGTTAATGTTAGGGTTAGCAAGTTTTATTCAAAACATTTGGTGATTTTTTATACTAAACTTCATATTAGAATCAATTGAGGGTTTTTGAAATTTTGAATTGTTATTAAGTTCATATCAGAATCAATTTGTTATTCTTAACTTCACATAAAAATCAATCATAATTTCATTAAAAAATCAAAATTTTATTTTGTTACTGATGTGGAATGCCAGCAAAACTATTGAGTTTTATCATGGTGGATCATTTATGCATATTCCTAACAAAGTTTGGGTAGGAGGTGATACAGTATGGTTGGATGATTATCCTTTAAATAGGTTGTCATTTTTTCAATTGCAAGATTGGGTTATTAAATTAGGGTACAAGAGTATTAGTGACATGTTATGTTGTATTCTTGGGCTATCACTTGATGAATGGCTGAAATGTATTCATTCAGATATACATGTTGAACATATGATTCTAGGTCATCAAAAGAAAAAAACCATTCCAATAAACATTGCAGTAGGTAAGTTTTCTCTTTCTATTATTTATCCATGTACATAATTTGTGAATAAAAAAAAGGTATAAACAGAGAGGTCTACTTAAGAATTTGTAGCTAAAGATAATACTATAGAAAGCAATGGTGAATATGATACTATTAATTTGGTAAAAAATAATGGTGGAAATGATACTGCTAATTTGATAAAAAAACATTTGTGCTAATGAGGTTGATGACAGTACTTATAATGAGGCAAAAAATAATGATCCAAATGAGGTTGATAATGATACTTCTAATTTGGCAAAAGATAGTAGTGCAAATAAGGCTGAAAATGATACTCAAAATATTGGTGAAGATGTTGAAAATGATAAAGGGAAAAATGGTGAAAACAGTGACAAATATGGTAATGACTATCATGCAAGCAGTGAATATGATAGTGATAGATATTCTAGTAGTGATCCTAGCTGCTTTGATGAAAAAATAAAGGCTAATGATATATTTGACGATAATGAAGTTGGTGGTCTTAAGAAAACAAAAAGGCCTAGTACTATACAACCTACTCTAGGGAGGTCAATTGTCAACATTATTTTAAAAAATGATGTAATAATGGATGATGGTGATCCACATAGTGTTCATGGATTTGATGAAGTAGTAGACCATTACATAATATTCAATGAAGAAGTTGACATAAAGAATCTGTAGTTAAAAGTTAGATTAAAGTTTATTAATAGCACTTTTTATAAAAGGGCATTGAAAGAGAATTGTGTTCGTAAAGGTTATGACTATAAATTTAGAAGAAATGATAAAGATAAAATTACTGCTATTTGTGTCAAGGACTGTGGGTGAAGAATATATGCATCTAGGTTGAGAGGGAATTGTGCCTTTCAAATAAAAACTTTTCAACCAAAGCATAATTGCTCAAAGAAGTTTAAAATTCACTAAGTCATTGCACCTTATTTGGCTAAGAAGTTTTTTTATGATTTGAAGGATAACCCAAATTGGAAAATTGTAAAGATAGTGACAAAGATTTCCAGAGAATTAAAGGTTGCAGTCAATTTCCCTCAAGTATATAGAGTTAAGAGAAAAGCTAGAGAAATGATGGAAATGGATAACAAGTTATAGCATTCAAAGTTGTTTGATTATTATGACATGATTTGAGAGACCAATCCTAGCAACTTTGCATTTATAAAAATGGAAAGTCAGTATTTTGAAACAGTCATTGGTGTTCTTAGATCCTTTATTCCTAATTTTGAAAAGATATTTATCATGTTTGATGCATAGAAAAAATGATTCATGGCTGGATGTAAAAGGTTTATAAGATTGGATTAATTGTCATTAAAAGGTCATTTTGGAAGATAATTACTATGCGTTGTTGCTAGAGATGGGAATAATAATAGTTTTCCTCTTTGTTTTGCAGTTGTTGAACTAGAAAATAAAGGAACTTGGTCTTGGTTCTTGAATTTGCTACATTAAGAACTTAAGAGTTTCACTAAACTAGGATTAGAGTTTATATTTGACCAACAAAAGGTATTAATTTGTTTCTTCTTTTTTTGTAAGGTTTAGGCCAAACATTTATAGAAGTGTACCTTAAGTTGAGCATAAGTTCTATTTAAGGCATTTGTATATAAATTTCAAACTTCACTTTAAGGGAGAAGCATATAAAAAAGCTCTTTAGAAGGCAACAAGTGTGGGGTCAATGAAAGAATGAGAGAAAACTATGTGGATGCTAAAAGAGCTTGACAAAATAGGGGTAGCAGATGCTTGGATGGGTAGATAAAATCTAAAAGCTTGGAGAAAGTCTTATTTTAGCTCTAGATCGAATATTGATTTAATGGTGAATAATCTTAGTGAATGTTTCAATGCTTATATATTGAAAGCTAAGAATTTGCCAATCCTTTCCATCTTAAAATGGATAAGGAAAATAGTAATGAAAAGGTTCCCTTTTAAAAGGGTTGGAATAGAGTCTTATAGTGGTCCTTTATGTCCAAATATTCAAGACAAACTTGAGAAAATTAAAAAAGACTTTTTTACTTACTTTTTTATTCTTACTGGTAGGTCTATATATGAAATTGAATATGATACAACCTCTTATGTTTTAAACTTAATTGAATAGAGTTGTACTTGTAAGGTTTAGGATTTAACTAGAATCCTCTATAAATAAGTTGTTTTTGCTATTTATAGTAATAGCAAGAGACTGGAATCCTATGTCCATTCTTGCTATTCTGAGGAGACATACATATCTACATATGATGTCATTATTAATCTTATTCCAAGACAACATGAATGGACTATAGGTCATAACCTTACTCTTGCCTCTTCAATCATATATAGACCACCAAGCAAACCATTAAAGTTAAGAAAAAGAGCACTTGATGAACCACAAAATCATTACAAAATGCCACCAAAGAACAAGCCAATTAGATGTGGTAACTGTGTTTAGATTGGACATAATGTTAAATGTTTCAAAGCATTAGTGGTTGGAGAGACACTATGGCAAAGAAAGTTGAGGTTGAAAGGATTAAACAAAGTTTCTCCTTAGTCTACCAATCTTTAGGTAATTTGCTTCTTTAATTTAAAATGATCTTCATATATTAAATTTAACATGAATGAGGTGTATTTTATAGGTTGATCAAATGCTACATCTTCTTAAAGAATAAATACACCTACAATTAGAGGTAGATCCAGAGGAAGACCTATCACTAATGTTGCTACTGGAATTGAGTTACAATCAAGTACTGCTAGAGGCTAGATGTTGGCAAGAGTTTAAAAGGAAGAACATCTAGTATTGGTTGTCAATCTACTAGAAATGTTGGATAAAAAAATGTTGAAAATGTTGGCAGAGGAAGAGGTGATGCTAGAAATGTAAGTAGAGAAAGAGGTCATGTTACAGCCAAAGTTGTTCCAATCAGAAGAAGAGGTAAGAGTAGTACCTCAAACTATGCTAGTGGTCAAGTTGCTAATTCTCAAGCATTTAGCAATCCAAATTTTAACAGCTAAACAACTAGAACTCGATAATTGGCACCTAAGTAACCAATAGCTAGGGTGTTTGGGTTAAATTTTGAAAAAGCTTATATATGCTATTTAACTTGTTTGTATTGTAAATTGATGTGATGTATAGGCCTTTTATTTTGATGCATAGGATTGTGTGATATATAGGCTTTTTATTATATATTTTGTTCTGGTCTTATAAACTAGTGGCCTATTTTTGTTCAATAGGAATGATGATGGTATGTTTTTTGTTCAATAGAAATGTGGTACTAGCACATGGCTTTATTTTTTTCAATATAATGGCCATTGTGTTTTGCAATAGGAATGCTAGCTTTCTACAAGTTGTATTTTGGATTATAATTGTATAAATGGATGTGGTCATTTTTACAATTCTGACATTATGTAAAGGCTATTTTCAAGGTTATTTTTTGCAATAGGAATTTGGCTTTTCTTTACAAGGCTATTTTTTTTTTCAATAGGAATGCTAGCTTTTTGCAAGTTTTATTTTGGATTACAATATTATAAATGGATGTGGTCGTTTTTACAATTTTGAAATTATGTAAAGGCTTTTTTTCAAGACTGTTTTCTGTAATAGAAATGTGGCCTTTATTTACAAAGTTGTTTTCTGCAATAAAAATGCTACCTTTCTATGCGCCTTATTTTCTTAAACCATTTTAAGAACTTACTTGCTTGGTTAAAAATAGTATAATGCCAATTTGCATGATAAGAAATTTAGTAGCAAAAGCCATTACATAGCACATTTAACAAAAGGCAAACTTTCATTCTATTCTTAAATAACAAGTTTATATTGATATTTCACCAAACACTTGGTATTGCTACACACTACACTTTATAAACATTACAATCTTGCAAACAACTAAGCCATACCCTACATCTTACCCACAACAAATTCAGAATAACACATTAACATCAATTCATCAACTCAAAAAAACTAAGTCTTAAGCTTCTTCTACCTAAAAGATCAAATAAAATCAAAATTAATAACACCATAACACAATGCCATAAACTAAAGCAATTACCCTTTTCTTGCGTTGATCTAACCAGTTGATGCTTTAATTGTAATTCTTTTACATGAGATTCAGCTAGTTCATTCCAAATTTTTTGCTTCTTCTTTCAAGCTTGAATGAGTTCTTCATTCAATTTTAGCTTCATGTTCTTTGATTCGAATAATTATTGTTGCAAATGCAACTCTCTTACTGAGTATATTGTCAATGCTTCAACTAATTCTTGTTTACTTACATTTGATCTCAAAAGCTCATTTGTCATTTTTTGTCATTGTTTCTTTTAATTTCAATATCTGTTTCCTACAACTTTCACATGGTATCTTATAAACCCATTGAAAAAATTCACATTTTTATACTCCATGTAAATGCAAAAACCCAAAGATTAAATAATTTTTCTACCTAAAAGCTATAAACAATTAACAAAATCTTACCTTAAAATTTTTACAACCATAAAATTTTTGCCGGTGGTTACCATTTGTTCTAAAAGTTCTTGTTGGTGAATCTACACCACAATAGCATAATTTGGCACCATTTGATCCTTCACTTTCTGCAGATTGTTAAGAATTCATGCACAGGTGAGCCTTTTTTTTCTCAAAGTAATATGGTGGGAAGAGAAAAAAATGAAAAAGAAATGAATATGCCTTTGACTATCGTGGAAGAAAAAGAAGATAGGAAGAGAAAAGAAAATGGAAGAAATGAATAGTAATTATGAAAGAAATATGAAATGGAGACTATTTCTAACTATTTTTCTAACATTGTTCAATAGGTGATAACAGAATAGTAGCACACAGTGGTTAAGTGTCACATTTTAAACCTTATGTGGCACTTTCATTTTAGCCTTAACCATGTGATATATTTACGAAGTTAACCTTTTTCAATTTGGTAACCATGGTTTAAGTGGTCTTTGCATTTTTTTTCAATTGCTTATTTAACTTTCCTTGAGCCTTGTCATTTATAATTTCACTTGGCTAGCTATTTATTCTCATAGGTTGGATATCAAAAGCACTTAAGAAAATAGAGAATTTCATTTAGAATTTCTAATAATAATAATAATAATAATAAGTTTAAAAGATAAATAATTTTTTAAAATTTTAATAAAAATATAAAAAATTATATTTTAAAATTCTTACCTAGATGTTTGAGGGATTCAAAATCAAGTTTTAAAAGATTTAATTATGCCTAGATGTTGGAGAATTAAATTTTATTAAAGAGAATTAGAATTGTTTAAAAAAATTGTATGTTAAAAATATAAAAATAAACAAATAAGAATAATAAAATCAATAGAAGGTAAAAAGCTTAAGGTTCATGAATGTTTAGATGGCATTTTTTACATCATTATTGTTATTATTATTATTGTTATTAAACTTGCCATTATATAATTATTTTGGTTTATGTTTGAGTTAAATTGGTCAAATTATGTATGTATTAGTTTTTTTAAAAATTGACATGCTTATGTCATCTTTGATCATGTTTATAATAAAAGATGAATGAATAATAATCAAATTTCTAATGAAAAGGAAAATAAATAGAAGTATAAAAATTCATTTTTAGGAAAATTATAAAAAAACAAACTTGTTTTGAAAGTCTATCTAGATGTTAGAGATTTTTAGGGAGCTTCATAAATTTCTAATTTAAAACCCTAAATGAAACCTTTAAACCTTAAATCATAAGTAGACTCTGAAATCCTAAAACCTTAAAGCGAATCTCTCAATCCACTCAAAACCCTAAA
The DNA here is from genome assembly GCF_002303985.1 of Durio zibethinus. The sequence goes on from NW_019167893.1 coordinate 15,804,504, forward strand.
ATAATCCCAAGATTTAAGGGTTTATATGAAAACCTTTTGTGAAATAATTTGTTTCCAAATGCTGCTTGGATAATAAGGTATTTAGGAAATTTTATTTAATCAAGAATTTTCATATATTTTTGAAATTTGAAATAATAAAATTAAATTAAATAAAAATGAAAAAAAATGAGATTTTAAATATAACAAGTTACACTTAAACTTTACCTAGAGGTTGGAGAGTCCCGTTAGTCTTTTATATTTAAAGACCCAATCTTAAATTTAAATCTTATCTTCATGAAAGACACATTTGCATATATTTATTTTCTTGCACTTATTATATATATGCATACATTTCAATTATTATTGTTTATGGTTTATTATAGCCTTTTCCATTTTTATTACAAAAAAAGCTTCATTAAAAAAATTTGATTTAAACAAAATAAATAACATTAATTTAAAATAATATTTTGGTATATATAATTTTTAGTCCTCTACTTAGATATTGAAGAGTCACTAATAATTATCATTTTTAAAGAATATTATTTTTATTTTTAGGAAAATATTATGGTAAATGTTAGATGAAAAGGATTATCTTCAAATTCTGGCTTTATATCGAAGAATTTTAAGGTATTTCTTTAATTTAAAGATTTTAATGGCATTTCTAAATAAATAAGTTTTTTAAAATAATTTTATTTTTGAAAACAAATGAAAGGAATTATAATTAAATGTCATATAAAAACCAATTTTGTCCAATGTTATAAATAACGCATGATTAATTGGTACCAATTTTTCAAGCATTGTGGGGGTACTAATTATTTCTTATGTGTAATCAACTCCCGAATCAAATCTTGTTTTTGTAAACTAAAATTATTTTTTAAAAAACTTTAAACCCGCTTTATTGTCTTATTAAAAAGATAAAATTATTGGATAGTCAATTACACTAGAAAAAAAGATTAGAGGTAACTCTATGTGTTTTTACAATTTTATATTTTTATGTTTAGCGATCAAATCTTCAAATCAATACATTATAACAAATATAACATATACGACAATTTTTTTAAATTATTGAAAATATCACACTAATATATATCTTTAATATTAGACTAGTATAATATATATTATGTTACTTATAAAATTTCTTATAATTTATATAATTAAAATAAATTAGATATTTTTAATTATAATGGGTATACATATTTATTTATCATTTTGGAATAAATTATATAATATCTTTTAATTATACATGAGTATCAAATGTTTTGTGATTTAGAATAACGCATATAAAACAAGTCATTGACTTGTGTATATACAATATGTTTATATTATAATTATATTATTAATTTTTAATTATGTAATTTATAATAAATTATATAATGAGTTGCAATTATACTAAAATCTAAAAGAATAAGTTATTAAATAATGAGATATAATTATATTAAAATGATTATTTATATTGTAGTTATATTATTAAAATAAAAAATAATTATATATTAAATGTGTCTCATAGAAAAATATTTAGACTAGTTTTTATATGATTATGTTAAATATGTAATTGTGTATTATAATTAAAAGTTTAAAATAGTCTTTATATATTTATATTAAATTAAAATAAATATAAAAACTATTAAATGTGTCAAATATGACAAATAATTTTTTTCTATTTAACACATGTTCTCATAAGATATAGTTTAATTATATGTATTTTTGTGCCTTACACATATTAAAAAATGTGTAAATATGGCTAAATGTGAAATATATTTTTCTAAAACTCATATAGTTTTTCTCGTATCATTCAGTGTCATGTTATCATGTTGTATTTAAATTTATCACTCTAATAAAATCACATATTTTTTTGTTTATATAAAAATTAACTTTAATTTAAAATATAAAATTACAATATTTAAATTTATTTTTGAAATATCATTTTTTACTTTTATCTTTTAATAAGATTTGATTCAAACTCAATAAAAAATTTGATTAAATTTAATCTAATTTGATTTTAAAATTAATAAATTAAACCTGAAATGATCTGAACTTGATAATCTAAACCCAAATAACTTAAGTGTCAATTTTAAAATACCAAATTAAAATGATCTGAAACCAAATTGACCTAAACTAGAAATAACCTAAACCAAAAATGACTTCAAAACAAAATAACTCAAAACTAAAATGATACAACCCAAAATGACCAAATTTTTTAAATCCAAAATGAGTTATATTAAATTGACCCAACTTACCAATTTGTTAGGCAAAAAAACCCTAATCCAATCAAGCAAGTGGAAGCAAAATCAAATGATTAATCAATCACATAAGAGATAATAATTTAATATGATTTAGCCCAATTGACTTATGTTTACGAATGAGAAAAAAGATCTACTAGTTATAAAAAATTACAAACATACAATCAAATCAACCATTTACAATTAATATCCATAGACCTTCTCAATCTCCTCTAATCATATAAAATATTCTTAATCTAAACAAACGCATACCCATGTGTACCTATGCACTATATTTATGTGGATCCTTTTAGTCTTATCTAATCCACTCATAAACATTCAAACATATACACCCATAAGATGTAAATCTCTAGTAGTCATATGAGCTGTCTATTCCATAAAACCCTATAACTCTTTTACATCTTTTTCTCATGCCTAACCCTATAAAAAACTTCACATATTTATAAGCATACAAATTTTCCTATCAAGAATCTTTTTTTCTTAGAATTCTTCTCTTACAAGTCTTCTTGTCTATCAAATAATATCTAATAAATCCTAAACAAATCTGTTATGGAATTTGAGTCACTATCCCTAACAATATCCACCTTAACTCAAATTTCATTAATCATTAATCTTCATGCTAGACATGCTTGGCTCAACCTGAATGGAAGTCTCACAATCATCTTTTCTTATGTGTCTTCACATTTCACGTAAATTGATTTATCAAAACATGAACTCGAACTCATCAATTAAATCGAGCTTCTCTGGACTTGCCTTTTCCCATATCAAGAACTTTTAGCTCTAATATCATTTGTTAGGCAAAAAAGCCCCAATCCAATCAAGTCAGCAGAAGTAAAATCAAATGAATAATCAATCACCCAAGATACAATAATTTTATGGTTCAACCTAACCGACCTACATCCATAGATGAAAAAAAAGATCCACTAGTTATAGAGAATTATAAATATACAATCAGATTAACCACTCACAATTAATATCCATAGACCTTTTCAATCTCCTCCAGTCTTATAAAATATTCTCAACCCAAACAAACATATGCTTATGTTTACCCAAGCACTATATCTATGTGGATTCTCTTAGTCTTTTTTAGTCCGCTCACAAACATTCAACCATATACACCCATAACATGTAAATCTCCAATAGTCTTATAGGGTCTATATCCTATAAAACCTTACAACTCTCTTACATTTTTTTCTCATATCTAATCCTATAAAGACTTTTCCTATTTATAAGCATACAAACTTACATATTAAGAACCCCTTTCGTCTTAGAATTCTTCTCTTATAAGTCTTCTTGTCCATCAAGTAATATCTAACTAATCTCAAACAAATCTATTATGGGATTTGAGTCACTCTTCTCAGTAATTTTCACCTTGACTCAAATTCCATCAATATCAATCTTAATGCTAGAAATGCTTAGCTCCACATGCAATGAAAGTCTCACAACCATCTTTTCTTGTGTATTTTCACACTTCACACAAATTGATCTATCAAAACATGAACTTGAACTTTTCTTTTGAATCGAGCTCTTCTAGACTTGTCTTTTCCCATATCTCAAACCATTAGTTATGATACCACTTGTTAGGCAAAAAAGCTCCAATCCAATTAAACTAGTGGAAGCAAAATCAAGCGATTAATCAACCACACAAAATGTAATAATTTAATATAGTTCAGCCCAACTGACCTACATTCACGGATGAGAAAAAAGATTCTTGTGTTGGAAAGAATTACAAACATACAATTAAATCAACCACTTACAATTAATACCTGTAGACCCTCTCGATCTCCTCTAATCCTATGGAATATTTTCTACCCAAGAAAACACATACTCATGTACACCCATACACCATATCTATGTGAACTTTTTTAGTCTCTTTTAGTCTACTCATAAATATTCAAACATATATGTCCATAAGATGTAAATCTATAGTAGTCTTATAGGGTGTTTATTCCATAAAACCCTATAACTGTCTTGCATTTTTTTCTTATGCCTAACTCTATAGAGACTTCACCTATTTATAAACATACAAACTTGTTTATCAAAAATGTCTTTCCTCTTAAAATTCTTCTCTTACAAATCTTCTTGTCTTTATATCTATTAAATAATATCTAACCAATTTTAAATAGATTTATTTTAAAATTTGATTTACTATTCCCAACACATTGACTAGTCTACCTAACTCCAACTCTCCTTTGATCCTTCTTTCTTCTTTGACGTATCAAACATATCATCTTCTCAAATTACGTGCAAATTTCACCTCATCAACTCAAGATATATCCCAACGCACTTCTCTTCATTTTTCACTATAATTCAACTAAGTATAGTGAGAAGAAATTGCGCATTCACATGAATATCTCAAATTTTTTTTAGATAAATTCAGAAAACTGATCTTCGAATTAATCCATACACACACCGAAACATAAGCCTATAAAAATGTCGATGTTCCAAAGCACTTTCATTCCATTTTTTATTTTCAATAAAATACCTTATTAATTTATAGGTTATACTCCAAAGTTTTCCGAGCTCTCTCAGTTTTGTTCCTTGATATGGCTCATGAGCTAAGCATAGCATAAATCAAATAGCATTTGAGATTATATAAAAAATATAGATATACAATAACAATAACAAAAACGAACGGCAAGATAAAAAAGGACAATGTCAATGATGAAGTTTTGCTTTGCCCTAAAAAATAATAAAAGAAAGTAAAATTGCCCAATACTTTCTTAAAAAAAAACCAAACACCTTTATTATCCACAATTGTAAGTGGACAAAGAACTTAACCTACGTACGCAAGCGCATGTAAATTAACTATATGAGTGCCATTCAATCTTACTCAAATTTGCACCACCCACCAATTAATTAAGCAATTTGTTAAAGATGACAATTGACAATTTTTTTATTAAAACCAGTAAAATGTTATTAAATTAATCACTATGTAATTAGATTATGAGTCATAACAAAGAAATAAAAATGTTGATTTTACTTTTGCACAGAGAGAAAAAGAAGTGCTCCGAAAAGGAGAAATGATGAAGAAGGTGTTAGCTGGTGACGGGGCTTATCCTTTTTCAACCAATCTCTACAAATCTCATGTCTTCATCTAAGAAAAATAATTGTAAGGTGACGCGGCTTTGGTTAGTGGAGGAAGAGGCACTGAATGTCCATGCTTTTCTGCTCAAAATTCTACTACCAAAACAATCATATTCCCAATTTCGATTTTTAAAAAATACAAAGTTAATAAAGTGATTATTGTTGAACTCAGTATTTAACTCAATTAATTCATGTTATTATACGTAAAAAGTGATATTTAATAAGTTTGTTATTTAAATCTTAACATTTATAATTTTTTTTTATCATCAACTGTGACAATTTTATAAAACAAAAAAAAAAAAAACATCGATACCGTCAATAAAAATAAAATAACAATAAATATATGTTAGCACTCATAATACATTAATGGTTGGATGACTTATGCACGAAATTTGATGAGAAACTTAAGGGTTCAAGTTGTTGTCATCTATCAAAATTTAAGTTATTTTGAAAAAAAAATTGGTTATTAAATATCAATTGGACAGACAAGAATCTATATTTATTGAAAAGAAATAAAAACTTAATCTAAGCTTAATGATAGTCATTCCTCATTAGAAGAATCGAAGCCTAAGATTCGAATTTCTTGCTAATTTCTTCAAATTTCCAAATAATACCAAAAAGAATGTGTTGATAAATGAATTATTGATGGATAAGTGTTTAAAACAACGTAATTTCCAATGATTTTCACGTCATAAGTTTGGTATTGTGGATAGAGAAATTTGATGCCTTCATTTGTCACTATATCGCACCATTCAACAACAATTGTCTTAGGTTGCCTTAGTGGGGTGCATAAATTGTACAAGTGACATTACCCCAAATTTGCAGGCCCTTCCCAATTTGTTGTGCTAAGGCACCTGAAAAAGCCTTTGAGAAAGAAAAAGGAAAGATAAAATAAAAGAGAATGATAATTTAAAAACATAAACTAAAAGAACAAAAATGAGGGTTTTCTTTTGTATGAGTTGACAGGCTGAGCAATGGGGTGGTAGGGTAGTGCAGTACGCGATCATGCCTGCTGGTTAGCAAAGGGCCCACAATTGAGACTATCATGCGCCTACATTTTTTGGATTAAATATTCATTTAATTCATTTTCTATATACACATTTTATTAATTTGATACTAAAAAAACTAAAATTCACAATTAAATACTTAAACTTTTATTTTTGTTAATATAACATTAATATTCAATAAGATTTTGATATGTTTCAAAAGAGTCTAGTGATTGCCATAATTTCAATTATCACATCGGTGATATAAGAAATTTCAAAAAATAATTTTAAAAATTTGTAAAATATTCAAAAAAAAATCCAAAATATTCAAATAAGAAATCCGAAATTTTAAAAAATAGAAAATTTTAAAATTTAAAATATTGGAAAAAATAATTTTGAAAACTTCAATTAAAAGTATCTAAAAAGTCCAACAAATTCAAAAAAATTAAAAAATTGTTTAAAAAATCAAAAAAATAATTCATAATTTAAAAAAAAAACAAAAAATATATGAAAATTTTTTTAAAAAATAAAATAACCCAAAAATTCTAAAAAATTGAAAAAGAAACTCAAAGAATTCTGGAAAATTTTAAAATATAAAAAATTTTGAAAATTATTATATAAAATTAAAAATAGTTAAAATTAACAAAAAAAAAACCTAAAATTTTCAAAAAAATATGAAAATTCAAAAAATAAAAAAATGAGAATTTTTAAAATATTAGGTTTTTAATTTTTTGGGAAGATTTTAGTTTTCATTTTTTTTATTTTTAATATTTTTATATATTTTTAGATATTTTTTCATTTTTATTGTTTTCCCAATTTTTTAATTTTATTTTTTTTGTTTGTTTATTGGTTTCATTTTTTAAAATTTTTAAATTTTTAGATTTTTTCTATTTTTCTATTTTTTTATTTTTTTAAAAAAATTTCAAACTTTTTAGAAAATTTTAGAATTTGTTACTGTTTTTTAGTTTTCGTGATTTTTAACCTTTATGCAAATTTTATTTTTTATTTATATTTTCAGATATTTTATTTTTGTGAATTTTTCTTATATTTTTATTTTTTATTTTTCATTAAAACTTTCATATTTTAATTTTTTGAAAATTTCATATTTTTGAACTTTTTATTATTTGTTAAAATGGTTTGGATTTTTTAATCTTTTTAAATTTTTCTAGATTTTTTTAAAATTTTGAACTTTAAAAACTTTTTAGAATTTTTTTATTATTGATATGAAAGTTGATGATTTAGTATTTATTAGATTTTTCAAACATTAATTCGAAATATTAAAATGAATGATGAAATAAAAATTAAAATATAAAATTTTAAAATTTAATTTTTTAAGTATCGAATTGAGAAAAAATATATAATTTTGATATCATTTTTATATTTAACCATTTTTAAATCTTCTTTTGCCTACCCTTTGAAAAATCATTGTTGGAATAATTTTTTTGGTCACTTTGGTAGTAAAAGTTGTTGGACCAGTTAAATCAGGTACCTATCCGTGCATAACCGAAATCGTTTTTCTAGGGAAATGTCCCCTTGTTGGGATTTTTTCGTCCCAAAATGCCCTTGTCATTTATCAAGTAGAACCCAAATGCAAGGGCATTATGGGAATGACAATGAGATATGGCAAGTGATTTTGAGAGGTAGATAAGATATGCAAACTTGGTGTGGGATGATGAACTTAAATCATTGAGCCTTTCACACAAGACACGCATGGGAGAGGGATACCTTATAAATCATAATATTAAAGACTTTTTTTTTTTAAATTCTGATAATTCAAGATTTGTGAAACTTAAATTCAATTATAAACTTGAAGGTGGGAGAATTAACAAATACCTTTTAGTCTTTTTTATATCAATAAATGATTTTGGGAAAAAGGGTGTGGTTAAAATATTTGGGCAAAAGAGGTTGAAATGAAGAAAGAGAGGATACATTCATCGTATTGAATAATAGTTTTTAATTAGGAGAAGAAAGATTTAAAATCTTATATGATATATCGGTAGTGCTCTAAAATTGAAGAATTAAACATCTAAAAAGGTAACACGATGATAATTAAAAATTTTTTATACATGTGATATTAAATTAATATCATGGAAAATAACTTTCCTTTGTTTTATATATTCAATTAGCTCATTTCAAGAATTGAATTCAAGAACTCTAAAATGAAATGTTAAACTCTAATTATTGAAGTGTTTCATCGAAGACATGATAATCAATCATTTCAATAATTAGTTTTTTAATCAATTGATCTATACGCAAAATTGTAGTTAATTAGTAGTTTTTTTTTTTACGAATGCATGTTTTATATTTTTTAGAAAATGCCAAAAAAAATGTAGTTCAATAATTTTTATCAATTATCATCAAATTACTAGCTCAAGTGATAAATTATTAAATATAATCATGGCTATAGTAAATTTCTACCCGATAAAAACATAAGTAAAGCTAAATGAATAAGCAAAAGTGAAAATTAGGTTAGAGGGAGGGAATAAATTATGGCACCGAGTCATAGCAAAACATAGGCAGACTTGTTCACACACTAAAAGCCTACCAAAGCTACATCTCAGTTGTCGACAACACATGCCCCATTTGTTGGAAAATATTTTAAATAAAATTTAAAATTTAATTTAATTAATTCATACAATTATTTTTAAAAAATAATATTTAATAAATTTGATATTTAAATTTCAATGCTTATAATCATCTTTCTACTTTCGAACTTTGAATATTTACATAGAGCCATCGTCATGCAAATGCAATTCAACTTCTCAGACAATTTACTAGGAATAAGAGAAAAGAAAATCAAGTAACCCAGATAAGTTTTTCAATGAACACAAGCTTAAAAATGGACATGGATAAAACTCATTGTGTTCTTATTACTAATTTCCTTTTGCATCTTTCATTTCTGTTATTCTAGGTATTGTAACTTGTACATGTGTTACTGTTAATGCAATAGAATCATATTGCTACTAATCCAGAGAAAAAAAAGTCAGATCTAAAAACTCCAGAAATGATGAAAGAAATAAGGTAATCATATAGATTTGAAAACTCTAACATTCCAATTTTCTAGAAAAGTTACAATTATTTAAACTGTTTTTTAATTTTCCATTATTTTCCCAAGCTTAGTTTTTAGTCTTAACTAGTTTTAAGTCAGTGCAATATATGAGTAATAATTATATATAATTTAATTATAATATAATTAACAAATTTTATATAAAAATAATTTTTAAAATATACATATAAATTGACATTTTTTATTTAAAATAAAATTAATATTCTTGACACAAATTTTTTTTAAAAAATATATAACCTATCTAAAATACATAAATTCATATAAAATGTTGCTTTAAAATATAGTTTTTTAAAATGTTCTATAAATTTTTAAATATAGACAGTATTAGAAAAAAAATGCAAATAAATTGGTAAATGGTACGTAAAAGGTTAAGTAAATTCACATAAGCTAATAAAGCACATTATATAACTATTTAGTGAAAAAAGCTAATAAATCGACATGAAATGAAAAAAAAAAATAGAAGGAAAACAGAATACAAAAAGCAAAATAGTAATAAAAATTTTTGATTGATCAAGGTTAAATTTGCAAAAATTACAAAAGTTATATGTCAATTAAAAAACCAAACATTTTATAGTTTAAGTTATGGATAAAGTGATAAAGAAATTGAATCATAACATTTAATGAGATGTGATTAGAAAGGGGAAAAATATTTTGAATTAAATCAAAATCTTAAATTTGGTTTGGAAAGGAGTTAATATTTAAAGAAAGTATGAGTGATATTTTTAGTAAATTCCCATGATTTAGGATAAATTGATTTCAACTATACATTTAATATTTTAAAAAATAAATAGTAAAAAATGTAAGGTAAATAGATATTTAAAAGAACATTAATGTAATTAATTCAATAAAAAATGAATGCTTTGACACCGATTTGTGTTTGGTATTAGATTTTTGTACCATTGTGTAGACTAAAATATAACAATTAGAACAAATATGAAATTATCATAATTAAAAAGAATGGTTAAATATAAAAATTGTCAATGAACTATACATTTTTTATCAGTTTAATACATAAGGAAATGAAATTGTTAGTTAGATACTCAAATTTTCATTCCATTATCCACTTTAGTATTTAAGATTAATATTATCAGTCAACTTATTAATGTGGCATGAATATCAAATAAGATGTTGACACATGTAAAAGAAAAAAATCAAGTTAGCACCATATCATTAATTGTCATATCAACATTAAAAGAAAATTTTTAAAAAATAAAAATTTTTAATTTTTTTTTAAATGTGAATATTTTAAAATATTATAAAAATTAAAAAGCTGAAATATTTTTAAAAATTGTGAAAATTTAAAAAATTCAAAAAATCTCAAAATTTTAATAAAAATCCCAAAAAAATTCAAAATATTTTGAAAAATTCAAAAAATAAAAATTTTAATGAAATAAAATTTTCTTCAAATTCAAAGAAATTGAAAAAAGAAAACTTAAAAAATTGAAAAATAAGAAAACTAAAATTTTTTAAAATTTTAAAAAGTTTTAAAAAATTGTAAATTTTTTTTTTAAAAATTATGAAAAATTTTATTTTTATGAATCTTACAATTTTAATTTTTTATATATTTTATGAATTTTTAAGATTTTATGAATTTTTTTGATTTTTTATTAAAATTTTTTATTTTTCATGAACTTTCATCATTCTTTTTTGGGATAATTGGCCGTGATAGAGCGTTGCTAATCCTTTTTTTTTTTAATGAAGTTCAATTGCTTATAGCGTTCTTAGATCCATTCAGCTTCTTCTAACTCTACTTCCCTTAGGACTCTCAAAGATGAGATTTTTACTTTCACTGGCAATATGGCCTTCATCCCATAAACCAAGAAAAATAAAGTTGCCCTAATGAAGGTGCATGCTATGTTCCATAGGCATGTATAGCAAAAAGTAATTTTTTATGCCAATCTTTATATGTCTCAGTAATCTTTTCCAGAATCCTTTTGACATTTTTATTTGCAGCATCTACTACTCTATTCATCTTTAAATGGTATGGAGCTGAATTATGGTACTTAATCTTAAACTGAGCGCATACTTCTCACATCATCTTATTATTAAAGTTCTTTGCATTATCTGAGATAATCTTTTTTAGGAGTCCGTATTTGTAGTTTTTTTCTCTCTTGATGAACTTGTAGACTATTGATCGAGTTACGTTTGTAAAGGAAGTTGCTTCAACCTATTTGGTGAAGTAATCAATCATCACAAAAAAAAATCTATTCCCATTTGATGCTTTTGGAATGATGGGAACAATGACATCTATTCTCCACATAGAGAATGGCCAAGGTGGTGCCCAAACAGGCAACGGAGTGGGCGGAATATGGATTTTATCAGCATAGATTTGGTATTTGTGACACTTTTGAGCATAATCAATACAATCATTTTCTATTGTTAACTAATAGTTTATGGCTCTCATAATCTGTCTTGTCATCATGTGCTCATTGGCACGTGCTTCACATACATCCTTGTGTACTAGTTTAATAATTTTCCTTACCTCAAAGACAATTTACACAGTGTAATAACATTTGATCTCTGCTTTTGTTATACAAAACCTCACCATCTAAAAAGAATCCCATAGCCAACCTCCTTAAGACTCTCTTATCATTCTCCACTGTTTGATCCGAATATTGCTGACTTCTTAAGTACCGCATAATGTCATAATACCAAGGATTTCCATCTTTTTCCTCCTCTATATTGGCATAATGTATTGGCATGTATTTGACATCTAACTTGAAAGGTTATATTTCAGCATTATTCCTAATTCGTATCATTACAGTCAAAGTGGCTAATGCATCTACATTCTGATTTTCTTTTTAAGGTAAATATTCAAATTGGATTGTTTCAAACTATTTGCACAACTTTTAAATGTATTTATGGTATGGGACAACTTTTGAATATCTCGTTTCCCATTCATTTTTCAATTAATAGATAACCAAAGCTGAATCCCTGAACACCTTTAATACTTTGATATTTCTATCCAAAGTAGCTTGCAATCCCATGACACATGCCTCATATTCATCCATATCATTGGTGCAATTGAAGTTCAATCTTGCTGTAATAGGGTAATAATGCTCTATTGGAGAAATTAAAATTATCCCAATTTCATGTCCCATGACATTGGCAATCCTATCAAAATACATTCTCTATGACTTTCCATTATCATTATCTTTCTCTAATCCTGAGATGGCCATTAATTCTTTATCTAAAAATTCAAGTTTTATGGGATCGTAATCTTCAGTGGCTTGGTCCGTGAGAAATTCAGCAATGGCACTTTCTTTGATCACTTTTTGACTCACATACACTATGTCATATTCTGAAAGTATTATTTGCCATCTTGCGATTCTTCTTGATAATGGTGGCTTCTCAAATATATACTTGATTAGGTTCAGTTTACCTATAAACCAAGTTGTGTGGTAAAGCATATACTACTTTAGTCTTTTAGTTGTCCACGCCAAAGTATAACACATCTTCTCAATGATGAATACTTGGACTCATACTTCATAAACTTCTTATTCAAGTAGTACATAGCTCTTTTCTTTTTGCTAGATTCATCCTACTATCCCAACATATATTCCATCAACTTTTTATGCACCATTACATACAGAATAAATGCTTTTCTTAAACCGGATGGTGCTAATATTAGAAGATTTGATAGGCATTGCTTAACCTTATCAAAAACTTTTTGACATTTTTTATTCCATTCATCGGGTTATTCTTTCAGAGGAGTTTAAAGATAGGATTGCATTTGAAACTAAGTTGATAAGTGAATTTAGAGATGTAGTTTAATCTACTTAAAAAACCTTAGACTTTCTTTGGTGCACTTGGTGGGGATAAATTTTGAATGGCTCAAATCTTGTTTGGGTCAACTTCTATTCCCCTTTCACTAGCTACAAAACCCAATAGTTTCCCTAATTTGGCTCCAAACTTATATTGGATGGATTCAACTTGAGTTGAAATTTCCTTAATCTCTCAAACAATTTTCTAAGGTTAGCTACATAGTTCTTTTCCTTTTGAGATTTTGTAATCATGTCATCCACATACACTTTAATTTTTTTGTGTATCATATCATGAAAGAGTATCACCATAGCCCTTTGATAGGTTGTCCCAACATTTTTCAATCCAAATGGCATAACCTTATAACAAAAAGTTCTTTTTGTCATGTCATCCTGAGCCATATTTATTTGATTATAGCCAAAAAATCCATCAATAAAAGAGAAAATGGCATGTTGGCCTGTATTATCCACTAACATATCAATATGAGGTAGAGAAATTTTTTTTTGTGCTAGCCCTATTCAAATAGTGATAATCCACACACATTTGTACCTTCCCATCTTTCTTAAGGATAGATACTATATTAGTCACCCATTCAGGATATTTGGTCACTTGCAGAAAGCTTGCATCAAATTACTTTTTTACCTTCTGTTTAATTTTCAATAACATTTTTTGTTTCATCCTTCTCAGTTTTTATTGAACTGGCTTACATTCAGGCTTCAGGGGTAACCTATGTTTCATTATCTTAGTGTTAAGCCTAGGCATATCTTAGTAGGACCAAGCGAATACATCTACATATTCTTAAAGCAGATCTTCTAATAATTGTCTATTAACCACTAAAAGTGAAGTATCGATCTTAACTTCTTTTTTGTTCTTGGCATCACCTAAATTGATCATCTTAGTAACTTTTTAACGAGGCTCAATAGATTTATTCTCTTACTTAATTAATCTTAATAAGTTTAGAGGTAAAGTGTATTCTTCAGAGTCTTTTTCAATATTGAGTTCATCAGTATTAATTGAATTTTTAAAATTAAATCCCTAATCATTATCATGATTATTTTCATATTCATTTGGAGACCTAAAATTAAATGAAATAGGAAATATTGACAAAGTGCTTTGATGGGAAACTAGATTAAATAGAAAAAATGGATAAAATGCATGTTTCTATCTTTTATTAAAATAATGGATAATAAAAGGCCCATACATAAGAGATCATCCTAATATTTTTGGGCATAAGCAATTGGAAGTTGTAATTACATTGAAAGAGTATAAAGGGCATTAGGTATCTCGATGACATTTTAATTTTTCAGTTCAAAATTTGGTGGGCATGGGTAAACTAACACTTTTTCCTTTTAACTATCATTGCTTACCATTTGGATAAATAGTTCAGTGAAAGCTTTTTCCTAGCTCGGTTTTCCTTCGATGCCTTTCTTAGCTTCTAGGTACATATATCCTTCAAGACTAAATGTTTCATACAAAAGGAGGACAACCATTAGCATATTTCCTGCCCTCCTCTTATTATCTTGTATTTTCTTCATTTCACATCCTAGGCTCAGTCTTTTACTATTGTCTTCAATCATGGTGGTTCTTTTATCCCCTACAAACTTTTACCTAAACCAACTCCAATATTTCAACCTTTATTAATCATCTAACTAATCATGATTTTGTTAAACTTTGGTTAGTGCCTCTTAAGTCCACCTACGACGTTAATAAGTTTAAAAGATTGATAAGAGCATTATAATGACGTTTCTATAGTTTCTATGTATGGGGCATTTATAGTTTGAGTCACCAGTAAATCTTTTTTTTTAGTCACGATTACCAATTAATCTTCCATATTGAATTTGACCTTTTGATTTAAAGAGAAAAAAATAGTACCTATCGTGTAAATCTATACTTTCTCCAATAAGTAGTTGTAAGATGGAGAAATATTCATAACCTAAAAAATTATATTGAAAACACATGGTCCAATTTGTATGGGCATCTCAATGTTTCCCAATACATCACGCCTGGTCCCATCAAATGCTCAAACCACCATATGATTGCTTTCGATGTGAGATATATCAATAGGCAATCTTGCTAAAGTAGACATAGGCATGGCATTAATAGCCAAACCATTATCAATAAGGACTTTGGTTATTATGTGGCTTTTGCATTTAATAGTGATTACAAAGGCTTTGTGTTTTCTTTACTTTTGGGCAGAATCTTATTGTCACTGAAAGATATGTAATGTGGTAACACCATGTTCTCTACCAAGTGGTTCACATATTCTACAGACACATTATATACCACATAAGCTTGATTTAACACCTTCAACAAGCCATTGCACTGTGGTTTTAAATTCAGTAGTAGTGACAATAAAAAAATTCTAGATGGCATCTTGTTCAGTTGTTCTACCATAAAATATTCATTATGTTTCACCAACTTTAAAAACTCATAAGCTTTTTTTTTATGGTACAGACTTTGAGATGTCTTTTTTTGGAATCAATTCTGGCTTAGTCTATTTTTCTATCACCTTCATATTCTAATTTTGCACTTTTTCTAGTGCTTTTGGAGTATGGCATCTCCCACTTCTAGTTATGCCACCTATATCGGTTATGTTGGTGGCCTTAGATTTAGGCATAACTTCTTTTTACCCTTGGACTGTTACTTAACAACCATACTAGCATGGTATAGCCTTTTCATCCTTGTAGAGGAATGGACTTAGAACTTTGAAGATCACTAGCCTGGGAATAAATTTATCCCCAATTGATTTTGGCTTCTCATCACAACATATAGTGATCGATTTTGGCACACATTTATCCCTCATAGCAACTTCAGTATTTTTCAAGGCTTCTATCTCTTCGTACAACTCTATCTAGTTGGAATCCATTAACTTTTGTGCCTCATTATGAAACTTTTGTATGTTTCAATAATGTGCCCTAGAGTTTCGCTGTGATATTTGCATATTTAATTTAACACATCTCCTATGATAGGTATATGGATCCACTGGTTGTATCATCCCAGTCTCGGATAAAACCTTATATAACTGATTGAATGATATTTTAATCTCTTTCACTCTTCTTTTTATATGCATTTTGTTCTCATCCAAGGCATTGATTGCATGATTGGATAATGGATTACCATTGACATTGGGTGTTGAGTTACCACTGGTGGCAAAATTTATTAGCCCTTCTTTAATTAGACTTTGCACCTTATGTTTCAAAGAGGTGTAATCTTCAATAGAATGGCTAGCCGTCCCATAATGATAGTCATAGTGGGCAGTGGAGTCTTACCACTTGGGATAGGACAGTTCAAGTTATTTCGTAGGGATGAAAGCAATCAAGTGGTTTTTGTAGAATTCTTGGTATAATTTTATGTAACTTATGATAATAGGGTCAAATGTAGATTTTTCTCAATTATTTTATGGTTCTCACACACCACTATTAGGTTGGTTGGATGAACAAAGGGCTTTGTTGTAGATGAATAAAACGGTCGTGTAGCTAATTGGTAAGGGAAATGGAAACATGATTTATGGTAAGGTAATACATGGGATAAATCAACTGAGGGTAGTTTCTGAATTGCTGTCCTTCCAAGCTCATAGCTTAAGTCTCACTTTCTTTTTTTTTAGGCATTCTTTTAGTAGCAGAGGGCTTTCCCCCTTCAAGTTTATGATTTTTTATAGCATTTTCAATGATCTTTCCTGAAATCACCATATAAACAAAATTCTTAGTCGTATTCCCTATCATTTTCTCATAGTACAACAATTTTAGAGTACTTATAAATAGCACTGTTATTTTTTTTTTATTAATGGTGGCTGCACTTAAGCAGTGATATCTCACCATCTTTAGGCATATTCTTTAAAAGACTCGGTTACTTTCTTCTTTATACCTTACAACGAAATATGATCATGAGTCATATCTATAATATGGTAGTATTGGTTGATGAAAGATCAAGTCAGATCCTTCAAAGATCATAAGCAAGCCCTATCCAACTGAATGTACCATCTTATGACAGACCCAGTTAAACTATCCTATAATATATATAATAGCAGTTTTTAATTGCTAGGGTGTGCTGCCATCTTATGATAATACATCGTAACGTGTGTAATAAAACACTTAGTATCATCATACTTCTCAAACTTTGGCACTTTAAACTTTAAGGGTATCATCACATCTTGTACCAGACAAAGCCCTGTAGCACCCATGGATCCATAAAAGTTAATACCTTTTACAGTCTGTAATCTCTCTTTAATCATGTTCATTGTGTGATCAATCTTAGGGTCTTTTAAGGATGCAACTGTCTTTAATTCCAATTTTTCTTTCGACTTATCCAAATTGGAGATTTGGACTGGTTTTAATGTCATTTCAATAAAGATAGGATTAGTGTAACTCTTAACATTTCTTTGACTAGATGCAAACGACATTCCCCGATAGTCGTAATTTGGAAATGCAGTTTGTTGTGGTTGAAAGCTTTGAATGGCTTAGGTCTGATGTGAACCATAACCTAGAGGATATTGTGGCTCAGTGACTTCATGTGAAATATCTTCCTCCATCATTTTTCCTTTATTTATCTTATTCAGAGCTTCAAAGATCTTACTTAATTCCCCTTTAAGTTCCTCTTGAGCCTTTTCCAACTTTTTGAAATGGTTCACATTGTCTTGCTCAATCTTCTTAGCTTGAGCTCGAGTCTTATATGGATGTTAAGCTATTCTTGTACCTTAGTACCAAAATTTAGAATTAATGATCTTAACATGATTTGACATGATTAAAAAATGGTCATGAATGAATGTAATGCAAAGCATGAAAAAGAAAGAAAGATGAAAAAAATATTTGCCTTTTTAAAGATATGAACAAAAGTGAACTTTCATTTATTCCACAGAAGTCTGTTTTACATCAAGTCTAATACTCTCCCCTTTATAAAAGCACTTAATTTGCTTGTATTAATCTTTAGCTTCTTCAATAAAGTTCAGCAGTCACTACATATGCTCTCCTGTTGGTATGACCAAAGCTCTCAATGTCTCAGCTTCTTCTGCCATTTTTCCTACCTTAATCACTACCTTGCCTATTTGGGTTGTAAGATGGTCTATGTACCTTTGTCTTCCCAATCCTTCTCTTTTACTGAACTCTACCTGATAGGATAATTCTCTATGCCTTTTTATGAATGCCGTGATATGATTTCCTTACTCATTTAATTTTTGTTTCAATTTTTAAAGGTACTCTTTGAGCATTTCATTTTCTTGTTGAGCTTAGATATAATCATCCTCCATTTGGGAACATTTTTTTTAGCTTTTTATTTTCACAAGTCAAATCTATGGTGTTTATTTGTTTGGCTTGCATCTGTATGGGTAATTTCTTGTGTTCTTGTTGCAATCCATCAACTCTTTAAGGGCATTATCATGTTTTTTAACAACCTTTTGAGTGTTGTTCTCAGTCTCTAATCTCTTGTGTTGGTGATCCTTAACTATCACATTGCACTCCTTAAAAATCTTATGGACTTGAACTGTTAACTTTTCTGTTTTGTCCTTTTATTATCTCTTTTTTTACTAAAGCTTTAGAATTTTTTGTTTCATTTTATCTATCTTGGCTTCAAACCCCTTCTATGTAAGTTCCAACTTGGAGAGCATGTTATCCAACTCTTGATTCACTAACTGATGATGGTCATTGAACATAGGTGCAACCTTTTTACTTCTCTTGGCTCTTTAGGTCAAATATCCCTGAGTGACTTTATTAGTAAATGGTTAGGGCTCACCCTCTTGGGCTTCTTCCAAGCCTTGATTATGCCATCAATTTTTTTTAAATGTTTTAGGTTCTCTATATAGGCAGTCAAATTGGTCAAGCTTGTGTGTCATAAGAATAAACTATTCAACTCCATACTGTCTTCTTACTATAACAATGCACATTTTATTGACCTTCATAATCTTAAAAGTGAAGCCCTTATCTCATTTCCACATTAATACAACATAGGTTCTTAGTTTATCCATAGAGCTAATTATTTCACTTGACAAATTGTGAGCTTCTACAATAGACATGCCTATTCCTTCTGGGTCTTTGCTTCTAACCATTTTCTCTCATAAAATTTGTTAACTAGATTTCGATTGCAAAAATAGAGTTTGGAGAAAGTGCTTTTCTTGCATTCAAAATGACTCTTCATCTATAAATAAAATAGTCATATGTAACCTAGAAAATGTGCTTTATCATTTTATCTACAAAAATTCAAAGATCTAATGGTTTCTGCTAATATCGTTAGTGAAGATTGCATTCTCTTTCAATCTATTCAAATAAATCCACCATTTTTATCTCAATACGGCCTAAAACCTTAGGGAAAATGGCCATCCCATATATTGTTAGAGTAAACACATTCATTCATTGATCATCATCAAGATGTTTGACAATGAAATCTTAGAGAAACTACCATGGAATACCCTTGTGCTCTCCCTATTCTTGGATATATGAATCTATGAACTCCTTTTTTATCCCTAGAATGTGAGTCAACCTTTTATGATATCTCAATTTTTATTTTTTTCTCATATACTTTATCTGGATACTGAAGATGCATACCCACAAGAATTGAATACTCATTTATTGTTGGTACCAAATTGACTTCATTAAAGATGAAACAATGATAGGAAGGATCCTAAAACTGTACCATGACTTTAATGAGTGAATTTTTAACCTTTACAAATAATAGATATGCAACATGCCTAAACTTCTGACAAAAAGCTTGCTGCCTTGAAGGAACCATGTTATTCCATATGTCTAATAGGCATTCCAAATCATTTTGTTTGAAGAGCAGCCAAACTTCCTTAGGTAAGGTAGAGACATAACCAGGTGGTAAATAATCCCCTTCTTCTTGTTGCATCCTTTCAAACTCTATCTTCACATCCATAAGTGAATCACATTTGAAGAATACAAATAAGATGTAAACTTGACATTCTGTGAGTTCCATGAAAGCTTTTGTTGAAAATATCTTTAAGGTAGGAATAATATGTAATCTACATATATATTTATGAATATCCAAAAGAAGAAAAGAAAAAGAAAAGGTAAGAAAATTGATTAGTCACCTTAATATAAAATAAGAAATAAACACTATAAAACGAGTAAAATAACAACATGACTCTAAATTTTGGATTAACTACAAAAGGTGGAGGGACATGGCTCTACATATGGGTTAAGCTTTTAAGGTTAACTATATGTAGCTTGGATTATTTTTAAAAAGTTCCCAAATTGTTCCTTATATCATTGTCCATCACATACTAGTAAAACACCCCAATCCTTATCCATTATAGGTTATAAACGGAAAGGGTTCAATATGAGTGAAAGTATTTCACTAACCTATATGGAGACATGATATCTCATAAAGGTGTAGGCACTTTACTTTCTCCTAAGGGACAGAACTCGAGTGTAGAGCTCATGTTATGCATATGCAAATGAATGATAGATATCTGAAAATGAATAAATGAATAACTTAATAAAATATAAACAAGGAAAAAGAAAGAAAAAAATCTCAAATTTATTAGGTTAGGCTTGGATAACAAGAAATCATTTACTGGCTTGACTTTTGATTTCCCCAGTGGATTCACTAAACTATTATAACATATAGATGAATAACTTAATAAAATATAATCAAGGAAAAAGAAAGAAAAAAATCTCAAATTTATTAGGTTAGGCTTAGATAACAAGAAATCATTTACTGGCTTGACTCTTGATTTCCCCAGTGGAGTCACTAAATTGTTATAACATATAGATCCAGAGACCTATCGCTAGACATGGATTAAAAGAGTTGCCACCGATCTTTTTTTTTTTGTTTAAGTGTGATTAGCTACTGACAAAATCTATCATATTTAAAGAGGAGTCTAAGATTAAATTAGGTATCTTTAAATAGTAAATTTTAGTTCACGAAACCAAATTTCATATTCGAGAATATTGTTACACAAAAGGAAGGTAATAGCATCCTCACAGCGCCCATCCAAAGGATGGTTCTAGTTTAATTTCAAATTATCCAAGCCTTAATCGTGTTTATGATTTACAAAATATTAAAAATTAAAAATTCATCTTAAAATTACTCCAATAGTTTGGTGATAATTTAAGATAATTCTCTTACTTCAGGAGTGTTCATGGAGACTAGTGTCTTAACTTAAAGAGGCTCCATCGTTGGATTCATTAATATATTTTTATTCAAGAAAATAATTAGTAAAATCTTTCAATAGTTTGGTAAGATTTACTTTGATATAAATCTCTTAATAGTTTGGTAAGATTTTATAATAAGATTATTTTTTAGACAATGCATTAAATCTTCCAATAGTTTGGTAAGATTTAATTTAATATGCAAATTCTCCAATAGTTTGGTAGGATAAAATATAAAATATTTTATTAACAATGTTTTTTTTTTAAAATTAATTTATGAAATTCTCCAATAGTTTAGTAGAATCCTTAAAATTTAAATTCATGAAAAACCGTCCAATAGTTTAGTAGGATTCATGAATTTATTTGAAAAGATATTTTTTTTAGGGTTATTTTCTAGAAATAAAATAATAATAAAAAAGGAATTTTACAAAAGTATTTAAAAAATAGTAAATTACTCAATTTAAAATTAGTAAAATAATAATGATAAATAAAATGAAAATGAAAATAAAAAATAAAATAAGAAAAAGCTTAACAAATGAAAATTGCAAAAAAAAAAAATCATAAAATGAAAAGAAAAAGAAAAAGAAAAACTTGCGGTCGAGCCAAATTGCTCCACGGGCGGCGCATGGATCCTAAATGAGTTCACACGGATCTTAGGCTGGCTAAAATGACACTGTATTAGGGCCTTATAAAATGATCAAAAATTGGTTTTTTCTTAGATCTACCCTAATGTTTCTCTCTCTAGCCAGAATTTCCTTTAACTTCTCTCTAGAAATCTTTCAAACCAGTTGTCGGAAACGAGGCAGTTCAATAGTTTTTGGAAAATATTACCAAAATCTGATGAAAAATTCAATCAAAAAAATCAAACATTCAAACCTAAACCTAGATTTTTCCAAATTTCTCATAAATTCAACTCTAAACCCAGAAATTCAAACCTAAACCCACAAACTCGAACTTTCAATCTCAAAACTTCAAACCTAAAACCTAGAAATCCAAACTGATCTCAATCACAAGAAACCTCTTAATCTTAGAAACTTCAAACCCAGAAAGGTTCCCTTAAAGATAAATTTCGCCTTTCTTTGTGATCTTGTGTTCTATATATAGGCTGTTTTAGTACTAATTTTAGCACTCAAATAGAACCAATCCAAGATTGAATACTAGGATTGAATTCTATCCAATGTGATTTAAGGCCTACATTTTTGCAAATTTGTCTAATTTGATTCGATTCTGAATTGAAGTTATTTTGTCTCGGTTGCATACAGATTCGATTTCCTTTCCTTTTTATTAATTCCCATTTCTCTGTTAAATGCAAATCCAAGAAGGAAAGGAAAGAAAATAAAAAATAATAATAGAATAATAATAATAATAATACAAGAAAAAAATAAAAATTTGATTACATCCGATTATACCCCGAACATAAATGAGTGTCTATAGATATCCCATTTAGTCTGGGTTCTAAGTCAATTGGGCTTGATTTAATTTCAAGCCTAAAGGCCCAAATTGGTTAGGCTCAGACCCATTCCATGACAAATTGCCAAATTTCCTTCCTTTTTTATTTTATATTTTACTTTTATTGCATTTATTTATGTACATAATTATCTTATTTATCCTATTTGTTATGTGTTAAACCCTTATTTTTATTGTAGTTTATCTTTAATTTCTTTTATTTTTGAATATTTATTTAATTAGTTTTTATTTTATTTTTTATTGTTTATTTGTTATTTTTCATTTTATTTCTTTTATATTTATTTCATTTTATTTATTTATTTATTTACTTATTGATTTGGTCTTTAAAAAAAAGGATAATGAAAAAATGATGGATGGCCAAAGAAAGGATAGGTATTATAATGATTAAATTGAATTTAAACTTTTCAAGATAAATTCTATTTTGTCATGATAATTCTAGTTTTTTGACTTAGAATTCATCTAAAACTCTTATTGAATCCTATAAACATGAATTTTAATTCACTACAAAAAAACCACAATAGAAATTCAGAGTGACAATTACATTGATATTATAGAAAAAATTAGAGAAAACCATAGTAACTAAACAACAAAGAGCAACCATTAGCAACTTAGAGTTTGGTCACTATCTTCACTCCATCATAGCTCAACCATATCCACCATAAAAATAAAACCTCCCATTCCCTACTATCATAATTCTCATCAACCAACAACAACCCATAACTATTAGCCCTAACCATCAGAGACCAAACACACACAAATAGAAAGAAAGAGTAATTGCCCAAACCACCTCATCACCTCACTAACATCCATTAACATTCTAGCCTATAATAGAGAACCCTAAGAATTCACCCCCCACCATCTGCAAATTCACCATACAAGAATCAAGATAGTGCACGACAACAAGTTAGAGAAAAACACATAAATGAATAAGGTAAAACTCAATAAAACATTAGTCAATTCCTAATGGTCGAACCTATCCTATTTTCAATAATCAAGAAACCAAACCTTACCACCAACTCAGTCGAACTCGTAACCTAGAAGCAACCATAATCCTAGTCACAACCCAAAAAGCCAGGAAATCAAGAAGCCATCTAAACTACTTTTATCTTACCACTGTTCGAACCACCATAATTAAGCAGCATCACCACTATTGTCACAACCAACATCTTCAAACCACCTAAAGCAAAACATAAAATTTTCATCTCCAAACCTCTATAAAAAACAGTAAACAGCCATCCATTGCCAATAAACCACAAAAAAATGAAGCAAGGTTAGGAACCAAATAAGCCTAAAAATGGCAAAAATAAAATGAAAGGAAATGAGAGTTTCATAGGTTTCAATTCGACCCTTTCCTAGGGATTTTGGGACGCAAAACTTGTTATGAAAATAGCCAAAGATAAGGATAAGAGTATACCTTGAAGCAACAATGAACAGAGTGGCAAAAAAAAAAGATTTTAAAGGTTGAACTCGCAACTTCAATCTTAGATCTACATCAATCTATTGAGCTTCTAGAGAAATTAACCAAATTAAATGAAAAAGGAGGTTAAAGCAAACTTTGGGGTAAAATTTGAAGTTGATTGGTGGTCGATTTACAATGGTTGATGGTGACGGTGACAAGATAGACCGAATTCAAGAAAAGGCATTGAAGCTTCTATTACTATTTAGAGAGAAATAGAGAATTTGGTTTGTTGAGAGAGAGAGAGGAATGGTTACAAATGAAAGAAAAGAAAAATTTTTACTTTTATAGTAGTGCAAAATGCTACATTTTAAATGCCTTTAGGATTTACGTGTTTATTCACTCCAACTCGGATTAGCATGATTCAACCCATTTCTTTTGGGCAATTGGATCAAGCTGAGTCAACTTCAAACTACTTTCAAGCTGAGCCACCATGGAATTCAGTCTTGAGCTGCCAAGTCAAGCTATCTCCTAAACTAAGCCAGAAAAATTTTTTTGGTATTCTTTTCCTTTGTATTTTCATGTATTTTGTTATTTTAAATAAAAAAATTTTTGAATAAAAAAAACTTACTAACATACTGGAAGGTTTTAAATTTTAAAAAGTAAAAAATAAATTGTTTAATAAAATAAAGCTGTACTAATATATTGGAAGGCTTGTGGTTTTATTTTTTAGAAATAAGTTTTACCATCATATTAGAAAACTTTATGATTTTTAATTAAGCCTTAAAAAAATAAAAAAAAATAGTTTTCATAAAATCCTACCAACATATTGAAGTATAATTTTGACAAAAAGTATTACCAACATATTGGAAGATATTGTTGAAAATAAAGTGTTTTTATGAAAATTGATTTTGAATCTCTGATGATGGAATTACTAAGAGCATTGTAAATAGTAACTTTTATATAAATTCCTAGGTGGGAAATTCTTTCCAAATTTTATCAATATATTGGAGAATTTAGAAAAGGCTTTCAATATCAAGATTCCCCAAAATCCCATTATCACAAATAAAAGTTTTTTTTATAAAAATTAAATAAATCCAATGACAAAGTCCTTTTCAAAGCGTGACAAATAGTCTCTTTGAATACTCTTGAGGTAAGGGAATGCCAAAAATTATTACCAACATATTGGCATAATTTTAAGACAATTCCTAATAATTAATTTTAAGGTAAAGATTTTTAAGGCTTTTGATAACATGAGATTAAACTGGTACCATCCTTTGGATGGGCATTGTAGGGGTACTACAACCTTTCCTGCACGTAATCGTACTCATGGACATAGATTTAGTTTGTAGACTAGAATATACCTTTTAAAGATACTCAAGTCAAGCTTGAGATATCTCTTTAAAATGGGATAGATTCACTTAGGTGATCAATCGTACCTAGACAAAAAAGATTAATGGTAACTTCTTAAAGTTAGGTTTAGCGATAAGTCTACAGATCTATATGTTATGATAGTTTGGGGACTCTATTGGGGATAGCCGATAGTCAGGCCAGTAAACTTGTGTTATCCAAAGTCGAGGTTAAAATTAATAAAATTTTTCTTTAAATGTATTATTTATTTTTAATAATACCATATTCTGTCATTCATTTGCATGTATATAACATGAGCTCTATACTCGAGCTCCGTCTTTTAGGAGAGAGTAGAGTACTTACACTTTCGTAAAATTTTATGTCTTCATTTGAGTTAGCGAAATACTCTCACTCAAATTGATTCCTTTCTATTTGTAGCCTACGATGGGCGAGGATTGTGGTGTTTACTAGTCTGTGATAGATAATGATATGAGAAACAATTTGGGAACCTTTTAAATTGTGAACATACTAACCAAGTATATAGTAAAGTTAGAGAACTCAGCCTTAATGTAGAGCTATGTTAATCCCTCGTGTAGGGCATGTCTTTTTGTTGATTTTGTATTTGTTGGTATTTTTATTTTTGTTGAGATATATTTTTTTAAGTTTTTTTTTTAAAGGTAAGTCTTTTACTTCAAAAAGGGAAATGTGAGATTTTAAGTGGAAATTTTTTATTTTTGCATCACATGTTTTTGTTTCATTATGTGCATGCATTTATACACACATCATTCATGTACAAGTATCATTTCACTTTCCATGTGTATAAAAGAAAGATGTGGATCAAGGGCATTTTTACCTTTTTGTTTTAATTGAAAATGAGTCTTGTTTCATTATATGCATTATTTGATTTTGAATATGAATCTTTAATTTACATTATGTAATGGATATATGTGTGCTTGTTTGGGCAATCTTCATTCCCTTTACTTTTATAAATGAATCATTGTTTGGCGTACATGTAATTGTACATATATCTTTTCATCCATGTAAACATTCTATTTGTATATCATATCATTTGTTTAAGGTAGTTTTTACTCTCTTTAGGATTGCATATAGTATAATTGGAAAAGAATTATTTGCATTACTTAGATGCACTAGTACATATATGTTTTTATTCATGTAAATGTCATTGTATACACATTATTTTAAGGGTAATTTTGTTTTCTTCTATTTCGTATATGGTGTTATTGAAATGAATTTTTGTTTATTGTTATGTGTTGCACATTTGTAATTATACATAACTTTTTTCATCTATGTGCACATTTTTTGTATGTTTATTGGTTCAATTGTTAGGGGTAATTTTTGCTTTCCTTAGTTTTGTACATAGTTTAATTAAAAATAAACTCTTGTTTTATTTGAAAAAAGCTTTTTGTTGCATTGCAATATGTTGCCTCAAATTGAAAAGATTTGTAAATACTAAAAATTGTTTTAAGTTTAGGCATGTTTCACAATAGAGATACACATAATTTTTTTCCTTGATTAAAGAAAATGATTTGAAAAAAAAAAAAAATCCTTGTGATAATAATCTTTAGGAAATTGATGATTAGCATCAAGAATGAACATACCCAGTCATTTCACTAGCCATCCCATGTTGATAACCACACCACTTAGAAAACTTGAATTCCTAATTTTGATAAACCTTGTTTTCACTTGGCTAAGACATGATCTTCAATAAGGTTAC
This sequence comes from Durio zibethinus, assembly GCF_002303985.1. The sequence goes on from NW_019167893.1 coordinate 15,831,672, forward strand.
AAGTAGTGAAATGAATGATTAATTTGCAAAATCATTTTGAAAAATTTTTCCAAGCAGTACATGAGGCATTTTTGAAAGATTCTGAGTTGTGGCAATTTAGTAAGTGTTAAGGCTATCCCAAACATATCATTCCCTAAGTTGCTTCAAAAAGTTCATACTCTTCAATCTTTTCCTTAGGGCAAGTTAATGAAAAACCATATTTTCTTGATATGCTTTACCAATATCTTGATCTATTCAATGTTTTGTTTCTTTTTCAGTGATTTCTTCAAAAAATTTTCTTATATTGTCATTGAATGAAGATTACATGGACAACCTTAATGGACATAAAAATGAAAATTATTACATTGGCCTTTCGCTTGATCTGAAAGTTGTAATGGTGTAATCTGAGCATAAATTGCAAAAAAAAAAAAAAGATGAAAGGAGAAAGTTGATTGTATTATCATGCATATGGCATTTCAAATGAATTCAAAATCAAAGAGAGAATAAAGTTATCTTCGGGGAATTGCTTTTCAATGAAAGTATCCATGTTTGAAATGAAAAAATGGCCATTTTTATTATTCCTTTCATAAAATAAGAAAACTTCAATTTGCTTACCTTTTTGAGCTTGTTAATGTCTTTTCTTTTTAAATCCTAAGCAAGAATTTTCTTCCACATTTGGGGGCAAGTTTAAAAAAATAAAAAAGAGATCTCATCAAAATAGCATTGAATCTTATGTTTTTTGGGGCAAGTTCAAAGTAAGCTGGGTTACAAAAAGGAAGCATGTAAAAAAAATTTAAAAAAAAAACATGTTTAGGAAGTGAAAAGGACAAATGTCTTTGTGAAAAGAATATGAATGAAAAAATAGAAAAAAAAAACATGTTTGGGAAGTAGAAAGGACAAATATCATTATAAAAAGAATATGATCCTTAATTTGATCACCTTTAAACACATTTTTTTAGGCTTGTTATCCTTTTTTTTTTAAATCCTAAACCTTGGCCTACTTTATGTCTTTCAAAAGGTCCATTTTGATCATGTATGGGTACCTAAGTTAGAGAGTTCGTTCCTTAGAAAACCAGTACTATTTGATTTTGGATGAGTTTTGAGTTTTCAAATGCATGGTAAAACAATAAAAAAAAAAGAAAAAAATGTAGTTCTAGGGTGAAAACCTAAAATAGGTAGTTGATCTTGGCTCAATCCGGTCACCTTCAGCTTCAACCTTAGTTCAATCCAATCACATGTATCTTCATCCTTAGTTCAATCTGATCATCCTTATTTTTTACCTTGGTTTAGTTTGGTCATTCTTATATTCGACCCTAGCTTAATCCGATCATTTTCATTTTTTTGACCCTGGCTCAATCTTTATTTTCGACCTTCACTTAGTTCGACCACCTTCATTTTCAACCTTGGTTTAATCTGATCATCTTTACTTTTAACATTGATTCTATTTGGTCATCTTTATTTTTTACCTTGGCTCAATTTGATCACTTTTATTTTTTCGACCTTAGCTCAATTCGGTTACCTTTGCTTCGACCTTAGTTCAATTCAATCATCCTTATTTTTTACCTTTGCTCAGTTTGATCATTTTCATTTTTGACTTTGATTCAGTCTAGTCACTTTTATTTTCAACTTTGGCTCAGTCCAATCATTTTTATTTTTGATCTTGGTTCAGTCTGGTCGTCCTTATTTTTGACCTTAGCTAAGTCTGATCATTTTCATTTTTTGACCTTGGCTCAATCCAATTTCATTTTTTTACCTCGATTTAGTTTTGTTAGTTTTATTTTCAACCTTGGTTTAGTCTGATCATTTTTATTTTTTACCTTAACTCAATCCAATCACTTTTATCTTCAACTTTGGTTTAGTCCGATCACTTTCATTTTTCAATTTTTGGCTCAGTTCAAGTCATACCTTTTTACCTTTGACCATGTCGAACTCATTTCATTTTGACATTCGATTAAGTTCAAATAATTTCATCTTCGGGTCTAGATGTAATGGACATTTATGTCTTTACACAATTCATGTTACATAAAAAATATGTAAAAATAGACAATTATATATTTAGTTCGGATTCTAAGTTAATTAGACTCGATTTAATTTCAAGCTCAAAGGCCCAGATTGGTTATGCTCATACTTATTCCATGACTAATTGTTGAATTTCCTTTATTTTTTATTTTACTGTTATTGTATTTATTTATGTACATGTTTATCTTATTTATCCTATTTATTTTTATGTGTTAATCTTTTATTTTTAATGTGGTTTATCTTTAACTTTATTATTTTTCAAAATTTATCTAATTATTTTTTATTTTATTATTTATTTATTTTTATGTTTATTTGTTATATTTCATTTTTTTCTTTTATATTTATTTCATTTTATTTTTTTATTTATTGATTTGGTCATTAAAAAAAAGGATAATGAAAAAATGGTGGATGGCTGAAGAAAGGATTGGTATTATCATGATTAAATTGAATTTAAACTTGTCAAGATATATTCTATTTTGTCATGATAATTCTAGTTTTTTGACTTGAAATTCATCTGAAACTCTTATTAAATCCTATAAATAGGACTTGTAATTCACTGCTAAGAACACCACAACAGTAAGTTAGAGTGACAATTAAACAAAAATTATAGCAAAAATCAGAGAAAACCACAGTAACCAAAAAATAGAGAGCAACCATTGGTAACTTAGAGTTTGGTCACTATCTTCACTCTATCATAGCTCAACCATATCCACCATAAAAAAAAAAAAACCCTCCCATTCCCTACTGTAACAATCGCCCAAACCCCCTCATCACCTCACTGCCATCCATCACCATTCCAGCCTACAACAGATAACCCTGAGTTCACCCCCACCATCTGCAAATTCACCATACAAGAATCAAGACAGTGCACCGTAACAAGTTAGAGAAAAACACAGAAATTAATCAGGCAAAACTCAGCAAAACATTAGTTAGTTCCTATTGGCCAAACCTATACTATTTTCAATAACCAAGAAGCCAAACCTTACCACTAGCTCAGTCGAACCCGTAACCTAAAAGCAACCATAATCCCAACCGTAACCCAAAAACCCATGAAATCAAGAAGCCACCTAAACTGTTTTATCTTACCACCATTCGAACCACGATGACCGAGTAGCATCACCACCATTGTCACGGCCAGCATCCTCAAACCACCTAAAGCAAAACCTCAAAATTTTCATCTCCAAACCTCTATCAAAAACACCAAACAGTCATCTATTGCCAATAAACCACACAAAAAAAAGAAGTCAGGAACCAGAGAAGGCTAGAAATGGCAAAAATAAAATGAAAGGAAATAAGAGTTTCATGGGTTTCGGCTCAACCTTCTCCTAGGGATTTTGGGAGTCAAAACTTGCTAAGAAGATAGCCAAAGGTAAGAAGAGTATAACTTGAAGCAGCGATGAATGAAGTGACGGAGGAAAAGATTTTAGAGGTTGAACCTACGACTTCAATCTTAGATCTACACTAATCTATTGAGCTTCTAGAGATACTAACCAGATTGTGAAATAAGAGGTTAAGGTGAACTTTGGGGTAAAATTTGAAGTTGATTGGTGGTTGACTTACGGTGGCTAGTGGTGACATGCGACGGTGATGGTGGCGGGGTACACTAGGTTTTGGAAACGACATTGAAGCTTCTATTACTGTTTAGAGAGAGGGAGATAGAGAATTTGGTTTGTAGAAAAAGAGAGAGGAATGGTTTACAAATGAAGGAAAAGAAAATTTTTAACTTTTAGTAGTGCAAAACACTGCGTTTTGAATACCTCAAGGATCCGCATGTTTATTCACCCCAATCCAGATCAGCTCGATTTGACCCACTTCTTCTGGGCAGTTGGACCAAGTCGACCCGACTTCAAATTGCTTTCAAGCCAAGCCACCAGGGAATTCAGTCTCGAGCTGCCAAGTCAAGCCATCTCTTTAGCCGAGCTATAAAACTTTTTTTGGTATTCTTTTCCTTTGTATTTTCATGTATTTTGTTGTTTTAAATAAAAAATATTTTTAAATAAAAAATAAAACCTTACCAACATATTGTAAGGTTTTAAATTTAAAAAATAAGAAATAAATTGTTCAATAAAATAAAACTTACTAATATATTGGCGGGCTTGTGGTTTTTTTTTTAGGAATAAGATTTTACTAATATGTTGGAAAATCTTATGATTTTTAATTAAGTCTTAAAAAAATAAAAAAAGAAATAGTTTTTATAAAATCTTACCAATATATTAGAGGATAATTTTGACAAAAAATTTTACCAACATATTAGAAAATATTTTTGAAAATAAAGTGTTTTTATGAAAATTAATTTTGGATCTACGAATATAAAATTACTAGGAGCATTGCAAATAATAATTTATATATAAAATCCTAGGTGAGAAATTCTTTTTAAATTTTATCAACATATTGGAGAATTTAGAAAAAAACTTTCAATATCAAGATTCCTAAAAATCTCACTCTCACAAATAAAAGTTTTTTATAAAAATTTAATGAATCCGACAATAAAGTATTTTCAAAGTGCAACAAATAGTTTCTTTGAATTCTCTTGAGGTGAAAGAATATTATAAAATTATTACCAACATATTAGAGTAATTTTAAAATAATTTTTAATAATTAATTTTATGGTAAAGATTTTTAAAGCTTTGGATAACATAAGATTAATTGCAAGGGTAATATAACTTTTCCTACAGATAATCGTACTCTCGGACCTAGATTTAGTTTCGTAAACTAGAATATACCTTTTAAAGATATTCAAGTCAAGCTGAAACATCTTTTTAAAATATGACAGATTCAATTAGATGATTAATCACACCTAAACAAAAAAAGATTGATGGTGACTCCTTAATGTCAAATCTAACAATAGGTTTATGAATCTATACATTATGACAATTGGTCATGAGAAGTTAATTATAAAAATATTCAAATTTCTAAAGTTTAAATATGAAAAGCTGACAATGAACTAAAAGGAAAATTACTTATAGAAGACAATAATAATGGATTGCAAAGAAAAATCTCATCATATAACTTATTTTGACATAAAATCAAGTATAATTATAGATAATGGAAAGCTATATTAAAGCTTTTTTGCAAATATGGAAAGAAAATATTATTATTTAATATAATTTATTTAAAATCTTAATTATAAAATACTATAAAACATCACATAAGTTTAAAAAATAAGTAATTAAATTAAAAATTTAAAAGAAAAGAAATATTATTAATTATTTGAAATATTTTTTAATTTAAATCAAAATAAATAAAAAAATTAAATATAGGATACATGAGTATTTTTCAACACCATTTACATATCAATTATATAGGCTATTCACATTGGACAATTTCCTTTTTGTCAAAGATTTTGACTTTTATATATTTATATAAAATTTATTGATCATACAGTGAGGAAGAAAATTTATATTTATAACTTAATGAAATCAATAGACATCAGTTGAGTGATTAACAACTGACTTAATCCTTTGACTACCATGCATCGATTTTTTTTTAATTTTTTTATTTTCAATTTTAAAGGATTTTTTTTACTTTTATAGTCTCTTTTCTTTTTTTCTTTTTCTTTTTTTACAATTTAAGAGAAAGCTTGAGACAAAAAGGAAGTTATTTATGCATGGGATAGGTGGCAAGTCATTTTTGGCCTTTCGTATATATATTTTTTATTATACAATTTTTGTTATCTCACATTTTACAAGAAAGCAAGAGATAAGAAAGAAGTTTAAAGAACTATGCAAGAAAGAGTTAAAATAAATAATAATAAATATTTATTGTAGTATAAGAATAAAAAAATCATTTATAAAAGTTGTATAATGAATGCAAAAATAATTTTATGCTAAACAATAAATGTTAATAATAATTAAATAATTATAATTATATATTCAATTACTTTTTAATATTATGTTTTCATATTGATTGTCTTCTTAAATGAAAACTATAGTTGTTAATAAAAATTGATTAGATTGATGTAAATATATTTTAGAGCATAAAAATATATTTATTTTTTTATTATTTTTTTTAAAATTACTCATTTTAATAAAAATATTTGCTCTTGTAGCATCATAAAGGCAAATTAATAATAACTCTTAGGTATTGGAACCCACGCGCAATTCACACTTTCAAAAGCTTTTGATAAGGGAAGATCCTTATATTGTATTTCTAAACGAGACATTATTACAAGAAAATCCACTTGAAAGAATTAAAAGGAAATACAACATAAGCTTGGTGTTAGGTGTTTGCTTAATAGGACAGAGTGGTAGATTGGCAATGTTATGAAAAGAAGAGATAGAATTGAGTATAGTCAGTTTCTCAAAAAATCACATAGACATGAATGTTGTGGATCAACAGAAACAACAATGGCCACTAGTAGGGTTTTATAGAGAGCCAAATAATAGGTTAAGACTTGAAACGTGGGCGTTACTAAGGTAGTTAGCTTGTAGTTCTCAAAAGCCATTATTTGTTTTTAAGGGATTTCAATGAAATATTATGAGACTCTAAGAAAAGAGAAGGAGCCACATAGGCTGCATAGTAGATGGAAGCATTTTGAAGAGCGATAAAAGATGCTTAATTGGATGATTTAGGTTTTAAAAGAATTTGCTACACATGGGAAAGAAGGAAAGAAGTTCACTAGTTGATATGGGAAACACTAAATAGAGCTTAGAAATAAATCACAAAGCAACATGTTTTCACATTTTTCTATATCAAATTTGACATGCTCCATTTTGGATCACAATCTAATTTTGATAGATACGAAAGATTGTAGGGAGAAGAAACAAGATGGCAAGAGAAAAATAAGGTTCTCTTTTAAGGCTCTGTGGATGAAAAAAGATACATGTGAAGATTTGATACAAAATAGTTAGAAAGAAAATGTGGGAATGGGTTTAAGTGAGGAAATTGCCAAAGTGAGCAAATAGTTGGGCACGTAAAGCAAAACTACTTTTAAAGGGTTTTAGCAGAATATTTGAAAACTTACTATAAAATATGAATGCTAAAAAATACGGGTCTCAATACAAAAACTCTTAATATAAATAAGGAGATAATAATTGAGCTTAATGACCTACTAGAGAAAGAAAAGCTATTTTGAAAGCAATGGGATGGGCAAGGGTAAATTAGCTAGAAGATGGTAACAAAAACACATCATTATTTCATGCTTAAGCAACTAGTAAGAAAAAAAAATAATTTCATTCAAGGGTTACACGATGAAAATGGTGGATGGTGTAAAAATACTGTGTAAATGCAAGATATGGTCATCAACTATTTTTAAAAAATTATTTAGATCCCAAAGACCAACTACTTTTGATGAAATCCTAAAGGGAATAAATGCTTGAGTTACAAATGAAATGAATAACTTCCTTCTTGTAAACTTCTAAGAAGAAGAGATTCATAATGCAATCAAACAAATGCACCCTACAAAAGCTCCAAGACTTGATAGTATACCTACATTATTTTTTCATAAATAGTGGCATATTCTTGGACATGATCTTATCATATATTGTTTATCTTGTCTGAATGGAGATGGACCTATGCATAAGGTGAATAACACGATCATTATTCTCATTCCCAAAATTAAAAACCTTATAACAATGGCTAGCTTTTGCCTTATAAGCCTATCTAATGTTATTTATAAAATAGTAGTGAAAACATGAACTACTAGGCTTAAACACATCTTGCCTATTTGCATTAGTGAGTCCTTGAGCGTTTTTATCCCTGGACGATTAATCATTAAAAATGCATTGGTTGCATATAAACTTTTTTACATCTTAAAACTAAAAGGATTACGTAAAGATGGATTTGTTGCTCTTAATTAAGATATGAATAAAGCATATGATAGGGCAAAACAGGTATTCATAGAAGCCATTATGAAAAAACTTGGGTTTGCTAACTAGTGGATTTTGCTAGTTATGAAATGCATCACATATGTTTCTTACTCTATAATTCTTAATGGTGATGTTACTAATATATTCAGTCTAGAAAGAGGTCTTTGACATGAAGATCCTCTTTCACCTTATATATTTTTATTATGCATAAAAGGCTTTTTAACTATGCTAAAAAAATACCAAAAGAAAGGATGGATAATCGGTACAAGGGTAAGTTAGAATGGACCTTGAATTTCTCACTTATTTTTTTGCATATGACAACTTGTTATTCATCAAAGCAAGCTAAAGTGAATGTATGAGAGTGAGGCATGTGCTACAGAGATATGAGGAAAGTTCAAGGCAACAATCAATATTTATAAATCTTTATTATTCTTCAACAAAATGCAATAATGAACTATAAAAAAGATGTGAAAACAATTTTTTGGTATTCAAGCAAGATCAAATCCAAATAAATATCTAGAGTTACAAACCATGGTGGGTTGGATGAAAAAGAGAGCATTTCGAGAAATCACAAGTAAGTTGATAAGGAAGATATAGCATTGAAGTGGGAAATTATTTTCCAATGGAGGAAAAGAAGTGTTCATAAAATTTATCCCCCAATTAATACATATTTATACCATGAACTATTTCCTATTACCTAAAGGGTTATGTAATGAGATAAACAGTATAATTAGCAAATTTTGGTGGAGGTCAAAACTAGATGCAAAAGTATGCATTGGATGAAATGGGATAGATGACATCGGAGTGTCAACATATCTTATAGCTTAGGCTAAGACTAAGGAAGACTTATCCAAAAATAAGATGGGCTTATCCTTGGTCCAAATTCATTAAATAAATGTATAAATAAGGTAGGTTGGAATAGAAAGATTGTGTTCACATTAGCTAGAAAAGAAGAACATGAATATGGATGGGATTGTGGTAAGATTAATTATTATGTAATCTGTAGCAGTAAATAGACAGATTATGTTCACATGCAAATCCTATGATTTTAGGCACGATTATAGCAATACAATCTAAAAGTTCCCATACTTGCAGGGATTTCGTAGCTTATATATTTTTTATTATTTTTTGGTGAAGATAGAATAGAGTTTTCTTTATCCTTAAGTAATCTTTTAGATTATTTTTTAAGTTTTGTAACTCTTAGGTGGATTTTTTAGAATGGTGAACTTCTATTGTTTTGTATCCTTGATTAGAATTCATAGGGTAGTGTTTCTGTATCTCTTAATTTCTAGTCTTGGTGGTAAACTTTTATCCCGTTTAATCTAATAATCATATTCTATCATTGTTTAAATTCTTGTGAGTTATCTTTTTTATGAGTTTTTCTATTTGCAGTTAATCTTTACATCTCAAACATAAATTTCTGACATTAAATTAGTAATAGAGCTATAGTAGATTATCGTCATCAAGCATTAGCAGAAGAGGTTAAAGCCAACATTAACATTGCAACAACTACCAACATTAACCCAAGGAATGCCCTCATAGAGGAGATGGAACAATAGATCCTTTAACTACAAAATCAATTACATATACAAGAAGAGAAAGATGAGATAATGAGGTAACGAAAAAAAAATGAAAAAATGAAAAAATGAAAGAGAAACAAATCCATACTATAGAAACAGTAGTTATTATGATGATAGCACCCTATCTTACCTACGATAAGTTAGAGACTATCTACACAAAAACTAACTTTAACCTAGCATATTCAATCCAAAGATAGGGATTCTTGAGTTTGAAGGGAAGATGCAACTTGAAGAATTTTTAGATTGGCTACACATGGTGGAACATATATTTGAATACCATGATGCCCCTAAACATTTCAAGATAAAGCTAGTGACCATCAAACTCAGAAAAGCATGTATCTTTTTTGTGGAAAAATCTGAATAAGCAAAGAGAAAGAAAAAGAAAGAGAAAATTACAACTTGGAAAAGATGAAAAGAGAGTTAAAGAAAAAGTATCTCCTAGACAACTTTCAGCAACATGTTTTCCTTAGGCTCTATAACTTGAAGCAAAGATATCTCTCAGTGAAGGAGTATACAACTGAATTTGACCACCTCATGTTAAAATATGAAGTGATAGAATAAGAAGAGCAGACTATTACCTGGTATCTTGGAGGATTGAAGATTGAGATAGCTAATGTGGTGCAGCTATAACCTTATTGGACTTTCAATGATGTATGCAAGCTTGCCTTTAAGGTAGAGAGACAACAAAATGAGGCATGTGGTAGCAACTTAAGATTTGGGTCCAGAAAAGGTTATATCAATAAAAGTGGCTTATCCAAAGCTATTGTTCCTTCTAAACCCATTCCGAAGCAGCCCCTAAAAGAAAGATGAAACCTCAACAAATAAGCCTTAGTCTAGTGCACAAACTAGAAAGTGTTTTAAATGTCAAGGACCTAGACACATTATCTCAAAATGCCCAAACAGAAAGATTATGACTCTAGTAGAAGAAGACTTTAAGGAAAATAAAAAGAAACTTACTGAAGATGATTAAAACCTTAAAGAGGAAGAAGAGGTAACCTACGATGATTGTAAAGCATCTTTGGTCATACAATGTAGCTTGAGTACTGCAACTACTAAAAAAGAAGATTGGTTACCTAAAAACATATTCCACACTCGATGTATTGCCCATGGGAAGGTATGTGATGTTACAATTGATAATGAAAGTTGTGAAAACGTTATTTCACCTTTATGGTGCAAAAATTAGGCCTTAAGGCAATGGATCACCCCCAACCATATAAGCTGTCTTGGCTGTAAAAAGAGAATGAAATCAAGGTTAGCATGAGGTGTTTGATTTTTTTTTTTCATAGGAAAGTAATATAAAGATAAAGTGTAGTGTGATTTAGCTTTAATGGATGCTTGCCATTTATTGCTCGGAAGACCTTGGCATTATGATAGTAGGATTATTTATGATGGTTATCGTAACACTTACACATTTGTGAAGGATGGATGCAAAATCATCCAAGGCCCTACCAAACCCATGGTGATGTCGAAACCAACCAAAAGGGAAGGAAGCAGCTTATTTACCAAGGTCAATTACAAAAAAAAAAAAAGATAAATGGTACTTTGTATGTACTGATGTTGATTAAGGAGAATAAAAATAGTAGAGATCCCCTTATAATGATACAACCATTATTGGCAAAATTTTAAGACGTTATTCATGAGAAGTTACTAGTTAGTCTACCACGAATAAGGGACATTCAACACTGCATAGACCTTATCCATGAGCTATTTTACCCAACAAGATAGCCTATAAGATGAGTCTTAAAGAGTATATGGAGTTACAATGCCAAGTTGATGAATTGATGAGAAAAGGAATGGTGCATAAAAGTAGAAGCCCTTATGTAATCCCAGCTTTTTTAGTGCCTAAGAAGGATGTATCATGGCACATGTGTGTGGATAGTAAGGTAGTCAATAAAATCACAATTGATTATTGCTTTCTTATTTCGTACTTAGATGACTTGTTGGACTAACTATATGGAGCAACTATTTTCTCTAAAATAGACCTATGCAGTGGTTATCACCTAATCAAAATGAGGCCTAAAGATGAGTGAAAAATAGCTTTTAAGATAAGGGATGGTCTCTATGAATGGATGGTAATGCCTTTTGGTTTATCCAATGCTCTTAGTACTTTTATGAGATTTATGAATCATACCTTAAACCTTGTATTGGCAAATATGTAGTAGTAGTATATTTTGATGATATTCCAATTTACAGCAAAGTTGAAGGCCAACACTTAAATCATCTACACCAATTGTTTTGCATATTGAGGGAATAAAAACTATATGCTAACCTTAAAAAGTGTAGTTTCTTTACTTCTAGCCTTATGTTTCTAGGATTTGTGGTGTCAAAGGAAGAAATAAAGATGGATCTTAACAAAGTTGAGGTAATTTTAAATTGGCCAACACCAACATCTTTACATGATATTCGAAACTTCTATGACCTTGCATCTTTTTATAAGCATTTCATTAGGAGTTTTAGCTCTATTGTAGCTCTCATCACCAAATGTTTGAAGAATAAAACTTTTAGATGGACCAAAGAAACCCAACATAGCTTTGAGCTCATCCAGACTAGGATCACTGAAGCTCCCATCTTGTCCTTGCCAAACTTTGATCAAGTGTTTGAAGTGGAATGTGATGCATCCAATTCTGGAACAGATGCTATTTTAAGTTAAGAAAGAAAGCTTATAGCATTTTTTAGTGAGATGCTCAATAAAGCCAAGAGAAAATATTCAACCTATGACAAAAAGTTCTATGCCATTTATAGGGCTTTATTCTATTGGAGTCAGTATCTCTTCTCTAAGCCATTTGTCCTATATTCAGACCATGAGGTCTTAAAGTTTATTAATAGATAGTATAAGCTCAACTGAAGACATCTAGCTTGGGTGGAGTTCTTTTAAGCCTATAACTTCAATATCAAACACAAATCGGGAACTAAAAATATGGTAGATGCTTTGAGTCCAAAGCACTCCTTATTGGGGGCTATGATTGTTGAAGTTATTATATTTGATGTGATCAAAAAGCTCTATGAGATAGACCTTACTTTAGTCAAATTTGGGAAGAATCCAAATAAAGACCACACAGCCAATTTTTGTTGCATGATAGATATCTCTTTAAGGCTAACAACCTTTTCCCTCATGTTCTTGGAGATAGCCCTTAATCAATAAGGCTCATAATGGTGCACTAAGTGGACATTTTAGAAAGGACAAGGTATTTACTTTTTTGCAGGATAGATTTTATTGGTTAAAAATAGAGAGGGATGTGATAAAACACCTTGAACGATATAGAATGTGCCACATTGCCAAAAGTTATGATCAAAACACTAGATTGTATGCTCTACTGCTCGTGCCTAATGCTTCTTAAGAGGATGTTAGTTTAGAATTTGTAGTTAGACTGCCTATAACTTAAAGGAACAAAGACTCTATCATGGTGGTTGTGGATCGTTTTTCCAAGATAGCCCATTTCGTTCCTTGTTTCAAAACTATAAATGCTTCTTATATTTCTAATCTATATTTTAGAAAAATTATGAAGCTACATGAAGTTCCTAGATCCATGGTGTCTAATCGAAATTCCAAGTTTCTTAGTCATTTTTGGCACACCCTTTGGAGGAAGCTTGGTACCAATCTCAAGTATAGTTCTTCTCATCATCTTCAAACATATAGTCAAATGGAAGAAACCAATCATAGCTTGGGTAACCTTCTAAGAAGTTATGTAGGGAAAAATATCAAGCAGTAAGATCTTGTTTTACCTCAAGTAGAGTTTACCTATAATTGCCCACCAAGCTATACCATTGGTTATAGCCCTTTTGATGTGGTGTATGGTAAGAATCCAATCAACCATTTAGATTTAATTCTTTTTCCTACTAATCAATAATTTAGTGAAGATACAAAAGAAATGGCTAAGGGTATCAAATGATTGCATGAACAAGTGAGAGCTAAGATTTTGCAATAAAATGAAAAATATAAAAAAACAGTAAACAAGCATAAAAAATATTTGGAGTTCAAAGAAAGTGATTTGGTGTGGATTAACTTACGAAAAGAGAGATTTTCTCCATGAAAGTTTTGTAAATTACAACCTAAGGTAGATGGTCCATTTAGAATTCTCCAATGTATTGGAAAGAATGCCTACAACATAGACCTTTTTGACACTTATAGACTATCTTTCACCTTCAATGTTGTTGATTTGTCACCATACCATGGTAAGAAGACTAATTCAAACTTGAGGACAAGTCTTTTTAACTAAAAGAGATTGACACCGGAATGTCAATATATCTTACAACTTGAGCTTAGATTAAGAAGGACTTATCCAAAAATAAGATAAGCCTATTTTTTGTCTAAATCTACTAAATAAATGTAAAAATAAGTTGAGCTGGAATAGAAAGATTATGTTTACACTAGTTGAAAAGGAAAAGCATGAATATGGATGGGATTGTGGTCAGATTCATTATCATGTAATCTAAGTAGTAAATGGACAGATTATGTTACATGCAAATCCCATGATTTTAGGTATGATTCTAGGAATGCAATCTGAAAGTTCTCATGTTTTGAGAGATGTTTCTAGCCTATATATTTTCTATTATTCTTTGGTAAAAGGCAGAATATAGTTTTTTTTATCCTTAAGCAATCTTTTAGATTATTCTTCAAGTTTTGTATCTCGTAGGTAGATTTCCTAAAGTGGTGAACTTCTATTATTTTGTATCCTTGATTAGAATTCTTAGAGTAGTATTTCGGTATCCTTTAGTTTCTAGTCTTGGTGGTGAACTTTTATCCCTTTTAATATAATAATCATATTGTCATTATTCAAATTCTTGTGAGTTGTCTTTGTGAATTTTTCTATTTGCAATTAATCTCCACATCTCAAATATCAATTCCTAGCATCAATAGACTCTGTTAGAACAAAGCAACTGGTGGAATAGGATTCAAAAAAACAGAAAGTCTTAATGTGGCCTTACCAGGGAAACAAGGGTGGTGTTTGCTAAAAAAGCCTGACTCATTGATACAAAAGGTGCTAAGTGCAAAGTATTTCCCTAATTCAACTTTTATGGAAGCTAGGTTGAGCACAAATCCATCACTTACATGGCAAAGTTTTAAGTCTACAAGGAAAGTTTTAGAGCTTAGCACAAGATGGAGAGTTGGAGATGGAGGTAAGATATGAATATGGCATGATATATGGGTTATCCCAAATAGCAAACTAAACCCATACGAAGACCAAACACTAATGGCACAATATGAAATGGTGTTAGATGTGATTGAATCGAGTGCAAGATGTTGGAAAGTGGATGAAATTTACAACTACTTTTTGTTGAGGAAGCAAAAATAATATGTTGCATACCATTAGGCTATGTGGGGCAAGATGACTAGTTAATATGGAATGCAGAGAAAAATGGAGAATATACAATACAAAAACCAACTAATCAATAAAACATATAATGATGCAGTTAGAATGGGGCAAAAAGACAATGTCCTAGAAGACAAGTTTTGTAAAAAGCTATGGAGGTTGAATTTACCAAATAAAATTAAGGTATTTGGTTGGTGTTTAAACAATGGAATCCTTCCAATGTTGAGCAACCTCAAAAAATGACACATTGATGCCCAAGAATTGTGTCAAAGGTGTGGACTAAAGGAGGAAACAGTGATGTATGCTATTAAAGGGTGTAATGCAGTGAAGAAAGTTTGGGAACTTGTCAATGTGGATAATGAATGGAAAAATGTAGACCTAGATAGCGAAAAAGGATGGCTGTCTAATGTTTCTAAGAGGGTAGATCAAAAGAGCCTTGAAATTGGACTGGTGACTAGTTAGACAATCTGGTACAATAGAAACTTGGCTTTTAATAGTAATGAGAATAGAAGAGCAAAAGAAACATCAGTGTTTATTGGAAAATATCTAAAAGAATATAGAAAAGCTCAAACACCCATAATTGCTAGTGTTATTAGAAAGGATGTCAAATGAAAAGCACCAAGGGCAAGAGCTGCCAAAACAAACTTCGATGGCACATTACTTGCAGAAAATAGTCTATGTGGAATAGGGGTTGTGATGAGGGATGAAAAAGGATTTGTGTTGGGAGCATGCTCAACTACCACGATGCAAGTCAGAGATCCAATGGTTACGGAAGCTGTAGCTGCAGTCAAGGTTGGGGTTCACCTTTGTTATAATCTAAGGAGATGCTCTAATCATTTTAAATCAACTGAACTTAGATACAAAGAATTTCTCAATCATTAGGGATGTGATAGAATATGCTAAACTACTTAGCAATGGTTTCTATCCGTTCAAAGTTGTCCATAAAAAGAGAGGTAAATGAAGTTGCGCATAGGCTTGCAAAAAATGCACTAAGAGTTTCTATCAAATCTATGTATTGGATTGAAGAATGTCCTCCTATCATTTCTAATGTTATCTACTCTAAAAGTGTTAATTTCATGATACAATCGAAATTACCTTTAAAAAGAAAAAACCCTTTAATTCTCTTCTTGTTTCCTCTGAGACAAAACAAGAAAATAAAGAAAAAGCATGAAATGAATATCAAATGGCTATAGTCAAGTTTTAGGATGTCTAATTGGCAGCAATATATTTTTTTTATTTGGCGATAAGAGGTTCATAGATTTTACCCAGTACATCTCTTTTCTAGGTCTATCCAAGTAAGCTTATCTATGTTGAGCCTCACGAATTCATGAAAAATTACCTTCTCATAGTCTTCCAACGAATTCGAAGCCAAACAACAAAGAGGGAAGCATGGCATTGGTTGGTGGCAACATTGACAAGCTAAAATTCAATATTTACCTATACAGTGTACAAAAACAAGTACAATGGACAAAAAAGCTTACTTATCTAGGTCTCTATCTGCTTATTGCATCTTTATACTGTCAATCCCCACTAAAAATTTATGAATAATAAAATAAAAATTGAACCTAATAGAGATAATTAAATAGGGGATAAATCAGCATAAGACAAGAAAAGAAAAAGAAAATGGGTCTATCTCTGTCTAATGATATTGTTGACTATGCTGTCCACTCAACCTGACCACAATAGAAGTGCAGGGGGAGAAGGCAATTGCCCTCCATGGGATTTTGATTGTGGATGCATTAGGAAAAAGCTTTTCTATAAAGTGGAGCAATGCCATCTCAAAGTACATTTTACATCCCCATTCTCGATCTCCACCACATTAATATTAAAAGAATTTCCCACCATGAAACTTCTGCTTAGTTGGTTGTTACTTGTTAAGACCAACAATGTTTCTATATGTCTTTCAAAAGAGAAAACATTACAAAACAATTGTGTGATTTGTTATAGAGTGTTAAATTTTAAATTTTAATAATCAAAGTTTAAATCCTTATAACTTCAAATGATAAAAGTAGAAAATGACAAAAATTCGACTACTCGTAAAAAATAAATTGGAACAAATGGCATTACTCTTTCAAAATATAGTAGAAATTGACTTAAGTAATAAAATTTCAGCAGGATGCATTTATATACTCAAATCCAGTGGCCTTATCTTACAAACAAATTGATCAGACTAAATTCAACTAGATTATAAGATGGAAATTCCCTCAATATAACATATTTTTTATATAAATTAAAAAAAATAGAGGGGAAAAGGGGGTTGTTTGCTGAAGAAATTAAAAAAGAATTGCTCTCTCCCTTTCTCTTCTTTAAAAATATGTCTTAAGCCATAAGAAATTAAATACAATCCTGCAGATCTCAACTTTCACTTGGATTTTGTGTTAAAGTGGGCGTATGTCATACCAAATGAGTATATAAATTATAAAGAGAGAAAAGTTTGCAAGTATGAAACTTTTGGCCTCTTTAAATAAGTGCATAGAACATCTTGGACCACAAGAAGTCACTATATTAATCGGCCCACCTATTTTCTGCAGTGTTTTTCGTATCTGATCTAAGCTCAAAAAGGAGAACCAGCAGATTATGATTGTCAATTGATATCCCATGGATGTTGGCACGTGAAACGAAATCCATCTTGGACAGGGATGCGAATAAATCAATTATGAACTAATTTTATTATGTTCATCATTAGTTTGTTTAATTAATAATTTTTAAAATATTATTTATGATAATTTATTAAATTTAATAAATAAATATAAATAAATAAAAATCGAACAAATTCATAAATTATTTATGGAATGCTATATTCATTTATATTTTTGTATATAAATAAATTGAACATGAATAAATTTTATTATATTCATGATCATTTACTTAATCAATTTACCCTAAAATTTTATTTATAATTATTTATTAAATTTAATAAATGAATATAAACAAATTAAAACTAAACATATTCCCAAATTGTTTATTGATCGATCGGTTCATTTACACTCTTAGTGTCATACAAGTGATGCAACAAAATTTGATAAAATCTAACTCCTCCTTGACTTGATTTTAATGAAACTTTTCTTTATCCACAGCAGATTTGACCCACCATTTCTTTTATTTCCGCCAAGGAATTCCAGGGAAACTAATTAACACCACATTACATTAAAGTGCACTTAAGAAGATGGGAACCATTGCAAAGCCGGATTATTCATCAGTTTTTTGCCTTCTGCTACTGAATACCAGACACTTATTAGGGTCAGGAACTGTTTATTTAGAATTGTTTTGGTGAAGTGTCCAACTGAAGTGGTTGTTGAGTCATCAACTCCTTATACAATTTTTACTAGTTAGAGAGACATTGAGAAAAGGCATCTCTTGCCAAACCTCCCCTCCATTCCATACGTCAGAAGGCTCTATTGGCTCAAACATCATTTGAGTAAAACCCCAATTCTAAATGAACTTTGCTTGGAAATAACACCTCCCCACTTTTAGAGATTGACTTTCTTGAATGCCCATTTTTTCTCCTTTTGCTTTCTTTAGCCAAAACATTTCCCCCCCAATAAAACAATTATACTCCTCATAATACAAACTCTCTCTCTCTTTCTGATGTAAGCATAATTCGATCTGAAAATGATTATCCACAACACAAATTGCATTACCTGTTCATGTATGCGCGCGTGCAATCATGCATGCCAATAAACATGGTCTAAATACCACATCTGTAAGTTGCACGAATTTATGTATTTGAGTCTGATATGCGCTCATCGATCCAAAAAATATATATACATGATCTGCATGATATTCAAGAGGTTGCTATTATATTAGCCAATGGTGGGACTAGCTCAACCTTTTCTTTCTCTATAAGAACCTCCACCCCTCAAGCTTCCTTTCCCCTTCCAACAAGAGCTTGGGAACTTCATTTTCTCCTCCAAGATCTAGTCCCTTTCACCCTGCTCCAAGACATGCAGCCAAGTGAGGTTTCAGGGCTTCAATATCTAGTTCCTTCCAATCCATCCCAATATTCATCACATTTTAGCATGAATCAGATCAACATACCTGCATTTGAGTTGAATAGATTCTCAAATCCCCTGTATAATTTCTATATCCCGCCTCAACTTCACGAAATCAGTCCCCATTCATCATGCGTTAGCAGCAATTCAACTTCTGATGAAGCAGAAGAGCAACAATTAAATCTCATCAACGAGAGAAAGCAAAGGAGGATGATATCTAATAGAGAGTCTGCACGCAGATCACGTATGCGCAAACAAAGGCACATGGATGAGCTGTGGTCACAGGTAGTTTGGCTCAGGAATGAGAACCACCAGCTTATAGATAAGCTGAACCATGTTTCGGAAAGCCATGACAAGGTTGTTCAAGAAAATGCTCAGCTCAAAGAGGAAGCCTCTGAACTTCGTCAGATGATCTCTGACATGCAACTGAGTAGCCCTTACTCAACTTTGAGAGACCTGGAAGATGTTGCCCTGGAACATGGTTTATCTGACAACTGAGTCCTCAACCTGTTCATCACAAATTTTATCTATCTGCTAGACTAAGACAGACGCAGCGGTCTTATTTTTCCGTTTCCATTTTTGGTTCTTCTATTAGTTGGAAGCCAATCAGTCTGTGTCCAGCTCCAACATGTATGAGACTAAGGAAATGAGAATAACATGTTTTGAGCATTTCATTTAAATCTCCTCTAGACTATTCTCTCTCTTTAGCTATCCTTCCCTCCCCTAGCTGTCTTGTTGTCCTTAATCTCTTCCCACTTTAAGAGTAGTGAATCGAGGATTTTTTATTGGTGTGTCTACTTATAATATATATATATATATATATATATATATATATATAAGTGAAGATGGATTTACTAATTTTACAGGCGGAAAGAATGTCCAGAAGAAAGTTTTGGAGATGTCCAAAGAAAAACTTCAAATTTTCTTGTTTTCCACCTTTGCCACTGGATCAGCCTCCGCACTTTAAAGTAGCTTCCTGTATCATACAAGTCTCATTTGCTGCAATTTATAAAAATTAAAATGGCTAGTATAAATAATCCAAAAAAGAAAAGAAATGGGAAATGTTACTTTGATAACTGTTAAAATTACACACTCATACTGTGAAAGTTTTCCATGCATCATTCTAAATCTGCACCAGAAAAGGCTTGATAAATATATTCAGGGGAAGCAAAATTCTATGCTCCATATGTATTACATGACAGAACTAAATATGTCAGTTGTACTACAAAAGGATCCATAAGTGGCATCAGTTGGAGGGAGAGTAGGACATGACAGAAAGAAAAGGTGGTGAGTGGGGGTTGGTTCATAATACAGAGGATACCATAAAAGGAAAAACTAAGATTTCCCCTTAATGCACTGTTCCTACTCTTCAACAGTTGCCTTAATTTCTCACCTATAGTTTTCATAGGTACGACACACCCTGTATTTTTGGCTGTGTTTCATAAAATGAGCTCAGGGAGGAAAATACATTATTATAACATCTGTCAAGTTGGGTTTTATTTATCAGACCAAGAAACTGTGCTATGTAAAAAGTAAACTCCACAATATATGACATTGAAGACAAGAAAATAATAGAAAGACCAATAAGAATTTTCCTCCCCGAAAACCAGAACAAACTGGAGAAGCTCTAGCAGAAAGTTACAATAACCCAAGGATTTGAAGATTAGCAAGAACAGTTTTCCAATTAATGCACAAAAACATCCAGTCTCATAAATATTTTTTTGTTTTATTCCTTCCAAATACATTAGCAGGAAGAAGTCACCGCAAGGTTTTTGACCTCAAGGCATTCAGAGAGGAAAAAGATTATCTGTAACCATTTTGGAGATTCAGACTGGAACAGAAGATGGAAAAGATTATCTTTTGCCCATGTTGCTATGCGGTTGTAATTTTCATTGAGTAATCTTTTATGCCCAACAAACAAGGTCTATCGAAACTGTGGGAATGTCATAATTGCCTAGTGGACTGAGTATCTTTGATTCACTGGCAAGGTAGATGCTTATGCCAACCTTCATAACAAACATTCCCAAATTCTCATCAGATTCTGATTTTGACCACAAAAGTGACTAAAACACAGAGTGGTATGGTTCATTTTGGCAGTTTTCCAAGGAATGTACGTGATACAATGAATGAGGTTCTTGGAAATGGTTCTCGGGATGAATGGTTTCACACCGACAGGGGGCATCTATGGTTCTCAGGTATTCTAATGCCAGGTTTTAAATACCTGAAAACGTAAATCCAGGTATAATTGCCACCTTCGGAATGAGATCATAAAGACAGAAAAAAATATATATAAAAAAGAAACTGCCTTTCCGAATGAGAAGTTGAGCTGCAATGAATGTAGTCGACACTCATGCTTTACTCCAACTCTATTGCAACACTTTAAAGCTACACATTAATCTCAAATCCATGGGTGACAAAGACAAAGGGTAAAATTTAGTCAGATGTCAATAGATGTTTTTCACGTCCAAGTAGAAAGACTCTTAACATCCTCTGTCCAGAAACTGAAATGATCAATAATCAATCACCAATCATGTATCAGAAATCAAAATGTAACTACCCTTTTGAACGGCTGAAGCTCTAACCAGATGTACAATTGTACGTTACTATGTTTGAATGGCAGAGGAAGCTAAATTTTAAGTTTGGTGCATTTAGTTCTTTATTATGCAAATACTACTTTTCTTGTCTTCTATTGTCTTGGTTAGCATCTTCCGTTTCTTTCCACCTTTTAGGCCCAGTTTTACCAATTAATCTTGTATTCTTCTGTTTTTTTTTTTCTGTTTCTTTCTTCTATTTTCTTCGTTTGATCATTTTTCAGTTCTGAACCTCAAGGACTTAGATTCTAGGCCAAAATTTGTACTCCTTTTTCTGTTCCTTTGGGATTCAAACTTTTGAGATAACATTTTAAAGTATTCTGGTTTCAACTTTTTGACGGTCCAATTTCCTAGTGATACCCGGCTTTCTTTTCCATTCTTTTTTTTTTTCCTTGATTTTCTAAAGAAAAACCTACTGCATAATTCCTAAATTGAGCTGTAAGGCATTTTGTGGTGACTTCATATCTGCTTTTTAGTTTTTAATCATTACATGAAATAACTAACAGAAGTTATCAATAACATAATTATTCATTCATCATAAGGCATAGTGACCACAAACGTTAGTTGAATAAAAAATTAGTATTACAGCAGAATGAAAAGTTGATTAGAACAGCACTAGAGTAATAACTAATCAGTTGAAGCAGCCAAGCATCCTCCAACACTTGATGTTACCATCCAGGCTATCGTTTTTGGATAATAATAATTCAATCATCCAAAATTTCAAGGCACATTGCCTCAATTTGTTCCATGAAAGGAAGACAACTATCGTCTTCATCATGTTGAAGAGATTTTATTGGAGATGGGTCTGGAAGGAGAAATGGATGGCTTAACAGCATATCAGCAGTCCACCTTTTACTAGGATCCCTTTGAATTCATCAAGAAATCTTTCCCTGTGCTTGACATGGTTTCCAGTATTTTTACCGGATATCTTAAAATCCAGTCTTGATGGCCAAATCCATTGGTTCTGATCTTCCTATGGTAGTTTTCCAGTAATCATCTCAAGAACAATGCACCCTATGGACCATATATCTAAGGCAGTACTGATGTGTCCATAAATAACAGATTCTGGTGACATGTAAACTGCTGTACCTGTAAAAGTTGGCACCCAAGGATCTGGCATATGATGTCTTTCCCTAGGTCGCCTAACCAGGCCAAAATCAGCAATCTTCAGTCTACAAATGGAACCATTCTGATGAGAAGGAAAACAAGGATATTTTCTGGCTTTAGATCACAATGAACAAAGCCTCTCTGATGAATATCCCGAACCCCTTCAAGCAGCATTCTGGCATAGCACTTGGCATCACCTTCAGGTATCATTCCCCCATATTTCTTGATCATCAAGTCCAAAAGACTACCACCAGGAGCGTATTCAAGAAACAAGTTAGAAACTAGCATCCCTTGATCAATGCTCACCATATCACCATAACATTGAACAATGTTACCACAACCAACAAACCGTTTGAAGATTTGTAGCTCCTTTTGAAGTGAACTAGAATCTTTGTAAGGACAAGTTTTCACAGCAAAAATTGATCATCAGAAACAGAGTTTGTGGGTTTCACCAAGTGAACAACTCCATAGGAACCCTGGCCAAGAGTCTTAAGTTTGACCCACTCCATTGTTAAACGATTCCTTGATACTCCTTTTACTAAAGGAAAATCATCCATGGTTTTTTATGAAAGTAAAATCAATCGAATGAACAAAGGAAGGGTTTAACAAACTGATTTTTTTGGAAACTTCAGGCTAATTTTGTTTCAGCTTCAAGATATGTATAAATATAGGGAACAAGTAACAGTTTAACTCGGTTTTTCACTCCTAATTGTGGTTGGATTTGATAATTGAAATTTGTGTTAATGTCAATTTTTCATTGGCCAATTCACAACGATTAAGCGGTTTAATAACTCTTTACTGAGCTTCTCAACTATCTTAAGCCAATATGTGAAGGTGTCTGTGATAAAATTACTCTTGGTTTCCATTTTTACTTTTTACTGCTTACTTTTATCGATATAGTAAAAAAAAAAAACACAAAAAAAAGGAGTTAATTAAAATTTTTTTATTTGAACTTTGAAAATATCTATAAATTGGTATTTAAAAAAATAAAATATACAATTTACATTCTAAACTTTCAAATAATATACAATTTGCACCATAAACTTTCAAACTATATATCACATTAATTCAAACTCTAATTCCACTAACCATATCAACATATATATAAGATGTTTGATCAATATTATTAAATTATGTGTTCAGTACACATACTATGATTTTTTTTCCAATATAAATTAAAAATATATATTTTCTTAAATTATAAAGTTGTTTAAAATCGATTAATCATTTTTTGTCATGTGATATCTACAAATGAAAGTTTTTATAAAATATTTGACACTTTTATTTAACAAATAACATATGTGTAACAAAATTATATTGATTAGATACCGTATAAATGAGTTAACAATATTAAAATTTGAATTAAAATAATAATACATTATTCAAAAGTTCATGATGTAAATTATACGTTTTATTTTTTTTGAAAATATAGATAAAAATGTAATTAACTTATTAATTTATTTTTTTTTCAAAATATAGATAAAAATGTAATTAACTCAATAAAAAAAAGTTAAAACAAGAGACAAATAAAAAATAAAGGATAACTTAAAATAAAAGACCGATATCAAAATGTAAAAGGCAAAAGAATCAACTAAATGCAACGAATAATTTTACAAATTATCATTTAACTCATTAAATGTTCTTTTAATTGTTTGCTAAACCTTCCTTGACCCTTTAATTTTCTAAAATTTTTTTATTTTGCAATTAAAATTTTCAAACTTTTCATTTAGTTCTTTATTAGTTTATCTATCAAAATAAAATTTAAGTAGTACATTTTTATGTATTAAAATATATGTTTTACTTTAAGGGGAGAAATGAACTTATGTTAGTCTAAAAGTTTTTAGTTTTACATTCTTTATTAACTTTGATTTCAATAAATTCAAGAAATGAGATTAAACTTTTTTTTTTTTTTTGGTTTGTCTCTCTCATTCCTTAAATATATTGAAATCAATAGTTAGAAAAAAATGTAAAAATATATAAAACTCTTTTGGTATTGCTTGATCCCTCCCCTTACTTTAAATAATATTTTTATATAAATAATTTGACTTTTTCCATAAAAAAATTAAATATTGTTTTCATTTCTCCTTGTTTGATTTTTTTTTTTTTTGGATATAAATATAGCTATTTTATCAATTACAACTTAAAAATTAGAAAATACAATTCAAATTTCTTTGTAATGAAAAAATGCACAAATCATTAAATTAAACATATTGCTTCTTAAAATTATATTATTTTACTTAATTATTTTTATTCTGGATATAACTTTGAATAACATTAAATACAAAAATATAAGAGATTTTATGCATACAAACTTTAAACTAATTTATTTATTTTGAAATATATGCATTATTAAATAATAGAAATATTAGTCATTTATTTTTAACTTAAATATTTTTTTAAAAAATCTTAACATAATTTACACTAATATTAAAACTTATGGAAAAGTCAATGTCACGAGTCAAGTGACAACAAATCAGTTGAGAAAAGTATTAAAAAACTCAGTAAATAATACTTCGTCTGTCTCTTATTATTTCTCGATTAAGAATTTGCACAAATTTAAAAAAAGGAAATTTAAGTTCATTTTTAACCTTTTCACTTATTTTCAACTTAGGTAAAATTTTGGATTTTGGTGCCAATTACTTTCAAACAAAAATTTTTGCAAAGCTTTGGGGCATCACCAAAATAATAAAAATCATCATTTACAAAGCTTTGGGCACATAATCATTATTCATGGCAACCAAAAACTTCTGTTTTAAAACCAAAAATAGAGCAATCTGTAATAGCCATCTTATTCAAAATCTATAGTAGCCATCTTGTTCACATTTCATCTCTAATTATCAAAAGCATCATGTTTTATTTTAATCATTATCTTTATCTCAAATGACATATGGATTCTTTGATATAAATAGACTCTGTTCTATCTAAATCTAAAAGAAATTTAACCAACCAATAATACCAAACCATTTATGAGATACTCTTTCTTCAATGTTTTTGTTTCTTCAAGGATAATTGGTAGAATTTAGAAACAAGAGAAATATTTTTTAGATAATGGATTGGTAGTTGATGTATCTTCCAAGCTTTTGGGAAAGTTTAACGTAAAAGAATTCAAATTGATCCAATTAAAGTATCTGAAGTTCCTTAGTGTCGCTGTACCAACATTTGATCATTGGCAAAGGCATTGAATGTGCCAAAATCAACACTTCATAGGCATGTTAAAGAAGGATTTGTCAAATCACATTCAAATAAATTCTAAATCGATGATTATCATCTAACCATTGATGATGTCCCATATAATAGAACTTTTTACCATTAGGTAACCACATCGAACATGTTTGTGCAACACAACATGGACAAGCATAATGACCTTTTGTACTCTAACCAAATAAATTTAACATAAGCAGGAAAATCACTGATAGTCCATAATAAAGCAACATGCATATTGAAGTTATTTTCTTTTGATGCATCATAAGTCTCAACTTCTTTCCGTAATTGCTTTAACTTTTTAATAAGAAGTTGTAAGTAGATCTTTATATCATTACCCAGACCTTTTTCCTCAGAAATTATCATAGACAATATAAATGACTATTGCTTCATAGCAATCCATGGTAAAAAATTGTAATGAATCAATACAACTGGCCAAGTACTATAAGAAATACTCATCATTTTGAATGGGTTAAATCCATCAGATGCTAGTCCAAGCATAACATTTTGAGGATCAGATGCAAAGTCTGGAAACCTAAAATGAAATGATTTTCATGTCAAAAAATCTGTAGAATGCCATAATGATCCATCATCCGTCGGCTTATCATGATGCCACCTCATTGAATCTACAGTTTTAGAAAACATGAAAAGTCGTTGAAGTTTTGGTATTAATGGAAAATAGTGTAAAACCTTAACAAGCTTCTTTTGACACATACCTCATCACCATCATCATTCAACCTTTCATCAAGGTTTTTGGCCACCTAACGAGAAATACCACACAAATGACAAGATTCTTGATTTTTTCTATCCCCCCAATACAACATGCAATCATTGGAATAATTATGAATTTTCTCATATCTGAGACCTAAATCCTTGATCATCTTCTTTAATTTCTTACAAGATTCAAGGATTTTTGCAAAAGAAAACATTTCTTTCATAAACTGTAATAATAAAGTCAATGAGTTTTTTGTCCATCCACATAAGCATTTCAAGTGAAAAAGATGAACATAGTAAGACAACCTTGAATGCTTCGACCCCTCAAAAAGTTTTTCATTCATCTCCTCAAGCAACTTATAAAACTTTGATGCTTTTCCTCTAGGTTATTGGTCACGCACACCTATTCTAGGTTCACCAAATTCATGCATTTCAACATTGGACTGATTAAATCTTTCATTTTGGGGAGAAAGATTATGAAAATATTGGTTATGAATGTTAAAAGTATCTTGCAACATGCCTTCAATGTTATCTGGTATAAAAGGATCATGTTGCTATTGGGGAGCCTTTGAAGTTAAAGGAACTCTAGTGGAAGACCTTGATGGTTCAGACTCTTCATGAAAATATCAATTAATATATCCTGATAGAAATCTAATACAAATTAAATGTTCAAAAATAACTTGACGCATTTGTCACTCGATATTAGCACACTTCAGACATGGGCATAATATCATATTATCTTCACTTGTATTCTCAAATGCAAAATGAAAAAAGTTTTCCACTCTATCTCTGTACTCTTTACTTAATCTTGATTTTTGCATTCAACTCTTATCTATTTAGTACTCGCTATATTATCAGACCAAATGTATATAAATAATTTATATGAAAATGAACATGTACAATATTTAAGTTTACTATGTTTTAAACAAAAGATAATAACAAGACCAGTACTTACACAAAATGAGAACTCCTTATTGTGAAGTAATTTATCAGCTACCAGAGCCCTTGAATGTTAAAACTCTGCTGCTAACGTTGATAATACCCAAGAGTATTTGTAGTTGGGGTTGACATAAGGTGAAATAAGGTGAGTTTTGGAAAAAATTGTTTACACCAAAAAAATATCGCGAATTGGAAAAGCTGAAGGAATAGTCGAATGAAGCAAAAGCTAATGTAAATAAGTAATGAATAGTCAAACTAGGGTTCTAAAAGACAATGCTCGAATAGTAAAAGCTGAAGGAAAGGGAAAGTAAATTGTACTTGGTCTGGAAAGAGAAATAGTATAATAATGAATATGAAGCTTGAAGTTGGTGATTGGATGCACTAAGTTTAGGAAGATTTTTCTTGGACAGGATTATAAAAGGCATTTACTAAGAAAAATGCCTATAATAATTTCATCATAAATATTTTTTAAATATATTATAAGCGCCTTCACTAGCGTCATAGTGAAATTGTAGAAAAACGCCATTACTAAATGCTATATTTTATTTTATGTACTAACACATTGAATAATTTCCAAGTGCTTTTATTTTAAGTCTTCTACTGGAAAACAATAATTGAAGATGTATATTAAAGAAAAATACCTTTAAGCATCCATGTTATTAATTATTAACGGTGTCTTACATAGTAAAATGCCTTCAATATACCACGATGGTTATAGAAGACATTTATTAAAAAATATGCTTTCAATATACCCTTAAACTTAGTAATCCGTTACGAAAGGCATTTGTTATTAACATACACCTTTAATATTTTCCTTTTAAAAAATTTGGGCATTATTAAAGGCATCTTCTACTGTAAAATACATTCAATATACTGCCACATAAATTTTAACACGATTATTGAAAGTGTATATTCACGAAAAATGCCTTTAATATTTGCTATTAAATTTTGTAGATAATTAGTGAAGGCGTTTGCAGATAGCAACGCCTTTAATAATTTCATTAAAAAAATTTTAAGATTATTAAAGGCATCTTTTATTATAAAATACCTTCAATATACCACAATGGTTATAAAAGGTGTTTATTCAAAAAAGTGACTTTGATATACCTTTAAACTTAGTAATCCATTACTGAAGGTGTTTATTAATAATAGACATCTTCAATATTTTCTCTCAAAAAATTTTGGGCATTATTATAGGCATCTTCTACTGTAAAATGCCTTAAATATATCGCCACACAAATTTTAACATAGTTATTGAAGGCGTATAATCAAGAAAAATGCCTTTAATATTTGTTATTAGATTTTGTAGATAATTAGTGAAGGCGTTTGCAGATAACAACACTTTTAATAATTTCATTAAAAAAATTTGAGATTATTAAAGGCATTTTTTATTATAAAATGCCTTCAATATACCAGATGGTTATAGAAGGTGTTTATTCAAAAAAGTGACTTCAATATACCTTTAAACTTAGTAATCCATTACTGAAGGTATTTGTTAATAACAGACGCCTTTAATATTTTTTGTCAAAACATTTTGAGCATTATTAAAGGTGTCTTCTACTGTAAAATACCTTTAATATATTGCCACACAAATTTTAACACAGTTTTTAAATACGTATATTAAAAAAAATGCCTTTAATTTGCTATTAGATTTTGTAGATAATTAGTAAAGGTGTTTGTAGATAGCAATGCTTTCAATAATTTCATTAAAAATTTTTTTGAGATTATTAAATGCGTCTTTTATTATAAAATGTCTTTAATAATTTATTATAAATCGTTAAAATCCATCATTATTGAAGGTGGTTTTCTATTTAAAACGCTTTTTACAATTTTTATGAATTATAAAAGGTATTTTTTTAGGATAAACGCCTTTAATAAGTTCGTTGAAATTTTTTTTTTCTAAATTAAAGGCATCTTTTTTGTAAAAAACACCTTCAATAATCTCTAATAAAATTTTTTGAGGATTATTGAAGGCGTTGTTCCATGGAAATGCCTTTAATAATTAATTTTATATTCATTTCCCTGCCTTGAACATTGGAATTCATAGACTACTAGTACACAGAATGATTAAAAGTTGTGTTATTCAACCAAACCCTTAAACACATTTCTATCATACCATTGGTATACTTATCCCTATTATCGCTACCGACCTTTAACAAATCAATGCTGCGCACCTCTGTTTTTATCGATAAGTTTTTTTATTTTTTTAGTTTACTGTATTATTTACAATATTGGATATAGATTTTTTGTTTTTTCGATTCCTTAATATTGACATATGTGTTTATATATTTTCATTAACATCACCGTAAGCATAATCATCCAAGATTCTATTCATATTGCAAGTATGCTATTTCTATGTAGTTCGCATTAAATATTTTGGTTTGCTAAACCTTGTAGTTTGATATTGTAATGTTGAATGGTATTGTATGATATTGGGGGTCTAAATCATATATATGCTGAATGGTTTGCTCAACCTTGTTGTCTGATATTGTTTTATTGAATGGGTTTGTATGAAATTGGGGGGCTAAATTGTATACTGAATGGTGTTTCTAAGTGGCTTGCTGAAGGGCATGTCTTAACACATTGTTGAATGGTATGATGAATGGTGTTTCTATACGTAGTATGATAGTGGTTGTATTAAATTACATACAGTGTTCAATTTAGACGGTTATATTGTGTAATTCGTATAATTATGATCAAGATTATAGGTATTATGGACTCTGAACAACATTATTCTCCTTCTAATGAACATGTATAAAATAGATGTGTAGGCAAAAAAAAAAAAAACAGGAAGGGGCCCAAATAAACAAATCAAAGTGATTGATATAAAAATTCATGTTGACTTCAATCAAAGTGGACAGTTTATGTTTGAAAGAGCTACCAAGATGGCTACTCATATTGGAGCCATCATCTGTTGTATGATTTCAATTACGTACACCGATTGATGATGAGTTCTTGATGATCTTAAGGATGATATATGGTAGTCAGTTATGGTATGTTTATTCAACTATTTCATAAAATTTGTTAAATGATCAATTAATTGAAATTCAATGTGTTCATACTAATTGTGTTAACTTATTTAGGAGCAGTTCAACATCCCAATTGACTGTAAAATGATTGTGTTGTAATTTGGTGAGAAAGCATTTAGAGACTTTAAAAGTAAATTGACAACTCAATACATTTTACCATTGGCTAGTGAAGGTGATGTATTGGTTGTTTCACCTGCGGCATATGCAGATGTCATAAGTGTTGAAGATTAGACAAATCTTATTCAATATCAACTTTCAGAAGATTTTCAGCACGCAAACCCATTTTTATTAAAAATATTTATAAGTCTTTATGTAATATAGCCTTCGATCTTTATATGTGATTAACATAATTTCTTGATTTTGTAGAAAATCAAAGAACAACAACAGGACATTCGGGCCAAACAACAATAACACCATCAGATAATAAGAAAGGGATATGCAAATGTAAAGTATCAGCTTGTATGTATTCGCACACTTGTTTTATATTCATTAATGAATATTTATGAATATTCGTTTCATACACTCTGATTCTTTTATTACGATAATTTAATAGGAATCAGCGAGTTCTGGCACAGAAGTTTCCAAATGGGATGTCTAGAAACAAGGACATCAATGGATGGATAGATAGTTCGTAGATAAAGCAACCAAAGAAATGGCAAAAAAGATTGTATGTATAACTGCTTTTTTAATATAATGTATGATTGACATTGTGGTTGTATCCATAAGTGTATACTAGCTTGTATAGATTTGTTGTTACAACCCAACCGATTATTGTCTTTCAGGACGATTATGCTACCAAAGTCAAATCTAATAAACTAGTAACCCAGTATAACGAAAACCCTTTGTCTTTAGCATTAGGTGCTAAAGAAAGGCCTAGTCTAGTTCGCGGGGTTGGTAAATTTGTCTTGCCATCAACGTTTTTGGTAAACAACCAAAAACCCCATGAATGAGAAATGCACAATATAAAGCAATAATTGAGCAACAACAACAACAAATTAATAACTAGGAGCAATGCCTTAATGATCAACAGCAAAGACTCGCTACTTTAGAGTCCATGTTGGTAGCAATGCAGTAGGTTATGCTAGTAGGCTGGCCTGATAGCATCATCCTCGTACGAGAAGCTTTCGTTAGAAGTAAGGAAGCGATCTCATCCTCCGCTACCACCCAAGAAGTATGATATTATTTATAATTTGAATGTTAATTTGTTTATTATATTGATTGATTTGGTTTTAATACTTATATTTCATTAAATATTATAACAGGATGTTCAGACTTACAGTATGACCCTTGCTCAGGTTTCTATGGATGAGTTATCCAAATATTCGTTGGAGCATTTATCTGGAGAAAACTTCATAACCATTGATTCTGAGGAAGGATTATTTGATAAACCATCATTTTTTTTCATTGGTGTGGAGGAGGTTAAAGAATTTTGTGAACTGGATGAATTATCAGCTGTTGATATCATTGCTTATATGAGGTTAGCTTATAAATACAAATATGCACATTCAATATATAGTAATCTTTATTAGGATGTAATATTAACTAGTAGTGTTGATTGTTATTGTGCAGCTTCTATATAAAAAGCTCAATGGGAGATAATTGACTAACAAATTTAGATTCATTGACTCCAGCTTCATTAGTGAGCAAAGTGGCACTGTTGCTTATCGTGCTAATCATGTGATCCTATGCATGAAAAGACCGATTGATTATTATTTGCTCCCATATAATGCACAGTAAGCTATATTCCAACCTTAATTACTCCAACTTTACCCAAATCTGATTAGATGTGTAATCTGAGTATATCATTGTTATTATTTTGCATTCATTATTGGGTGCTTATTGTGATTGACACCAAATCCTTAACATCATACTTACTTAATTTAGTTAATCCAACGGTGATGCTTAACCTTGATATTCAAACTTTTATAAAGAGGTATTACACTTTATTATATTATATATCTTTTGTTTCTTCATAAGTAATTTTATTTATGTATTAAGTAATTTTTTCTTTTTAATTTAAGGTAATATCTGCATTCGATAAGAAAATAAAGAAACCAAAATGAGTGTCATTACCAATAAATGTGTAATATATATTTTTTATGTTGAGTTTGTGTGGATAAATATTTTCTAAACCCACTCAATTTAATTTTTAGGTACCTCGTCAACCTGGTAATACTGAATGTGGATATTATGTCCTTCGTTTTATGCAAGAGATAGTGTTACATGATTTTATGACCACACCACTCAAGGTTAGTATAAATTTCATAAACTCCTTATATCTTGAAAAAAATAAAAAGGTACATTATGTTCTCATTTCTTAACATTTACTTCTGATTTTTTTTAATGGGAGGGTAAAGAAAGCTTCACGGAAGAGGAACTGGATGAAGTCCGTAAAGAATGGTGTGATTATGTATTATCATTTATCAATGTTGATAAACCTTTAGGTTAGACATTATTGGTTTAATGTAAATATATATGGAACAAATTGTTATGATGTTTTTAACATGCCATGTTGAATGAAAACTTTAACTTTGTACATTAAGGTATTGGTTTAATATTATTGTTATCCTTAATATGAATACACTATGTGTACTTAATAAATTACTGAGTACGATTATTTCAGAAAAGTATATTAATATGACAATGTTATCAGTTCTAATTTTGGATGTGTGGTCAATATATTGAAATACAACAATGTTCATTATGTAAATTCCAAAATGTAATTCATAGTATCAAATATATAAACCAAATGTTTTCTAGGCATAAATATGCAACTGACAGCAAACATTTTTTTAGGCATAAACCTACAATGACTACACTATACAATATCAAATATGTTATTTGGATGGGATTAATGAAGGCGTTTTTAGCAAGAAAACACCTTCAATCATCCCTAATAGAAAACATTAAAAGTGTTTTTTTACCAAAATCGCCTTCAATAATCCAAAAAAAAAATTATTGTGTAGAATATTAAAGGCATTTTGGGCAAAAACCGCCTTCAACAATACCAACTAAAATTTTTTTGAAGGCGTTTTCTGGATATAACTGCCTTCAATAATCCGACCATTAAAATTTATCGTTGGGAATATTAAAGGCGTTTTGAACAAAAAATGCCTTTAAGCATCCCTTCCAACTTTTGTTTGTGATTAATTGAAGGCGTTTTTGACAAAAACTGCTTTTAATAATCACAACAAAAACTTACTTATTGGATTATAGAAGGCAAATTCAACCAAAAAAGCCTTCAAGAATCCATAGGCCAAAAATGCCTATGGATTATTAAGGTGTCTCTCTGCGAAAAACACCTTCAATATTCTCTAAAAAATTTTTTAAAGCAATTGGTGAAGGCGTTTTTGCCAAGAAAATGCCTAGAATAATCAATTACAAATAATCTGTGCAAAAAACTACAAAAAGGCTAAAGAGAGGGATTGAACCTATAACCTTATGGTAAATATCCGTATGATCCAAACAATTTTATAAGCCTGTAAAATTTTTTGGTCCAATTAGTAAAGGCGTTTCTTGTGGAAAACACATTCAATAATCTCATACAATTTTTTATGACATGATTATTGAAGGCATTGACTGCCACAAATACGCCTTTACTATACACTAAAATTTTTAATAAAAATTATTCAAGGCATTTTTATCAGAAACACCATTGATATCAAGTCTTAGGTGGTGTTTATAAGTACCAACGTCGCTATTTGAAAATTTAATGGCGTTTTGATAATAAACACCTGAAGTTTTATAAAAACACGGAAGCTAGCGACATTTGTAAGTGAAAGACTACTATAAAACTGTTGCTAATATGCCATTTTCTTGTAGTAAATCATGATATCATTCTTTACTTTAACGAGAGTTTATCATTTTTGGTGATACATCGTTAATATTCCAAAAGCCGGTATAATATTCTGAAAGCCAATTCTAATAGTAAATATCACGGTTCACATCAACTTACAAGGTATTACCTATTTCATCATATTGAGTCTCGTGATTTGTTCAAAAAGAAACACCTTACAAGTTGAAAATAGTATAAACATTTATATCTCAAACTGAGCACTTATATTCTCTTAAGGCCATGACATCCTCTTCCATTCTAATGAGGCTCCATCATCCTTGGTGACAAATTACTAGTACCTCCTGTAGATATCCTATTTAGTTCGGTGCTCAAACTAATTAGGTCCAGATCCAAGCCAAGCCCAATTAGCTAATTTCTTACATTTTTTTTTATATCTTATTTATCTTATTTATTTATTTATCTTTTTTTATGTTTTGATTTTTTTAATTTATTTGGTTTTAAATTTTTATCATAAACCATGTCAATGAAATTTGTGAAGTAATTTGAATATTAATCAAGGATGATCTCGATAGTTAAGACTAAAATATGAACTCTTTAAATATTAAAGGAAGGTTGAAAAGAAATCAAATTAGGGAATCAAAGTTAAATTTAATTTAGGAAATTTTGAGGGATTTTCAAAATTGTGAAAAGTTGAGATAATTTTAGAAATTAATTAAACCTATTTTAAAGAAAATCAAGAAAAAATCAATTTAGAACATAATCAGATATGCAATCATTTCTATTCAATACAAATCTATAAAATTCCTAGCAAAAAGCCTTATATAAACACCAATCAATCACACAAAAAAAAAAAATGGAAACCACCAGGAATTAGATGAGTAGCAATCTATACTCAAGCTCTTTAGTTAGAATTGGTGACTATCTGTCATTACAAATCAAGGGATACTTCCACCTAGATGTGTCTCCATCCATTAAGGTAATTTTCACATTTTGTTTATTTATATATTTATTTCGTTATTTCACATTTTTTATGTTTTTATGCATGTTTGAAATAAAATTTAAAGATTGTGTGTTTTAAATTATGAATTTTTTATTTCGTGGGTTTAAAATTTTTAAATTATGAATTCTATCAAACTATTTCAGAAATTCATTATGAATTTTTTTAAAAAAGTAATAATAAAATTTTCCATCTTACCAAACTATTGAAGAATTTAAATCTTGAATTAAGTATTACCAAACTATTAGAGGACTTGATAAATTTTTTAAAAATAATAATAATTAAATTTCTAATTCTATCAAACTATTGAATGATTTAAATCTTGAATTAAGTCTTATCAAAATATTAGAGAACTTAATGAATTTTTTGTAAAAAAATAATAGTAAAATTTCCAATCCCACCAAACTATTGGAGGATTTAAATATTGAATTAGATCTTACCAAATTATTAAAAGGTTTAATGATTTTTCTTAAAATAAATTTCATAAATAATTTTACAGTAAAATCTCACCAAACTATTGGGAGATTTGTATAAAAATAAATCTTACCAAATTATTGAAAGATTTTACTGATTATTTCTTTAAATAAAATTTAAATGAATCCGATGACGAAACCTCTTCAGAGTGGAATACTAGTCCTCATGAATATTGCTAAGATAAAAAAAATTATCTTAAATTACTACCAAACTATTAGAGTAATTTTACGATTAATTTTAGATAATTAAATTATTTGGTAAGTTATAAAGATATTTTTATGTTTGGATAACTTAAAATCAAACTGGTATCATTTTTTGGATGGGCGCTGTAAGGGTGCTATAAACTTTCTCATACGTAATCGCACTTTCGAACTTAAATCTATTTTCGTAGACTAAAGTCTACTATTTAAAGATACCTAAGTTAAGCTTTGGACTGACTTGATTAGGTGATCAATCACACCTAAACAAAAAAGATTAGTGGTGACTCATTTAATCTATATCTAGTGATAGGTTTATGGATCTATCCGTTATGACAATATGACAACTTCACTAGGTACCAAGAGTCAAGCTAGTAAATTATTTCTTATTATTCAAGCCTAACTTAATAAATTTAAGAAATTTTCTTCTTATATGTGTTTTATTTATTGTTATTATTATTTTTCATATCTGTTAGTCACTTGTATATGTATAACATGAACTCTATACTTGAGTTTTGTCCCTTAGGATAGAGTAAAGTACCTACACTTTCATGAGATTTCATATCTCCGTATGGGCTAGCAAAATACTCCCACTCAAATTGAACCCATTTTGCTTGTAGCCTATAATGGATGAAAATTAGGGTACTTCATTAGTTTGAGATAGACAATGATGTGAGGAACAATTTGGGAACTTGTAGAGTCAACCTAAACCACATATAGTGAGCAGTAATATACTTAACCTATAAGTAGAGCCATGTCGTTCTTTTTTGTAAAAATAATCCAAATTAGGTCACATACCTTTTAAGTTATGCACTAACTTGTTTTGTTTTGTTTTTTTTCTTTATATTGGATGCTAACTTTGTTCTTGTTTGCTACTTCTTAAAGTTTGCAATTATTTATTTATTATTTGTTTGTTTGTTTATTTTTATTAATTGCATGTATCTTACTCACTCATAGATCATCATAATTTATTCATCATGTCATTGCATAATAGAAATCTTTTGCTTATCTGTGGCAATAATTTAAAAAATAGGGAGATCAATTAAAAGCATAGATCCAAACTTTGAAACTCAACCAAGTGGAATTTGGGCATGACCTACAAGAAATAAAAATGCAACTTACCAAGCTAGTGGAAAGGGTGGAAAATCTTAAAGCAACCCGTTCTCAGGAATTCTCATCAACTTTTATTCGTGTGTGCATTAAACAATCACCTTGTCAAGATAAAAAATTCTCTCACAATACTAATGCCTATCCAAGTCATGTCAATGCATCTAATGGCCCAAGAAAAGACCAAGTCAGAATAGAAGCAGAAGAGATAAGGCCTTTTAACCTTGGATCGATTTCGCAAATTTGCTTATACCCAAATCCCTAATCAGTTATTCCTAAACAACCTCATTTGACATCCCAAACAAGACCTATTCCTATTCAACCTCCACAGATTGGCTTATACCCATATACCTTTTTGGTTATGAATTAAGTTTTTCAAAACCCTGGTACTTATCAACCTATCTAGTAGCCAAACTTCCCAATGAACCTTTGGGCATATACACCTAATTCTACTCTAAAACTTACACTTGTAAGTCAAACAACTACTCAACCTAAAAAATTATTAAGTAAAAAGAAAGAGAGAGCCATTGTCGATCCACTCACTATGACTTACACTGAATTATTCCTACTACTCCTTAAAAATTATCTAATCACACTAGTTCCTCTAGAGTCACTAAAACCTCCTTATCCTAAATGGTTTGATGCTGAGGCTTCGTGTGGTTTTCTCTTTGGGAATATAGGCCATTCAATAAAAAATTATCTTGCTTTCAAATATAAGGTGCAAGGTTTAATCAGAGCTGGTACGTTGAGTTTTAGGGATAAAGGAGAGCCCAAGATTGTTAAGAGGTTATTGCCAAGTCATAGTTACTAAAGAACTTATCCATGGCAGTACCAAGATTTTAAACTTAAAGAATAAGACCAGGCAATAGATTTTAGGATTTTTCCTATGTTTTTGAATGTTTTTGTTAGAATAATTTTTAATTTTTAATTAAAGATTTCCTTTTCTTTCTTATTATGTGACAGAATTCAATGCTTGCATCCATTCATTCATATATAAAATTTTTTTCTTTTCTTGCATTAATTCATAGTAGAAATCATCTTAATTCCTAATTGTGGTAGTAAGGTTCAAAAGTTTAACTTTAAGGTAATATCCTTGCCATTTATAGAGCCAAAACAATATAATTGAATTGAGAAAATGGAGAAAGCTTAAGATGAAATAAGAGGAGATTTAGCCCAAATAATGGAAATGCTAAAAAATTTTAATAGAGAAAAAAAATGGAAAAACCCACATACAAGCATCCCAAAAGGCACAATCCCAACATGCACTACCTTTGGGGGCATACTTTTGTTTTAAAATACCTTTAACAACTTCACCAATTCTAGTCCTTGATGATTCTGGAAAGATAGCAAAACGAAAAGAAAGTTCATTATAGAAAAATGGCTACCTATCCCCAAGATGGCAAACTCTTGATTTATGTATTCTAAGACAGTCTTATGGGGTTTGCTACTAGGTTGTATGCTTAGTTGGACATAACTCAAATCACTTTATGGAAAGAATTGACTAGAGCATTCATAACTTAGTATAAACACATTGTAGAGTTAGCTCTAGATCGATTGTCTCTACAAAGCAACGAAAAAAAAGATGTTGAAAGCTTTAGAGAATATACTCAAAAGTGGAAAAATGTTGCTGCCCAGGTTAAACCTTCTTTAACAAAAAAAAACTACAGTATTGTTTGTTAACACTCTTAAAACTCCATAATATAAAAG
Organism: Durio zibethinus; assembly: GCF_002303985.1. The sequence goes on from NW_019167893.1 coordinate 15,870,220, forward strand.
AATGATAAAAAATGAAATAAAAAATTTTAGAAACATGGTCATATCAGGGGAGAAAATAAAAAATATCATAAAAAGTGATAAGCTTAAAAAGGATAAAATAGATAGCATACAGGATATGGGTGTACCGAGAATGGAAAAAAAAGATATTCGAGTTATGATGTATGAAGAAAAACAAGTTGGAGGCAGTACCCCATACCATTCTCATCAACTCTAGCACCCACCATAAAAAACATTCCTTAAAATCATTATTTTTACCAACCAACCCAACAATTAGTTCCTCACATAAATCATTATCCCAAATTTTTCGCTTTTACCATTGAATAGTCAAAGAAGATCGAGAAATAGTCTGGAAAAAATCTTAATTTCAATTTATAATCTTTTACCTCTATTGGTAAAGTACTAGTACCTCACCCTAATACCTGTGAAAGTAATTTTGAATCCATCGACAAGAGTTATGATCTAAATGATAAATTTAATTATCACATGGGGGCAATTGGCACTCAACTAAGAAATACATACAGTTGAAAGAGAAGATTGAAAGTTCTATCTATAGTAGCACATTGACCCAAAAGCTTTTTGAGCAATGAAAAGTTACTTTATCATATTATTCTTTGTATATTGGTTTTTTGAACATGAAGTAATTGGTTTCTACAAAGTTTAGGTTCCAATAAATGCATGTGAAAAAATCTAAAAAAAAAAATTTGGTGATTACTATTTAAACATTTAACATTTTATTCTTTTTAATTGAAAAATTAAAAACCTTGAGAATTCCTAAGGATGAAAGTTACAGAACCTCACCCCATTTGACCATGATGAACCCTAAAAATTATTGATATTATTTGGGTTATGAGCAATATGATGGTCGATTAATTTGTAAATATTTTAAGGCACTTACTTTCTTAGGTTTTTTGGATTTTTCATGATTTAATAAATGTCAAGGTTATTTCAAACACTTCACCACCTAAATTGCTTGAGCCATATTTTCTTAATATGTTTAGTATTTTGGCTTGTCCTACATTCATTTTTTTTTCAATATTTTACCAAATGATTTTTTGTACTCATTTTAGAGCAAATTTATTGAAAAAGCTAAACATACTTTATGTCCTATATAACTTTTTTGATCATTCAAATTGATGAACATTCAGATGGCTTTGTTATCAAAATGTATAAGTGACAAAAAAAAAGTAAAAAAATGAGTTTATTGTGAAATCATGCATATAGGACATTCAAATAAACCTACAGTTAATTAGAAAACAAGTTGTCTCCTAAAACTACTTATCAATAGATATCCTTACTTGAAATGAAAAATGATCATCTTTTAAATTTCCTTCACAAAAGAAAAAAAATCCATTCGCTACCTTTTTGGGCCTATTAATTATTCTTTCTGAATGAATCATAACTAAGGATCACCTTTCAATTTTGAGGTAAGTTCAAGAAAAAAGAGGATCTCATTAAGATGGCACATGATCTTGTGTTGAGGGTTAGAAAATAATGCCTTATGTTAAGGAGCAAGCTCAAAATAAGATGAGTTTCAAAAATTTTGAACTCATGCAAAAAAAAAAAAAAAGAAAGAAAGAAAGAAGGGATGAAAAAAAAAAGTGAAAATGCATGTTTTGAAAAAAGGAAAGATGTCTCTAGAAAAGAAATTATCCTTGGTTTAATCACCTGTAAATACATTTTTAGGCCTATTTATCCTTTTTTTCAAAACCCTAACCCCAACCAATGTTATATCTTTTAAAAAGCTCATTTTGATCAAGTGTAAATATCTAAGTTGAGGAGCTTTTCTTTAGGAAATCATAATCACTTTTTTATTTTTGATAAATTTTTAATGCTTAAATGCATGATGAAATATAAAAAAAAATGAAGCTCTAGGATGAAAACTCGAAAGGGTAGTTTAGAGCAAGATTGAAACTCTAAAAGTAACTCATGACTTTTCATGTAGCACCAATGAGACTTTTCTTTAAAAGCCTAAACAGATCGATCTCATTATAAGATTCCCTCTAAAATTTAGGCCTTGTTCCTTTTTCAAACTTGAAATTTTGAGCCTAACATAGTTAGTTTTGACATTTATTAAAATATCACATATCAAGAATTAAAATGAGTGCCAAAACAGATTGCACTTTAAATGACTATTTTTAGTTGTAAGCCTAGATGAAAAAATGTTCTTGTTCTCATTCACTGGCCAAATTCCTTTGGTGATTAAGATCCATTCTAATGTGCCAAACCATTGTATTCTTTGGGAAAGACTAAAGTTATGATTCATCATCCTCATTCTTAGCAGTAATTACCAATTTTTAAGAGATTTGATCACATGTGAAAGAGGGTTGTGAAGGTTAATTTCCATTGCTATTCTTGGGAAGTTTAGAGAAATGTTCAAAATGTATTAAATCTTAATACTCATGGTAGGGATATGTGAATGCTATAAAAAACCTTTTTGGAGCAAGAAAATACCAAATGCAAGGGATTGATACTAAAATAACTCATTAAACATGAAGAATGGTTTTCAAGAATGATAATGTTGAGAATGTTTGTTTTAGTATGTGAAAGAACTTGTCAACTAATTTAGATACTATGTTATGGAAATATGGAAAGAAAAAAGTTTTAAGAATCCTATTACAACAATTAAGGACATTTGGTATAGAATTAATGCATTGCATTCATTGCATTTCATAAGTTGTATACATCACTTCCATTTCATATGTTGCATTTATATTTTTCAGGGGAAAAAGACATTGACTTTATTAGCTTATTAGGTGAGATGGTGATCCAAAAGGGGGGTGAATTGGATTTCTTCAAGTTTTTCTCAAACAATGATTTCAAAATAATTGAATGAAAAATTAAAATTAATATCAAAATATGATACAAATGACAACAATTGATAATCTTAAACCAAATACAAAGTAAAAAGATAAGGATAAAAAAATCAAATACAATGATTTATAGAGATTTGGTCATTCTCCATAAGGCACCTACATCTTTTTTTCTTGGTTGTCTACACTAAGGCTTCAATCCACTATTCTTGAATTGAAATTACAACATTATCTTTTTCTTAAGGCCTAGATAGCAACCTAGAACTCTCTACTTTCTAGGTTAAGTAGCAACCTCTCAATATCACAAATTCAAGAAAAGACCTCACCTTTTAATTAAAAAATCACTTAATAGAAATGCAAACTTAAAACACCTTTCAAAGACTAAGTGTTTGCCAAGTTTAAGTATAAGGAAATGATGAATGAACAACAAATATGATTGGATACAATAAATACAAAAAATATGGATTTTTAAGCTCTAACAACTCTTGATTCTTTGAGAGAATGAAAATATAGCTTGTTAGTTCCTGCTCTCTTGATTCATCAACTTTCTTGATGTGTTGGAGTGCCTAATATATAGAAAAATTGAAGAACTAGCCATTGGAGATGGTTTGGAAGAAGAAATGCATGTTGGAAGCTTGAAAAACTAGCCGTTATGCATATTTTTGGGTAGACCCAATTGATCCCATTCCTGAAGAGATCGATTGGTTCATGTTTTGATGCCATTTTATGCCTTATAAAATAGAACCCGATCGAAACCTTTATGTAGGGGATCGATCCTTTTAAAGCTTGGTGGTTGTCTCCTACTTTGCACTCTACTCACTAATTTAATCATATCTTAAGTTATACAAATCAAAATAAAAAATTGTTTCAAGATTTAGAAAACTAGACTTAAAGGGCCTTTTATCTATATAAAATTCATCACCTATTTCATTGTATATGAATTACAGTGAATTTTCAAAGCTACCCCTTGTGCAGTTTTTAGACGACTATAAAGTGTCTAGTAAAAATTTAAAATCTTTTCTTAGAAAATTTGGATTTTGATTTTTTTTAATCCATTAGAAAGTAGACTCAAAGAGCTTTCCAACCATATAAAATTCAAATATTAAAACTTTGTGAATTAATACAAAAAAATAAAACAAGTTCAATGTTGGAAAACTTTATTCTTGTAAAATAACTTTCTTAAGTTAAACTATTTCTCAAAAGTAATATTATAAAAATTGTATTGAGTCCAAAATGAATAAGTTTACTTTAAAAATAACAACTATACTTTCATTTAAGCTCAAATAAATAATGTTTAAAGATAGTTTTGATTTGAAAAATAAGAAAACATAAAGAAATATTTGTTCAAACTTTGAAAATCATATTATTCATTTAGTACCAAAAATAATAAAACTTAAGAACATGTATTAAATAAATTTTTTTCAAAATCTTGATCAAGCTTATTTAGCTTAATGTTTTGCCATTTCAAAATAAAGATCAATTTAAGGCTAACAGACTTAAATTTTTTATAAAAAAAAAAAGAAAAACTTTGATCAAACAAAATTTTACCTCATGATATATTTGTTAAAATTTTTAGTATCAGTCTTAAAACTCTTCAGGTAATTTTTCTAAAAACCTCCAAGTAATTCTTCCTAAAACCTCTAGGTACATCTTTAAAACTACTAAACTTTTTTAAAGTCCTCTAGGTTAGATCTATAAGATCTCTAGGCATGATCTTAAAAACCTCTAGATGTCCATTTTTTGTAAAAGTGGTTGAACATTTTATTTAAATGAGCTTTTTCAAAGTTTGGTTTGTAAGACCTCCGAGCGTAATGTCTAAGTTATCCGAACAAGATTCATAAGTCTTACGAACTAAATTTATTCTAGAGTTAAGATTTGTAAGACCTCTGAGCATAATCTCTAAGTTTTTCAGGTAAGATTCGTAAGTCTTCTGAGCTGAATCTATCTGAGAGTCAAGATTTGTAAAACCTCTGGGCGTAGTCTCCAAGTCCTCCAGGCATATTTTTTAAAACTTTCATGTACCTTCTTTTTTTAATTGTGTAGCCTTTGTTTAAAGAAATATTTTTTAATTAATGATTTGTAAGACCTCTAAACTTAATCTTCAAGTTTTTTCGGACATGATCTATAAGACCTTCGAGCATGATTGTCAAAACCTTTGAGTATCGTCCTTAATTTTTAAAAAATTGTGTGCCTTCATTTTGAAGAGCCTTTAAAAAAAAGGAAAATTTTGAATAATTTAGGCCCAGACGTAATGGGTATATATATCTTTGTATAATTCTTATTTCACAAAAATTGTATAAAAAGGGCAGCTATAGACACTCTATTTAGTCCGAGGCTCAAATCAATTAGGTCTAGATCTGATCCAAGCCCAATTATCCAATTTCTTATATTTTTTTTATATCTTGTTTGTCTTATTTTTTTTATGTTTTGGTCTTTTATTTATCTGGTTTTAAATTTTTATCATAAATCATATCAATGAACTTTGTGGAGTAATTCGAGCACTAATCAAGGATGATTTCAATAATTAAGACTAAAACATGATCTTTTCAAATATTAAAGAAAGGTTAAAGGGAAATCAAATCAGGGAATCAAAGTCAGATTTAATTTAGGAAGTTTTGAGGGATTTTAAAAATCAAGAAAAATCAAGATAATTCCAAAAATTAATTAAATTGGTTTTAAAGAGAATCAAGAAAAAAATCAATTCAAAACATAATCAGATATGCTATCCTTTTCATTCAACGCAAATCTCTAAAATTCATAGCAAAAAGCTCTATATAAACACCAATCAACCACAAAACAAAGGGAAACTCTCTAAGAAAGGGATTAGTAGCAATCTATACTCAAGCTCTTTGGTTGGAATTGGTGGTAGAGCTCTTTAGTTGGAATTGGTGGCAGAGTTCTTTGGTTGGAATTGGTAACTATCTGCCACTACAGATCAAGGGTTATTTCCACCTATATGTGTCTCCATCCATTAAGGTAATTTTCACATTTTGTTTATTTATATATTTATTCCTTTATTTCACTTTTTTTTTATGTATGTTTAAAATAAAATTTAAAGATTGTGAGTTTTAAATTATGAATTTTTTATTTCATGGGTTTAGAAATTTTAAATTATGAATTCTACTTCTACCAAACTATTTGAGAATTTCATAATGAATTCTTTTTAAAAAATAATAATAAAATTTTTAATCTTACCAAGCTATTGAAAGATTTAAATCTTGAATTAAGTGTTACTAAACTATTGTAAGATTTCATGAATTTTTTAAAAATAATAATAATAAAATTTTCAATCTTACCAAACTATTGGAGACTTTAAATCTTGAATTAAGTCTTATTAAAAGATTGAAGGACTTAATGAATTTTTTATAAAATAATAATAAAAAAATTTCAATCCTTACCACACTATTGAATGATTTAAATATAAAATTAGATCTTACCAAACTATTGGAATGTTTAATGAATTTTCTTAAAATAAATTTCATACATAATTTTATCATAAAATCTCACCAAACAATTGGGAGATTTCACCAAACAATTGGGAGATTTGCATTAAAGTAAGTCTTACTAAATTATTGAAAGATTTTACTGATTATTTCTTTAAGTAAAATTTAAATGAATCTGATGACAAAGTCTCTTCAGAGTGGGACATTAGTCTCCATGAATACTCTTAAGATGATAAAATTATCTTAAATTACTACCAAACAATTAGAATAATTTTAGGATTAATTTTTTATAATTAAATTATTTGCCAAGTTATAAAGATATTTTTAGGCTTGGATAACTTGAAATCAAATTTATACCATCCATTGGATGGGCACTATGAGGGTGTCATAACCTTCCTCATGCATAATTGCACTTTTGAACTTAAATTTGATTTTGTAGACTAGAATCTACCATTTAAAGATACCTAAATCAAGCTAAGGACTTCTTTTTAAAATGAAACAGATTCAGTTAAGTGGTCAATCGTACTTAAATAAAAAAGATTGGTGGAGACTTTTTTAATCTATGTTTAGCATCAGGCTTATGGATCTATACATTATGACACCTCCAAAGCCAGTTATGATATCAAATATCATGATCAATACCAAGTTACATGGGATTGTTCTCTTTTGCTCATTGAGAGTCGTGATTTTATCTTATAAAAAATACCTTACAAGTTAAGATGGTATAAATGCTTATAACTTAAACCCCAATACACAATCGATGTAAACTTCATAACTCATCCCTAAAATGATGACACCTAATTTGGTTTGACAATTTAGGCCTCAAATTTTGTTCAATTCAATCTAGATTTATAAATGGTATAGTTGAAGCCTACTTTGATTACCTTTTTCCTAAAAAAAATTTTTTTTAAAAATATATCAATTTTATTTAATCTTTAGTAATTTTATCTTTTTTTTATTAAGTTCTAAAGCAAAAATAACTTAGCATAGTTTCTAATAAGGATAATGTTACAAATAACTCCAAACTATAGGGAGATATTTATGCGATATTGAACTTTAAAATTCGTTGTAGTATTTGGATTACGAATTTGTTTTAATTAATATAGTACTTGAAAATTTGTTTATCTACCACATATCATCATTTGGAGCTAATTAAGTTATGATTAAATATCACATTAGTTAATAAATTCATAATTCAAATAGTATATTAGAAAATTTTAAAGTTCAAATACTACATTGAATATTTCACTATAGTTCAAGGATCATTCTTAACATTAATCATTTATAATATTTACAATGTATTATTATAATAGATATTTATCATTTATAGTGCAAATTACATAAATATACCCTGACGTTTAACATGATTTAAGTTTGCCCCTTAAGGTTTAAAAAATAACACTTAATCACCCTAAGCTGTGTATCCATGACATTCCGTTAATTTTCATTAACACCATTAATGCCTAATCAATAAACCCTAGCTCTTTCCCCAAAAATTTTTTTGTTTGTTATTTCTCAGATTTAAACTTTTCAAAGAAAAATTAGGCTGAAAGTATGTATTTTTCATAATCTTTAGTAAGTGGAGGATCAAATGTTGGAAAAGTATGCTATTGTGGTGTGTGCTACCAATTGATCTTCTCTCTTTTTCTCTTTCTGTATCTGTTTTAAATACCTAAATATTCCTAAAAAATTCAAATCGAAACCCATAAAAAAAAAAACCCTTGCTAATAAGTTGTTGTGTCTGTTATGTGGATTTGTAGTTGCTTTGTGGGTTTACTAGGTATGAGTAATTCAGGGTGGATTGTATTCTGTAAGTAATTTTGGTGACTGCTGGATTTGTTTTTAGGTTTTTTCTAAGCTGTTTACTTTGTTGATAGTTGTTTTTAAAAATTGGTGTGGCTATTGAATGAAAATTGGTTATTTTTTAATGCTTGATACAATTCCTAACAGCAAAAATTTCTTTCCTAAAAAAACATAAAACTTAGAATTATTATACAAACAGATAAGCAAAAAAATTAAAAATCTCGAGTAAGAACAATATCACAGCTAAAAAACGCCATTAATAGGAATATCCAAGAGTAAAATAAAAAATTTGCATCTTGATTTGATATTGCTTTTCTAAGTTTGTGAAGAATAGTTTTTCGGTGATTTTGGATTTGGTTGTTTTCGAGGGTTTCTTTTCAAACTAAAGAGAATGAGGCATTACTGGCAGAAGAAGGTGTAATAGCACTGTGGGTTCTCTGACTTTAACGTTGAGGTTTCCTTTTCTAGTTTACGGTGGTGGTCACTAGTGACGAAAAACAATAGCAACAGTTGATAATAGTAATACAATGGACAATGATGGCAAGTTTATAGAATCTAGGATTTTGTTTTTTTCAATTCTAAAAAAAAAAAGCAAAAAACCTAAGTTAGGAAAAAATAATTGTTGCAAAAAAAAATTTTAAGCATTAGAGAGAGAATTGGAGGAAATAAAATTTATTGGAAATGACTTTTATAAAAAGAGAATTCATATGATTTTAGAGTAAGAAAATAAATTGAAGATGAAGAATATGAAAAAAAAAATAAAAAAAAGAGAAAAAGTAACAATTTTGAGTAAAAAATACAATAAAACAAGTCATAAGATAATTAAGTATTATATTTTAAATCTCAAAAAATAAATTCAAATCACATTTAACTACATGTTATATATACATAATTTACCCTTATTTATATGATATAAATGCAAAATATAGAAAAATATATCCGAAGCCCGATATGTTAGACATTATTTTTTTGGTGAAACTCATTGTTTGGGCTTTATGTTTTAACCCCAAATCTAGACTTGGGCGAATAGCCGTGCCTTTTAAACAGGTATGGTAGAAACTATGGCCCATGGCTTTTTCCGCCTTCACTGTCAGTCAGCCCGACAATATCTAACCAGCTCAACAAGCCATTCCCGTACCAAAGATCAAACCACTCTTATTTTTCCTCAAATTCTTTATTCCATTCTTCACTTCGCATAGTCAATAAATACAATAAATAACTCACTACCGACGCGGAAATCAGATCTTCAAATCAAACCCTTTCATCGTCAAATCTCAGATCTCATTAGCTTTGTTTTTAACTTCCAATTTCAACACATTTCAGTTTCACTAATCAGTTCAAGGGACAGACAGAAGAAACAGAGCGGTCTAGATAGCTGAATTCAATGGCTGTGGCTGTCAGGGGAACTCGAGGTGGCGGATCTGGCGGTGTTGGAGCTGGTTTCCGTAGCTTGTTTTCTTACAGGATCTTTGTCTCCGCCATGTTTTCGCTTCTCTTCATTGCCACTGTCACCGTTCTCCTAACTACTCATCCTTCTACAACACATCACCACTCTGTAATTTTGCGTTCTTCATTTTCTCTTAATTCAATTTCTTCACCTTTCATTTCCTCAAAATCCTATATCTTTTTGGCCTTTTCAGATACCCTTTTCAATTTTCTAACTTGGGGTTCGTTTTTTCCTTTCCTTTTTTTGGACTCAGTAAAATACCCTTTATTTCTCTTATTCAATTCTTCACTTTCAATGCATCGAAATCCAAATCTTTCTGGCTTTTTAGATACCCTTTGGCGTTTTTCAAATGGGTCTTGTCTTTTCTGAGCTGAGCTTTTAATACTTCAAAATCTAATCTTTTATGGTTTTTTCTGACAGTCTTTGGAGCAGAGCTTTTAATACTTCAACATTCAATCTTTTTGGGTTTCCAAATGCCTTTTTAGATATTCTAACTGTTTTTATTTTTGGGTTTTTGAGCAGAGGCTTCCAAGTGGCGGAAATGCTTACATGCATAGAACATTTCTGGCATTGAACTCAGACCCGCTCAAAACAAGGTTAGATTTGATATACAAGCAAGCCAATGATCACATCACATTAGTGAAAGCATATGCAGCTTATGCAAGGAAACTAAAGCTTGAAATTTCAAGGCAATTGAAAATGTTTGATGATTTGGCTAAGAATTTCTCAGATCTTACTTCGAAACCGAGTTATAAGTCCTCTTTGTTTGAAACTGATGGGAATTTAGATGAGGATGTTTTAAGGCAGTTTGAGAAAGAAGTGAAAGATAGAGTGAAATTAGCTAGGTTGTTGATGGCTGAATCTAAAGAGAATTATGATAATCAGTTGAAAATCCAGAAGTTGAAAGATACTATTTTTGCAGTTAGTGAATTGTTAGGTAAGGCAAAAAAGAATGGAGCTTTTGCAAGCTCGATTGCTGCCAAATCTATTCCTAAGAGTTTGCATTGCTTGGCAATGAGGCTTGTGGAGGAGAGAATTTCACATCCCGAAAAGTACAAGGAAGAGTTGCCTAAGGCCGAGTTTGAGGATCCTAGTTTGTATCATTATGCTATATTTTCAGATAATATGATTGCGGTTTCTGTGGTGGTGAGGTCTGTGGTGAAGAATGCGGAGGAGCCTTGGAAACATGTGTTCCATGTGGTGACTGATAGAATGAATGTGGCTGCAATGAAAGTTTGGTTCAGAATGAGACCCGTGGAAGGTGGCGCTCATGTGGAGGTGAAGGCAGTGGAAGATTATAATATCTTGAATTCCTCCTATGCGCCAGTATTGAGGCAGATTGAATCTGCTAAGATGCAGAGGTTTTACTTTATGAATAAGATGGAGAATGCAACCAAAGATGGGAGTAACATGAAGTTTACGAACCCTGAATCTATGTCAATGTTGAATCACCTTAGGTTTTATTTGCCTGAAATGTACCCAAAATTGCATAAGATTTTGTTTTTGGATGATGATGTTGTGGTTCAGAAGGACTTGACAGGGTTGTGGAAGATAGATTTGGCTGGAAAGGTGAATGGGGCCATTGAGACCTGCTTTGGGTCATTTCACCGTTTGTCTCAGTATTTGAATTTTTCACATCCTCTCATCAAGGAGAGGTTTAATCCTAAGGCTTGTGCTTGGGCTTATGGGATGAATATTTTTGATCTTGATGCTTGGAAGCGTGAGAAATGCACAGAAACATATCACAACTGGCAGAACTTGGTAAGTGTATTATTTGCTTTTAAAGTTATCTTAGTGATGTTTGATACTAATAGGGTTAATAATTTGCTACCAACTTAGCATGATTCTTGATTTCCTAGAGATCATTTCTTGATCTTGATGGAGAAAACGACAATGTTTTTACCTGCAAATTTTAACAAGAAGCTGGAAATCAAATGAGTGCTTAGTCCTAGTAGTATTAGGGTGGTTTTTGGATTGAAAATTGGAAATGATAGAAATGATGATAAAAAATAATGCAACTTTAGGAGTAAAAACAATTACCAACTTCAAATTCCGAATATTACACCTCAGTTATACTAATGGTGTGGGTTGAAGTTTTAAAATGGATGTGTAATTAACTTTCAATTGATCTTTTAATCAGAATGTGGATCAGACTCTGTGGAAATTGGATACTCTTCCGCCTGGCCTGATTACCTTCTACTCATTGACAAAATCACTGGACAAATCCTGGCATGTGCTTGGGCTTGGATACAATCCAAGCATTAGCATGGATGAGATCAATAATGCTGCAGTCATTCATTATAATGGAAACATGAAACCTTGGTTAGACATTGCTATGAACCAATACAAGAATCTTTGGACTAAATATGTGGATAATGAAATGGAGTTCGTGCAGATGTGCAATTTTGGAGTGTAGGTAAGTAAGTGCTGGTGCTTCTCTTTAGCAATCAAGTAACAAGAATACAAGTTCTACTGATTGTTCATGGTGGTTTGCAATAATCCACCAATGTTTTGGATTACATTATTCATTAGATTAATTGCCAGATCAAAGCTTGATGATTTTATCATAGGTTTTCTTTTTTCCCTTTTTATTGTAGAATTGCTATTTATTGATTCTCAATTTTGCTGTTTTATCTTCTAGAATATGTCGACCATGAATTGTACTGAGCCAGATTGTCCTTGTAAACAAGGAAATGAATTCTTTTGATTAGTAAAATCTTTACATCAATAGATTTGGTGACTCAAGATCGAAAGTCACCATGTTCATCTAGTTATTGGCAATTCAAACGTACTCTTTATTGTTATAGTTCTCAAAGTTTGTTGATGCTTGAGTAGGCAAGTGTTCTGAACTATCACCATGTGATCTCATTCTAAATATCGGCTTCTTGAACTATTGCTTATAGAATTTTACTCACTTCACTTTTATTTTGATCGAGTGTTTGATGGAGTGCTTTATATATATATATATATATATATATATATATATATGTATATATATAAAGCTTAGGTAGGGAGAAGCAACCCATTTCTGGACCTGGGCATGTTGCATGTGTTGGCAGGGACTTTCATAATCGTCCATCAAAGGGATTGCTTGAACGGATTGCTGATTGTAAGGGTCGAATCTAAATTTTACAATCAAAATCTTTTCCAACATAATTTGATCTGCTTTTTATTTGTTGGTCAATCTATTCTGAAATAAATTTATTATTAACTCTCGATTCCAATATTAAGGTTTAATTTAACATTGCTTTAAAAAGTATTCAAAATCTGGTTTTGACTCAATCTTAATGTTAAACAATAAAAAGAAATATATGAATCTTCGGTTTAAAAATCTGATTTGCAAACTCAAGTGATATAAAGTATCCCAAATTCAAATAAAAAAAGAATTTAAGGAAGTGTTTTTGCGATGAAAAAGTTTGTTTAGAATTAAAAAATTACTGTCTTATTCTATTTATATAATATTTTATTATTTTATACATATATTTTTAGATATTTTAAATATTTAATAGTATTTTTTACAATAATATTAATCACTTAAATTTTTAATCGTATTTAATTGAGGTTTTTTAATCACAATAAAAATGATAAACGAACATAAAAAGGGCACGTCAAATTTGAAGTTTTCAATTATTAATTGGAGTTTTGGTCGATTTAAAAAAAAAAAAAAAATCCAATCATCGAATGATCAGACTGATGCTTTGAATAAATGGATACATGTATTTATTAAACATAAAGTTCAAAAGCTAATAGAAAGCATAGGTATCACTATGAAAGAAACCTAACCTTACTCGTTCCTTGACCTGCTCTATTTATCCCACCAAAAACCTTGTATGCCTCTTAGCACCAGCTTGCAAACTAGAACTGGCCTGTTCATTCTATAACCAAAAATGCCTTGAATTGTTTCAGTAGCCTATACAGTTGATATTTTGTGAGTCAACAACTTTATAGTATAGAGAAGATGTTTTGCCATCAAACCTATAAGCTAATTGATGTACAGATAATCCACAATAACGCTTCCCAGACGGGCGATGCAGATATCAATGACTTTATTGAACATATAATCTTCTTGAATCAGTGGTTGGTTCACAAATTCAATTAAAGGCATCCACTGCATGATAGCCAATTCAAAAATTAATGTTCAATAAGCCAACAACTAATCTTGATGCTAATTTTATAAGAGGAGGATTAAACAGAAACCAATCTGTTTCATTGCGGTAAGTTGTGATCAATCTCACTGCTTTTTTAACTCTTTCCCAGATCAAGGAAAGTCTGAATTTTAGTTGCTCAAAAAGAGAAGAAAATCGCATTTGGAATAGTAGATTACCCTAATAATAGCAAATCTGACTTTTCAAAGGCCAGGTACTTACTTTGGCTGCTTGAATTTTATGATCATCAATCATAAGCTGAGTTGATAGATGTTTCAGCATGCAGATGAAAAACAATTCAAAGGCCACATTGTGCACGTGCCTGGAGAGAGTTATTGACAAATATTAATAATCAGATAACACAAATTTATTACATGTATTTTGAGTTACAATGCAAAATTTTTTTGATTGAAGTGGTGACATCCATAAACTCAGTAGTAATGTAATACCTGAATGCTACTACTTCCACAAACTCAGTGTCAATCTGCAATAGGGATGATGCTTCTTATTATTGATTTTTATGATTATTTTCAATGCCTGCTGTAATTGATTCAAGTTGTAACTTGATTTAGCTAAAAAGCAGCCAAATATTGCAAACATTCGCATTTGGAATGGTTGATAATCATGAAACATTTGACTTTTTTTTCTAAATGTAATAGCAATTATAAGGAAATTGATTTTCTAAAAAGCAGCCAAACTTAATAGTAATACATAAATATTGCAATCTAATAAACATGCGTCTGGCCATGTAACTTTGGCTGCTTGAATTTCATGATCATCAACCATAAGCTGAGTTGATAGAAGTTTCAGCATGCAGATGAAAAACAATTCGACTTTTCAAAGGCCACATCGTGTTCATGCCTGAATGGAGTTACAGGCAAATATCAGTAATCGGATAACACAAATTTATTACATGGATTTTGAGTTACAATACAAAAATCTTTTGACTGAAGTGGTGACATCCACAAATTCAGTAGTAATGTAATACCTGAATGCTAGTATTTCCACAAACTCTGTGTCAATCTACAATGGGGATGATGCTTCTTATTATTGATTTTTATGATTATTTTCAATGTCTACCGTAAATGATATAGCTAATGAAATTGGGTTTGCCTCTGTTCATTGTAAGACAGACATAGTGGCATTTTCTTTTTGTTTTTAAAATTTGTGATCTTTTCCCTCTATTTTATGGTTTCTTAGTGCAATCCAAAATGGCATTTTAGGGGACATTTAAGAGCATTTTCATTATTATCTTAATGCAAGCTCTTTTATCTGATCTTAAATTTAGGATTCCTTTCTTTTTCTTAGATGATTTAGACTTTTTTCTTTCACTTCCCCTTCCCACTCTATGGTAGTAGTTTTAATTTGTTTATTAATTAATTTTGGATTAGAGTTCAATTTTCTTTCTTTTTTTTTTTTTTTGTTAACAGAACACTTTGTAATTAGATGGTTACTACTAAATGCCAATTTTTCCACTCTTCCAATTGAAGATGAGAATTGTAACAGAGAAATAGTTGTATTTATCCTATGGTAGATTAACAATCTTTTTCCTGTATTTATTCTAAATGACTGTTTTGAGAATTTGCCTGATTTTTGAAGCTATGCATCTTTGTGGAGCCCAATAACAAAAATAAAGGTCAAACTTAAGACAATATATGCATAAAAGAATGTTTAACGAAATGAATGAGAGCATACCAATGATAAACTGTATATAGCTCGCCAAGAAGGTCGCTTTAAGTCCTCCTGCTAATGTATAGACAATTACCCTAAGTGGTATTAAGAAGCTAGTAACATATATGTTCACCTCTGTAAGTGCATTCACTATACCAGAACCACCAAAGAGCAACATTGCTGTGACAATGATATTTGTCAGAAGGCAAAAAGCAAGGAACCACCATGACTGAATGATGATGCTTCTTATTGTAATAGAAATATTAACTAAAATAGAATTAATCTATAAGTAAACTTACCCATAACAAACCAATACACCAGCTATAAGTTTCAAATTTACAAACAACTATAAACACAAACCTGTTAGCAAAAATAGACATGCTTCTCAGTTTTTCAAGAAGCCTTGCTCTTTCAAGTAGCACAGTTCCATGAAACCTCTCATTGAAAATCAACCTTAGCCTACTTGAAAAGCGATCAACATTTGTATTTAAAAAGATGTTCAAGGCTTTTAAACAAAAGACTACCTTGCGCAGAGAAGCTTACAGGTGCTTTTCATTTTTTTAAATGTTCAAATCGTTCTTGAACCTGCATTAACCAAACAAGAAAAATAATTGTAATAAATTGGCTATGTCCAACCAAACAAATCTTTTTTTGGCCGCTACATTTTATATTCCATAGATTTTATAGCTATCTTCAAGTAAATATAACCGGTTTCTTGCATGGAAAATTATTCCTTTTTGTTTTAGAGAAGTACATAAAGTTTTTTTTCCCTCTATCTATAGGTTCAAATTCAATAGAAGCTTCAAAACACTATTGTAAACGATTTTGAAGCTGTCGACAAATGTGAAAATAAAAAAAAAAACAAAAAATGGAGTCGTTACCAATCTTTTTTAATTAGGTGCGATAGGTCACCGATTAAAACATATCATTTTAATAAAATTTTAAAATTAATTAAAATTTATTAAAAAGATAATTTTAGGGTTTGCGAAATAATTTAGGTTCAGGAGTCGATTACGTGTGCGAAATGATTAGTACCCCAACAGCACTCGTTTAAAATGATACTAATTAATTATATATTATCCTTTAATTCCAACAAAAATGGTCTTAGTTTTGATGTTCCAAAATAATTTCTTTTGATTTTCCTTATTTATTGAAGTTTTAGTTTTTTTTTTTTGTGTTATTCCATTTTATTTGAGAAAAATAAATTAAAACTCTTTTATTGAAATAATTCTTAAAATGTTCTAGTTCGTTGGTAACATTAAAAGAATTTTTCTTCACATAGAGATTTCTTAAGCATCGCTTCTTAAAATACCTTACAATTCCATTTTTGGAAGCTCATATTTATTTTTCACAAAAATATGCATGCGATGTGAATAACAATATATTGATGCACACATTTTATTTTATTTTTTAAAAAACTATTAGTTATTTTTATTTTTATTATTATTGTTTTGAAGAAAAGAAAAATTTTTATCATATTGAAGATTTTCTATTAATACTCTAATACACTGGTAATATAAAAAAAAAATCTTCTCAGTTAGAGATTTTGTAAAGCAATACTGTTTGAAATATTTTTAGAATCCAATTATCAGTCAAAATTTTCTTTCTCTTCATTTTTATTAGTCTTATTAGTAATTTTCATTAATTTTTATTTTATTATAGCAAAAAAGAAAATTTTTTATTATATCGAAACCTCTTTTATAAATACTCCAATGCGTAGGTAGTTTTTAAAAAAGATTTTTTTGCCTAGAGATTTTGTAGACATCATTACTCAGAATACCTTAGAATCTGTCTTCGGAGAAAATTTTCCTTTCATACAATTTTTTATTATATTTCAATTATTTTCTTGGTTATCTTTTTAGTTATTTTTCCAATTTTAAAAGAATTTACCAAAGGTTAGAAACCATTTTTTTTATCATTATTAGCATTATAATCAGTAATAATAATAATAATAATAATTATTATTATTATTATTATTATTATTATTTATAAGATTTATCCTAAGTTTTAATTATATTATAAAAAATTTTAACTATATTTTCCATTATTTAGTTTTATTTATCTATTTTTTTGTTTTCATTTTTGCTAATTATTATTACAAAGACAACAAAATTGTATTCTAACAAAATTAAAACATTTTAACAAGCATAAATATTAATGATAAAATTCAAACTAACAAAAATAATATAAAAATAAAAAAAAAATTTAAAAATTTTATCTGAATTGGATCGATCAACGGTTCAATCAACATCGATTTGGGTCAGTTTTACTGGACTAGTCAACGATCAAAGGGGAAACGGTTCAACAGGTCATTACACAGATCACTAGTCGAGTCGTTTGGGTCAACGCGTGAATCTTTAAAGGTCAATATGATGTCATTTTAGGCCTTCTCCAAACAGTGTCGTTTTGGCTATTCTATTTATTATAAAACCAGCTTTTTTTACCGCATTTTCTTTCTTTGCCAAAAAAAAAAACAAAAACTCTTAAAGTCCTCTGCTGCAGCTGGAATCTAGTACCGTGCCACCAAATTGGCTGTCGGTGGTTGCTAGTCGCCAACGTCGATTACCAGAAAAACTAAAAAATAGCAAAACGATCCTCCAAGCCCCCTATTCCTAGATCCAAGCCCCTTTTTCATCAGAAAAGATCCCAAATCCCTTAGATCTATTGTTCAACCTTCTGACCATTTTTTTTATTTTTTAATTTTCTATTGATAAAAATGATAAATATTATACATGATGAAGTTTTTAAGTAAATGCCCCTCTAGCGTGATTGTTTGTACCTCTTTTTCATTTTTTTTATGTACTTCCCTCTTCAACATCTGTTATATTTTTCATCTTAATCCTGCCATTTTTTAATGCATTTTTTTATAATTTCATCAAAAATCACCATTTTAGTAAAGTTTTTAGAAACATTCCTGATCATTCTTTTGTAATAAGGAGTGTTCAGGGAATTGACAAATAGAACAACTATTTTTTCTCTAACAATAATGGTTGTAATTGGGCTGCCATGTCTCTTAATCAATGTGCATTTTCTTTGAAAGTTTCAATTGACCTTTTTTTTATATTCTGTAAGGACAACCTATCTGGCACAATATCTTTAACATGCTTGTATTGTGATATGAAGGTTTTATTTTGGTTTAACTGAGCACACCATATTGCTACAGATCTGATAAGGCTACTTAAAAGTAATGGATTAACAATTTATCACTATAGGTATGGATTGTCATCTTTCAGCAGTGCATGATAATATGTGTTAAGGGGCATTTAATTCTATCATACTTCTCGATGTCTGGGGCTTTAAATTTTGATAGAATGACAAGATTAGGCACTAGACTAAGTTTGCTAGCATCAATACTCTCGTATACATCCCAACCTTCAATTGCTTTCAATCTCTTTTCCAATTGGTCATACTCATCCTTCATCATTATATTTCCTAATGGATCTGGCACCATTTCAATTTCTTCAATTCTTTAGGATCATCCACATTAGGACCAACAGTAGAGTTGTAAATAGTAGGCCCAGGATAGGCATTTACATGAATTGAGGGTAACTTGGTAAAAGTGTCAATATAAGGTTAATGAGTTGCTGGAGGTGCTTGTGGCATATAGGGGTTTTGAACATATGTGAACCCAAATGGACACTATGGTGCTTCAACAGTTGTTTCTTTCATTACTTTATGTGTTTCAATAATTCTTTTTCCTTTTGTCAACCCTACTAACATCTATTTTAATTCTGTCAATTGTCTATCCTTATTCTGTTGCATTCTCGTAACTATTTCCCTGTTATCTCCTTGGGCTTTTTTCATTTCATCCATCTAACTTGCATCTTCATTTTTCATGATTCTGGTATAAGCTTGAGTGTTATATGTGTGCAAACTTAACTGATCTTCTTTCTTAGGATACACTATCTCTAAACCTTTTATTATTTACCAGAAATAAAAAATCCATGACATGAATTTTATTATTAAAACTTTCAAAAATATCTTTTTGCTTCAAAGGTTTGATTAAAGTATATTCACAATCACCATTCATTGTCTTTAGCTGGCATGAAAACAACGAATTCAAATTTTATTATTATTGTTGAGGAGAAACTTGAGTTCCATCCTATATTCAGGCTAAGTTATCTAAAAACATTCTTTTCACCTCAACAGTTCGGTGAAAGCATATTTACAACTATTTTTCTTTTTCACAAGCTCTTTTAAGTGTACCATTAAAATGAAACATAAACAAATAAGTCCATTTATAAAAAATTCAAATGTTTTCATTCATCCCTAAAAGTTTCAAGTTTACACATCATGAACTATCCTAGGACTAGGGCTAATAAGTGTTAGACCCGCTCTTACTCCTTTTTGCCTCGCCTAAAATATTGAAAAGTGTTGACTATGATTGCTGGTGAGGGCAACCCTTTGTTTTAAAGCTTCTACTTTTTATTCATCATCCTGACTAACCTCATTATTGCCTATAGCACTGTCTACTATCTCGACATGGATTAATGAAAGGTTCTTGTAAACAACTAGCTTTAGTTCAATGTCAAAACCCAAATATCCTATTTTCATCAATCCTTGTACCGTATATTTCAAAGACATGCTGTTTTCAGAAATGGTAGGTCATATCATTTGGGATAAGGTGGTTTGAAGGGTTTAATAGGGACAAAGGCAATGAGGTAGTTTTCCTAGAGTAGTGGGTATAAATCTATGTAAAACATTGGTATTAGGTCAATAAGGGTTTTTCCTTTAGTGTTGCAAGAGTTTTTATGTTTTATGGTTGACCTGCTTTGCTGGAAAAATAGTGGTCTAGATGGTCTTGAAGTGAATTAAGAAACTCTTAGTCTAAAATTAGGTTGAAAAGGAGGTAATAGGATAGCATGTTGAACAAGTGGTTGTACAATGTAATAAGTGTGGATTTGGACTCGAGATAGTTGGTGATGGTTGTTTAAAGCTAGGTGACTCCATCTTGGAAATTAAACTTTTAAGTTCAATCACTTGTGTGACTAGTTCACCCATTCATCTTTTGAGTTCACCCAAACTTTGATCACTATTAAAATCACCTAGTCCTTGAGTATGCTCAAGAAAAATGCTGAAACTAGTAAAAGTTAATTGATCTTGATTTAATGGAATTGAAAGTGCAATGATCCTTAAAGAGCAACAACCTTAACCCCACCACTACCTTTAACTATTTCTATCAATTGAGCAATCTACTGTTTTATCTCTCGAAGCTTGTGTCAAAATTTCACTTAATTCAACTCTAATGCACTAATTCTTGCTTTCAATTAATCTCTCACTTTTACTATTCTGATTCCCGCCAAGGCATACATTTTATCTAAGATTTAGACTAAAATTTCTATATTATGACTTTTATTAAATGAATGCCACAAAATAATTTCTAACTTATATGGCACACAGAGCATATTTATGAATATGACAATAATGCCTAAAAGATATCATGAAACACCAAAATGCCTAAGATAATGAATTTGTGTATGTACAAGACCCCGAATGATAAGACTTTCATCACCTATGAATGTGTTATGTAATGTTCTGTTGTAATGATGGTAGGGTACGTTCATGTGAAATGCAGTGCATGTTGTATCAAACCTTATTATTCATAGATCCATATGCATGAATGCAATGACATACTTATATAAGTGATGAGATGTATACTTATAACTAAGGCAACATATTTGTATGAAATACACGAACCTACCATGTGCATGAGATATGTCTATATAAAATACAATGCATGTGTTATGCTGACTTAATGAGGTAAACACTGCCTTAAGATATGTAATGAGACAGAGTGCATGCACTACCAATTAAGATGTGCATGGAATGCATGTGCATGAAATAAAAGACATGTACTATCTTATTATGATATGAATAAGATGGAGTACATATATTATCTTATTATTATTTTTAATCATAAAAAATGTATGCAAAAAGATTAAATGAAAATACAAAAGATGAAACAATATTCACATTCAATTTAATTTTTTTTAGAAAAAAAACACATTTTTTATCACACAGAATAACTATGATTGGAAAATTAATTTTTATTTAGCCAATAATCAAAGAATTTAAGAAAAACCTTTAATTTTTTTGAAAATTTTATTTTTTTATTCTTGTTGGATAATGCAAAAAGAATCTTTATTTTTTCTAAAATATTTTATGAAAATGCAAATTTTGGATAACCACCAAATGAATGAACTACGTGTCAAAAGAAAAAAAAATTCCAAAAAAATGTTTTTTTTTTATTATCTATTTATTCTTTTTCAAAATTCTATTGCATATTCGGGTTATTTTTACAAAAAAAGCAATGTTCTATTGAAAGCTAGTCTCCTAAGGTTCACTATATGCTGAGTAAGGATTTATTCATTTAAAGGATCCCAAATTGTTTATCACTAACATCCACATTGGACTAGTAAGGCACCTCGATCCTCACTCATCATAAGCTATGAATGAAAATGGTTCAATTTGAGTAGAAGTATTTCACTTGCCATTATAGAGATTATCACCTTAGAGGGCATAGATAATTTACTTCCTCTTATAAGGGATGGAACTTGAATATAGAGCTTATGTATGAAGTACAACGTGTTATTGTGTGTTCAAATATCTCCTAATTTATAGAAAAATAAAACAAGAAATGAAAAAAAAAAGCATAGTAAAAAAATGCAAGTGAAAATTTCCCTTTTTTCTTTTTAGTTTTTGGTTTGTTTTTTATTTTTTTATTTTTTGTTGGAAATAAAATAAAAATCTAGGAAATCAAAATTAAATATTGATTAAGACTGTTTAAAACAAAATTGAGGATAACGCATAGTTAGTTTTGGCTTGACTCTCGAAAAAATGATGTCTCCAATAGAGTCACCAAACTATCATAACAATTTTGGAACCGCTCGACGAATTTGAAAATGAAAAGAAAAAAGTAAAAAATAGAGTCGCCACCAATATTTTTTTACTAAGTACGATTGACCACTTATTAAAACATATCCTTCCAAAAAATATAAAAATTAATTAAAATTTATTAAAAAGATAATTTCAAGGTCTGCGAAATAATTTGGGTTTAGGAATTGATTATGCGTGAGGAAGGATTAGCGACCCCACAATGCCCATTTAAAATGATACTAATAAATTACATGTTATTATCCTTTAATTCTGACAAAAACAATATTAGTTTCGGTGTTTAAAAATAATTTCCTTGATTTTCCTTATTTATCAAAGTTTTAGTTTTTTAAATTATTTTCTATTACTTTTTATTATCTATTTTTGTATTATTCCACTTTATTTGAGAAATATAAAATGGAACCTTTTTATTGAGATAATTCTTTAAATGGTCTTGTACGTTGGTAACATTAAATGAATTTTTTCCCATTTAGAAATTTCTTAAGCATTGTTTCTCATAATACCTTAAATTTTCATCATCGGAGGCTCGAATTTATTTTTCATAAAAAATATGCATGCGATGTGAATGACAATATGTTGATGCACACATTTTATTTTATTTTTTTAAATATTATGTTAACTCAAAGATTTGGAATAAACCAAGAGGGGGGTGAATTGGTTTTAATAGAATTTTCAAAAATAATATTCAATAAGCACAAATTTAGCCAAACAAATTATCTAAGCAAATAAGCATAATAATTGAAAGTAAACAAGATATAGGGTTAAAAAATTTGACACTAAGATTTATAGAGGTTTGGTCCTTCCTTAGGCACCTACGTCCTCTCCTTTAGCTTTTCTTGCCAAGGAGTTCAATCCACTATGATTTGACGATTACAACCAAGCTTCTCAAAGCTTTACAAACTCAACACCATATACTATTAAGGGTTATCCTCCCCCTTAAGCTTACAAACTCATAATACAGAATTTTTAAAGTGTTTTGCAAACTTTAAGAACCTCTCAAAGGTTGGGTTTTACTAATTTGAAGTACACAATAGTTTAGACAAGAAAATAGAGAAAAACTTATATGAATTTTGCACTTTTTTGACTTGGAACAGCTTTGAATGCTTAAGCAGATTGGTAGGTGAATAGCAATAAGTTTTCTTGGCTCTTATTACACTTGATCTGTAGTTGAATGCTTTATTTATAGGTAAGAAGAAATTAAGAGCCATTGGATTGCATTTAATGCTTTAAACTTGCAAAAATTTCAGACAAAAATAGTTGTTGGGAGTTTTTGGCCTTCAGGGGATCGATCCCCTCCTTTAGGGGATTAATTGGCTTATGTTGGAGAATGCACGATTTTGTGCCTAAATTACCTTACCCGATCGATCAGGTAATCTACCTGATCGATCCGGTCTTTAGGTGATCAATCCCCTATGTGGGGGGATCGATCCCTTTTCTGGGTTTTCAGACTTGGGGAGCATTCTGTTTGAGCAATCGATCGATCCCTTTAAGAGGGGATCTATCCCTTGCCTTAGGTGATCGATCCCCTATGTGGGGGGATTGATCTCTTTTTTGGAAAATTGCACGATGAAAGCTTTCTGTATGAAAAAATGATCGATCCCTTGAATGAGGAGATCGATCTAGTCAGCTTAAAACCCCAACCAATCGATCCCTATAGGGAGGGATGATTGGTTTTTGCCAAAACTTGAAGAATTTCAGTTCTTAAAGAAAACAGGATTGATCCCTTTTGCTAGGGGATTGATCTGGTAATAAGGGGATTGATCCCTTCCTTTAGGGGATCGATCCCTTCTATCAAAACTTACACTAATCAAGTTTTGTTCTGAGAATTTGACTTGTTTTGGTTCTCAAATGAATTTTGGCAAGATAAAAGGATGGAAAAATGTTCAGTTTAAGCTTAAAAAAGATTGATTCAAGTTAGGTAAATTTTTGTTTTGTCAAATCAAAACTTTTAATCAATTCAAGGCCAACAATCTCCCCCTTTTTGATATGACAAAACCAAGTGAAATATCTACTTAAAAACATTTTTTCTTTTTGAAAAATAAGCTCCCCCTGAATTTATGAAAAACAAACTCCCCCCGAATAACAATATAGCTCCCCCTGAATTAACGCATAAGTTTTAAGGCAACTAAGCAAAACCAATATCACTAAAACCATCAATATCACTAAAATCGTCAAAGTAATTTTTCATACCAATATTTCTCCCCCTTTTTGTCATAAGCAAAAAGGATGAAGTGAAGTCAAAAGAGAGAACAATCAATTCAAGGCCATTTAAGTTCATATCAACCATCAAATAACACATCAATGTCACATGCCACAATACCATAAGCCATATGAGAATGAAAGAGAAATTGCATTAATATAAATATCAAGTACCAAAGTTTACAAACCATAATGTAAAGATAGATCTACAATATACAAAGATGTGGGAAAACATAAGGAATGGCACTAGTATAGCTCATTGAGATGGAGGTGGAGAATGAGAAGACTGATAAGGATGAAGAGAGTGAGGAGAAGGTTACCCCATGTACGGATGTATAGACCTCATTTGCTCAATGTCAACTCGAAGATGATGAACTTGTGCTACCAGCTCATTCTGAGTTTCCTCCATAGTTTCCAATCTAATGCTCATATTGCTAACCACCGAATGCAAGCTATTCATTTAAAACAAGAGCATCTTTAAGGCTCCTTAAGTATTGAATAGTGGAATAAAGGGTTCATCTTGAGGTTCAGGCATATCTAAAAGTTCTTGCTTTTCTTCCTCTTCTTATGCAGCTCCAATATCACCCTTTTTAGCTTATAGTCCAACTGCATTTTGAACATACCCCATGCTATGCAATGTAGGAGCCCTAAGAATACTAAATGGGTCACTAAATACTATCTGCTTATCTCCTCTAGTATTCACCTCCAAATGCCTCAAAAGATTACTTATGGCATACCCATATACCAAGGTATAATCTCTATTCTAAACTATCATCATCATATCATTAAAAATAAAGTGCACTAAATTTGGTTTATGTTCATGCTTGATCTTATACATCCACCAATAATCTTGCTTCCTAATAGTGGAGTATTGTGTCCCAAAAGGTGTTAAAACATGAGTAACAATAAGGTGTAGCAACCTATCATGCATGGATAACCTAGAGGCTTGAGTGGGAGCAACTTGTAGATTGTGATTACTAAAGATGTCTTGAGCAAGTTGCACCATGTCACATCTAGTGTTTGTTTCCCCCTCATCATCTAACCTAAAAGCTTCAGCTAGCACTTGTTTGGTAACTAATATTTCCTTCTCTATCACATAAGTTCTGAATCTATCAAGGTAATGCCTATTTGATCATTCAATTTGGACATAGCTAGCATTACTATAGAAACCTCTTACTAAATTCTCAAATAATAAACCTTTCATGCATAAATAATGTAACCATCCAAATTGCTCAAAAGCATGCAGGTAAGGGAAATCAATTGATTGGAGGAAATCTAGTGAAATTACCCTTCCATGCTTTACTTCCCGATGTGCAAAATGTATCTCATACCAGTCTTTTGTATTTGGATTGTTGAAATTTTGATTAAAAGATGGCTTCATTGTTGAGCTTGAAGCCTCCCTTGGAGGATTTCTTCTTCCAGTAGTGACTTTGGTTTTTGGGGCCATGTTGACGTGAAATTGATGAGTGAATTTGTGATAGTAGGTGACGAAGAGAAAAATATGTGTGTGAGATGCAAGAAAAGTGAGTGAGTATGGTAGATCAACCTTCTAGAATGAGAAAAGATGGGTATCAATTTTTGTGAGATTTGATGGGTTTTAAGAAGGAATTTTAACAAAAGATCAAGTTGGAGTGAAGAAATTTGCAAAAGATGTAGCTAAGAATGATCAATTTTAGATAAGAAATGAGTGGGAGTGTTTAGGTTTTGGAGAGAATGGGTTTGGGAAGAAGATGAACAAGAGAAGAAAGCTGAAATGATTGGTCAAACTAGAGGAGGACCCAAGTTTATCACTCCAAAGAGGCACAACCCGATCGATTGGTTGAAGTAAGAGATCGATTGGTTATGGTTCTTGCATGGAACCGATCAATTAGTTTTGAAAGGGATCGATCGATTTTGCACGTTTCCAACTTCTTTTAGCTATTGGTTGAATACCCGATTGATCTTGTCCTAAGGGGATTGATCGATTCCTTATGTTTTCCCTTTAATTTGGCTACAGGGTGAGGAACCAATCGATCCATTCCAATGGGGATCGATTGGTTTCTTATTATAGAAAATTTTTTTTAACTAAAAGATTTAAAAGCCATGCAATATGATCATTCAAGCATGCATTATACAATCATGCACAAAACCACAAAAAAATTTAGATAAACACACATTTGATCAATCAATAGTGCACTATTCATCATGACATCACGAAATTCACTTCAAGGAACATTCATCATATCAAGTTCACCTCTAATTGCATAAAATTTATCTTTATCAAGAGGTTTTGTGAAGATATCAGCTAGTTGATGTAAAGTATCAATATATTCAAGCACAATATCACCCTTTTGAACATGATCTCTAATAAAATGATGCCTAATTTCAATATGTTTGGTTCTAGAATGTTGAATTAGATTTTTAGTGAGATTGATGGCATTAGTATTGTCACATTTAATGGAAATATGATCCATGGTTATTTCAAAATCCTCTAATTGTTGCTTAATCCATAAAACTTGAGCACAACAATTTATGGTTGCCACATATTTGGCTTCGGTTGTAGATTGAGCAACACTATTTTGTTTCTTGGAAAACCATGATATGAGCATATTTTCAAACAATTGACAAGTACCGAAAGTGCTTTTTTCTATCAATTTTGCACCCACTTAAATTCGTATTGGAATAGGCATGTAAAGCAAAAGATGAACCTTTTAGATACCATAATCCTAAATTAGGGGTGTCCTTAAGGTACCTAAAAATTCTTTTGACAGTAGATAAATGTGATTCTCTAGGTGAAGATTGAAATCTAGCACATAAACATACACTAAACATAATAACGAGTCTACTTACGGTAAGATATAGCAATGAACCAATCATAGACCTATATAATTTAGACTCAACACATTTATCTCTTTCATCATTGTCAAGTTTTATTGAAGTGCTTATTGATGTTAAAGTAAGGCTTTAATTCTTTCAATCCAAACCTTATGAGCAAATCCTTGATGTATTTTGCTTGATTGATAAAGGTGTCATCTTTTATTTGCTTTACTTGTAGTCCTAAGAAGAATGTGAGTTCTTCATCATGCTCATTTCAAATTCACCTTGCATAATTTTAGCAAATTCTTGACAAAAAATTTCATTAGTCGCACCAAATATAATATTATCAACATAATTTTGCACAATGAGAATGTTCTTTCCTTTTATTTTAATAAAAAGTGTAGTATCAACATTTCCTCTATTAAAACTATTTTCTACTAAAAAATTTGACAATCTTTCATACCAAGCTCTAGAGGCTTGTTTTAAACCATATAATGCTTTTGTCAATTTATAAACATGATTTGGAATTTTTGAATTTTCAAAACCGGGAGGTTGCTCTACACACACTTCTTCATTTATAAAGCCATTAAGAAATGCACTCTTGACATCCATTTGAAAAAGCTTAAAATTTTTAAAACATGCAAATGCAAACAACATTCTTATGGCCTTTAACTTTGCAACCGGGGCATAGTTTTCATCATAATCAGTTCCCTCTTCTTGACTATACCCTTGAGCTATCAATCTAGCTTTGTTTCTAATAACATTCCCATACTCATTCATTTTATTCTTAAAAACCCATTTTATGCCTATAGTAGGATGATCATTAGGCCTACATACAAAATTCCATACTTGGCTTCTTTCAAATTAGTTTAATTCCTCTTGCATGACCAATATCTAATGATCATCTTCTAAGTCTTCATCTATATTTTTGGGTTTCAAATGAGATAGGAAGGCAACATAATTACATACATTATAAGAAGATCTAGTTCTTACCCCTTGAGTTGGATAACTAATAATTTCATTATCTTTGACATACCTCTTTTCTCTATAATGATTTGGCTCTCTCTCTATGTGTTGTGGCTCCTTTAGAAACTCATCATCTTCTTTTTTATTGTTCTCCTCAATGTCATGAGGTGCATCATTAATCCATTCTTGAGGTATACCTACATCATCATCATCAAGAAGCATCTTTCTCGAAAGCGGGTTAGACTCATCAAAAATAACATGTATAGATTCTTCAATCACTAATGTTCATTTATTAAAAACTCTATAAGCTTTTGAATTCAAAGAATATCCTAGGAAAATCCTTCCATCACTTTTTGCATCAAATTTTCCAAGATCATCTTTTTTATTATTCAAAATAAAACATTTGCAACCAAAAGAATGAAAATAACTTATGTTAGGCCTTTTTCCTTTAAAAAGCTCATAAGGAGTTTTTTTCAAAATTTGCCTAATCATAGCTCTATTTATAATATAACAAGAAGTATTTATGGCTTCTGCCCAAAAATATCTAGGTAAATTATTTACATAAAGCATGGTTCTAGCCATTTCTTCTAAAGTTCTATTTCTCCTTTTTACTACCCCATTTTGTTGAGGAGTTCTAGGAGCAAAAAAATTATGGCTAATACCATTTTCACTACAAAATACATTAAAGCCAAGATTTTCAAATTTCTTTCCATGATCACTTCTAAAAGTAATAATTGAATAACCTTTTTCATTTTGTATTTGTTTGCTAATAGTGATGAATTTTTGCAAAGCCTCATTCTTTGAATGCAAAAAGAGAACCCATATGAATCTAGTAAAATCAACAACAATAACAAACCCATATTATTTTTCACCAAGACTCATTGTTCTAGTAGGGCTAAAAAGATCAATATGAAGTAGTTGAAGAGGTCTAGTAGTTGAGATGCAATTCTTAGGTTTGAAAGAAATTCTTCTATGTTTTTCTTGAGCACATGCATCACAAACCTTAGCATTTTCATATTTCAATTTTGGCAAACCAACAACCAAATCATTTTGAAAAACTTTTGAAATTACATGCATACTTGCATGTCCAAGCCTTCTATGCCAAATCCAACTCTAAGTTTCTTTTTGAGCCATAAAACAAACATTTTTAAAGGATAGGTCATCTAGATGCACTACATAAATATTTCCTTGATGATGTCCAACAAAAATAAGTTTGTTAGTTTTGATATCAATCACTTGACAGCACATAGATTCAAACACAACCCTAAATCCTTTATCACACAATTGACTAATGCTAAGTAAATTATGCTTGAGTCCTTTCATAAGTAAAACATTTTCAATAGTAGTAGAGGAATTATTACCAATGGAGCCAATTCCTTCAATTTGGCCTTTAGAGTTGTCACCAAATGTAACATCTCCTTCACTTTTAGCTTTCAAGTCCTTAAAAAGAGTTTTATCCCCAGTCATATGTTTTGAGCATCCACTATCAAGGTACCATAGATTGTTCTTGCTTGAATTGGCTTTGTAGCAATGCTCATCCACTTACAAAAATGTAATTAAATTTTGTTTCGGGTACCTAAATTTTCTTGGGTCCTTGAGTGCTAGTGCTAACAATTTTTA
Organism: Durio zibethinus; assembly: GCF_002303985.1. Next base: position 15,900,014 of record NW_019167893.1, read on the forward strand.
TACCTTTAGGAATCCACTTCATTTTAGTAATCTCATCTTGAGATGTGCTAACTCCTTTTGGAATCCACACTCTCCTAATGAGCTTACCTCTATAAGTGACTTTTCTTTTAGGAATAATATTGTATTGAATGACCCAATTTATGACAATGTGCACATATACTAGATGAATTATTTGGCTTAACCAGGAAATTCTTTAAATGAGTTTATTTGTTGCCACCATTATAACCTAGTCCATCTTTATCAAAGAAAGCTCTTTATGTTTCAAGCATGTCATTGAGCTTTTGATGTCCCATATAAAATCTAGAAAATGAATTATACAAATTTTCATTTTTCTTAGTCAAGTCATTGACATTCAACTTTAAGTGCTCAATTTCCTTTTCTAAGTCTTCTTTTGCTTTAGTCAATGATTCATTTTCTAATTTCAATTTAGAGACCATTTTTCTATATTTCATGTTCATATTCTCAAATTCTATGGCTAATTCATCATAAGCATCTTGTAGTTCAACAAATGTGTATGAATTTAAATCACATGGATTATAGGTTACCTTGGACTCATCAAGAGCCATAAGACATAGATTGGCTACTTTTTCCTCATTTGATTCATCATCGGAGAAGTCACTATCACTCCATGTTACTACCATAGCTTTGTTATTTGGTATTATCATGTTTTACTTTTTCCATAAAAGATAATCAAGTTTAATGTGACCTGATTTGTTGTATTCATAGCAAATAATTTGATCCCTTTCTCTACTACTTGATTCTCCTTTAGTCATCTCCCTTTATGGTCTTCTTCTACTTGAGAACTTGTTCATCCTCATGAACTTATTGAATCTCTTTCAAACATGGCCATCTCTTCATCTTCATCATCATTCTCTTATCCAAATTTTTCTTCATCTTCTTAAACGGTAGATTTGAGAGCAATGCCACCTTTCTTGATTGGTTCTTATTCCCTTTTGATCTTCATTTCATAGGTGAAGAGAGAGCCCATTAGTTCATCCAAAGAGAGTGTGTAAGAATCTTTGGACTCTTCAATGACTATCACTTTGGCTTTCTAGCTCTTTGATAGACTATTGAGAACTTTTTTCATCATTTCCACATTTGAATAAGCCTTTCTAAGAGCCTTTAAACCATTAATGATGTCGGTGAAGTGGTTTGACATCTCACTAATGGTTTCATCTGGTTTCATCTTTAACAGCTCATAATTGTGAGTGAGCATGCCAATTTTCATCTCCTTCACTTGATTAGTACCTTCATGAGTAACAGCTAGCTTATTTTAATTTTTTTTACATTTTCACACAAGGAAACTCTATTGTACTCACTTGGCCCCAATGCCCCAATGCACAAAAGTGTGTATGCATTGCTTTGGCATTGAGTTGAGCCATTTTCTTGTCATTGACATCCCATTCACTCTCTAGCTTGATCACCTCCCTACCATCCACCATCTTTATTGGAATTTGAAGACCATTTACAATGACCCTCCAAACTTCATAATCATTAGCTTGAATGAACAACCTCATCCTAGTCTTCCAATAGAAATAGTTATCACCAGCAACAAGAGAGGGTCTTACAATTGAATACCCTTCACTTCTAAGAGATGTTCTAACTATTTCATTTGCCATGAGACACTTCTCTTGTTGGCCACTATAGTTGTTTTAGCTTGAGGATGGTTGTTTCATATTGATTACCATATTTTTTTGAGCCATTTTCAAGATCACTCTTGGGTTGTTAAACCTACAAAAAAGAGTACTAGCTCTGATACCAAATGTTTAAGCTCCTATATCAATTGCGAAAAGAAGAAATATCTCTAAACTCTCTCCCCCTTTTTGTCATTTCAAAAAAAAGAGAGATCAATTTAAGGTTTGGGATAAATGCTTGATACCAATAATATCAAGAGTATTTTAAATGCATGTAATCAAGTGTAATATGCACAATGAAGTTCACATACATGTATCAAGCGTAAAAGCATAAGTGTATCCAAATTTAGCATTTTTGCACAAGTCATCAAATGTACTACATGAAATTTATGAGCAAAGGATAATAAATGATATGCAATCTACTCATAAATCATGCTATCATAAGATGTGCTTAGAAACTAAAAGATCAATAGTAATTAAGCATAAATTCAAGCACATGCATACAAGCTCATACCAATTGTTATGGATACTAATTGTTAAAGATATGTTATGAAAAGCATACTAATTGTTATCTCAAAACAAATCAAACAAAATTATATTCTAAGATTTCTCCTCAATTTCAAAATAAGGATTAATCAATATAAGGCACACATAATTTTGCATGAAAGGTATAAGCTATATTAAGGATAGGCACATAAATAAGCATTTATGAAAAAAAATCTGTAGCAATTCTGATATCAATTGTTACCAATTGTTAGCAATTTTATTCAATAACTTTCATAGAATAAACATACTTTAATCATATGAAAGATTCATTCAATACATGCATAAATAGTAATCTTTCATAAACTATTCTATCTAAACAAGAACCAAATGCTCATATGTATATAATAAATCATAAGTACTAATGAGCAATGAGGTTCAATTATCATCATGTCATAACAAAAATTATTCAAGCATTTTCCAAACATGATGAGCACGTAAGCTATAGCAAAGAAATAATAAAAGTATAATTATTCAAATATATTTCAAATTATTTTAATGCATAGCAAAGTACTTAACTCAAACATATGCAAGTATTCAATCATATATTTTAATCAAAATCACACAAGCATATGCAAAATGCATAAGCAATATACCTAATTAAAAAATTATGCAAGCATTTGGCATAATTTGGTACATGCCATCTCAATGATCTCAATCAATGAACATGTATATAAATTTTAAATTTATAATTCATAATCTATGAGTCAAACCAATTTAAAGATCAAAAAATCAATATGTCCAATTCATAGGCATGTTCAAAGATTCATCTTAAACAAATATTCATGTAATGAAAACTATTAATCAAAGCAATCAAGAACTAGGCATGAATATCAATGAAAGTGAGTTAATCAATACAAGCTTTCAAAAATATTAGAACAATATCTACTAAGTCGCTTGGTGATTAATTTGTGCAATGTGTTCATATGTTCTAGCACAAAATCATATATTTGCACATATCAAAGCAAGCATGTATATGTATCCAAACTTATACATCATATCATAAAGTCGATACATTTACCTCTATCCATGTCAAGCTTTGTTGTTGCACTCATTGTAGTTGAGTGAGACTTTGAATCCTCCATTCCATACCATTTAAGCTAGTCTTTGATGTTCTTTAGCTTGATTGATGAGGATAACATGATTTGCTTACTATGCTTGAAATTTCAAAAATATACGCTCATTCATACTCATTTCAAGTTCTCCTAGCATAGACTTAGAGATATTTCTTGACAAATGATTTTCATTAGAAGCAGTAAGAAAATCAATTGATAAAAATTATACCAATTGTTAAAAAACAATTCCATATTCTAAGTCATTATAGGTAAAAGAAAATTTATTCTCTAAGCACAAGTTACCAATTGCAAGGGAGATATATATACTTAAGCTAGAGGCCATATATCAAGTTAAGCATCAAATATCACAATATTGGCACTAAAGCTAAAGTTCTCAGGTAATGTGCAAAACATGAATATTTTCTAGATCATTTAGAAATATTAAACACAAAGAAGACATATTCAATATTCATATATATATTCAATAAATCACCAAAGAATATGCCAAAATAAATTTTAGGCCATATAAAAACTAAAAACTCAAGGAAGACATATTTATCATAAAAAAAATTCAAAAAAATTTTAGCACAAAAGCATAAATATGTCTACATAAATTATAGGCCATAATCAACAATGACTTAAGCTAAAAATAAGCATCATAAGAAAATCACTCACTAAGTCATGTTGCAAGCATGTCAAGTAAAGCTCAATCATATTCATATAAGCACACACTTGACAAGAGTAATAGATGAACCAACAACACATATCATTTTAAAAAAAATAGTTCATCAATTTAAAAACACAAATCAAGAGATAAAACATTTAAGCACAAGAGCAAGCATATTACAAGGGTGTTTCACAAATTAAGAAACAAACAATTTAAGTACTTTCAAATCACAAGTATTAAGGTCAAATTGAATCAATCACCATATAAGCACATATCTTGACCAAAAACATAGATGGCAAAAAAAAATTTTTCCTTCATTTTTATTAGTCTTATTAGTCTTATTAGTAATTTTTGCTAATTTTTATTTTACTACAATAAAAAAATTTTATTATATTGAAAACTTTTGTATAAATACTCCAATAAGTTGGAAGTTTTTAAAAAAGATCTTCTTACCTAGGCATTTCTTAGGCATCACTACTTGAAATATCTTCGAATCTCATCATTAGAGAAAATTTTCCTTTCTTACATTTTTTTATTATTTTTTAATTATTTTCTTGGTTATCTTTTTTAATTATTTTTTTTATTTTAAAAAAAATTTATCAAAGGTTAGAAACCATTTTTTATCATTATTAGCATTGTAATCATTAATTATTTTTTTATTTTTTTATAAGATTTATCCTAGGTTTTAATAAAATTGTAAAAATTTTAACTATATTTTCCATTATTTAGTTTTATTTATCTTTCTTTTGTTTTCATTTTTGCTAATTATTAATATAAAGACAACAAATTTTTTTCCAACAAAATTTAAACATTTTAACGTGTATAAATATTAATGATAAAATTCAAAATAACAAAAATAATATAAAAAATTAAACAAAAAAAAATTTACCTGAATTGGATCGGTCAACATCGATCTGGGTTGATTTTGTTGGACCGATCAACGATTAAAGAGGAAGTAGGTCAATGGGTAACTATACGAACCCTAGGTCGATGCGCGGATCTTTAGGGGTCAAAACGACATCGTTTTGACCCTTTTTCCAAATGGCATCGTTTTGGCCATTCTATTTACTATAAAATTAGCCTTTTTTTTCTTAACCTCATTTCCTTCCTTTTGTCAAAAAAAAAAAGTTTTTCAGCTAAAAAAAAAACTCTCAGGATCCTTTATTGTAGTCAAAATCTGACACCGTGTCGGCTAGCCCGCTGCTATCGTCGATCACCAAAAAAACTAAAAAATAGCAAAATGATCCTCTAGGCCTCTTTTTCCTACATCTAAACTCCTTTCACCAAAAAAGATCTCAAATCCCTTAGATCTATTGTTCAACCTTTCAACCAAATTTTTTTTTTATTTTTTATTTTCTGTTGATGCTTTTTCATTGATCTAGCATTGGGTTCCCCTCCCTTAGGGATGATTTTTTTTTTTGCTTGTGTTTGATTTTTTTTTTGCAAAATTTTTTTTAAGTGGGATCTCTTTTTTTTACACATTTTTTAATCTTTTTTTTTTTTTTGTAAAGTTTTCGAGTAGGTTTTCAGTGTAAAAGGTCCCTCTAGGTAGTCGAGCTACTATGAGTAGAGGTGCATGTGGAGGTTGGGTGTTGGGGTTCAATACTGGTGCTGTTTGGTGGGAATGGGGTTAGGGATTTTAATGGCATTAGGTACATGCACAGGAAGGCTAAGTTGGATAAAGGTTGAGGTTTAGTACTAAGACTTGGGGTAGAGGCTATGTCCTTCTAATTGAATGGTGTCTAAAGGGCTTGTGAGGGGCACAAGGGTCTAAGGCTCTGCTAGGTTAGTGAAAGCTAGGTTGCAACAGGTTTTGTGATTGGTCAGATATAGGCTTGATTGTAGGGTGGTGAGAGGTTGGGTTGTTTGGCTGTCTATCGCCAATCGAGCGAGTTCTTGGCTAGGGCTTTTATAGAGCCAGCCTAAGAGAGTAGGTAATGACTAGTGGTGAACAAGTGGTTAAGTAGGGGTATGGTTGATAAGTGCTAGGGGCATGGTGCATGGGTCTTAGAGGATTTATGGGTTTGCAGAGGATGGGTGGCCATTGATGCTGTGCACGGCACCCACTAACACCAACCCTTTTACCCTTTTATTTTTTATGTTTTTTTTGTATTTTTTGTTAAAAATTTTTTAATTATTAATTAACTTATTATTATTTTATATTATTGTATTTTAATACTTAAAAATAAAAATAAAATAAAAGTAAAAATGAAAACAGTCAGCTTAGGCCCAAAAATAAAATCAAGCCACAGGCCACGAATCCGATAAACCTAGATGAATTCAAACCCGAGGTTCGACTCATAAAACCTGGATAAATTTGGTGTCTACAACCACTTAATATTTTGCTACTAATTTTACTAAACTCTAACCCTAATCACTTCATTAGATGTATATGTTTATTAGATTGCAATATTTATGCATTACAACTTTACTTATAATTCTAATATTAAAATCTAAAAAAAAATTAAGAATACACTGCTTTTGTTAGCTAAAATGGTTATTAATTTTGCAACTAAAATCAATTAAGTATTTTGAAGCACATCAAAAGCTCTCTAACCAAGTACCTATTTAAGAGTTGCCCGTTCTACCCACACGGACATACCCAAAGCTCTTTGATCTAGGAAAGAGAGACAAAAGGGGCCGTTCCATTTGGTAAGAACTAATATGAGTGTGTATATATGTCGACACATCCATAAAATTGTAAGACATAAATCTTTAAAATAGCACATACAATTCTTCCCATTGATGTTATCCAAGTAGTTTGTAGAATATTTTACTACACATGCAAACTGAGCAGTAGTATCCAGCCTGAGAATAACCAATTTAATCAATAGAATACCAAACTTTAAGAGAAAAGAAAAAATAGTAAACAACCTTAGGTGAATGATATAAAACTACCAATTGAATTTCAACAATTTCCTAATGAATTATAACTAACCTAGAATCCTAGATAAATCCACTTAAAAAGGGAGGAAATTACTATTATTACTTACAATACACAAATATCAAATATTCAAGTATTTGATGATTTAATCCTTTGATTACTCATACTAAATAAATAAAAGGAAAGTGTTTAAAAACAAATCATATTTTTTAACTTAAAAAAGTCCTCTTATTACACATTATAAAAGAAAATCAATATTATATGCACACCTTAAAAATAGATAATATTTTTTTAATTTGAAAAAGTCTCATTATTTACTCTTAAATTTTAAAATATCCTTAATTCTTAAAAAGTATATTTAAAAAGTGTATGTAATATAATTAATCAAATTATTATTTAGGAAGTATTATATTGGAAATAACATTACTCATACTCACATGTTATATAATAAATAATAAGTTGCTAAATGATTGCTTAATTACATTATATTATTATTGAGAGAAAGATCATATGATATTTTATTACATGAGTATATATTATTTTTATTTAAATTATGTTACATAATTACATTATTAAAAAAAATATTAATAATTTATTACTTATCATATATAATAATTACATGATAAATATTTATTTTAATAAATTTATCAAAGATTTTATAGTAAATAATTTATTATTTAATAATATAATAATGATATAGATGAATGACAAAATTTAAATGAAAATGATAAATACTAAGTCACTAAATGTTGCATCCAATCCTTTCAATTGTTATTTATACCAGCAGTTACTTGTTCATGCCATTCATGTAACCAAGTAAATCCCTGATTTGTTTGAAAGGAAAAACTCATCCAAAAATGAAACTTGTTAAGAAAATAGTTTCAAACCAAGGGGGTCCTCCAACATCATGAGTCTTCACTAAACTTCACACTAAAAAAGTAGAGGCTTCTCAAGAACTAAAAGCTTGTAGATGGTCTAAAGGACAATTCCAAGAATTACTTCCTAATTAGTATTTCTACCATTAACAAATCAACTAAATAACCTAAAAACAAAAGTGTAAAACTTTAATAGTTTTTCTTGTTTATAAAGTGTACCTTTGCATCACCAATCAAGATTTGAATCCTTTAAATGCAATTAAAATGGTCTATTCTTACACTCTGAAAAGCATATACATCATGATAGTAGTTCCAAATTGACAATTCAACATAAATTCTAATATAGAGTTGGATCCCCAATGTTGCCACCATCTTTTATTGTCTGTTACTCTAATAAGAACCAATAATGCAATAATCTGTTATAAATTTTTATTTCAAAATTAAACCTCATGCCCATAGATAAGAGTCTAGAAATGAACTCTAAATAACAAAAAATTAAACAACTTTTCTAATATAGTAGACCATCATGATTTGCTCTAAAACTCACATCTAATTTTTCATAAAGAATGCAAATGAGATTTGGCTTGTCCATAGTACTTTAAAATCCAAAAAGTGAAAAAAAAGTGAGAATTCCATTGAATTACCTTGAGGGTTTCATTATGTTGCTAACCTCTTATTCGAGACCGAGTTGTTCATTTCCTTCATATCTCAATATCCTACTGCAAAATTTTAAAAACTTAATACATATTCTATAGTTAAAATCATGCTTAATTCAAAGAAGGAATTAGATTAAAAAGGCTATAAAATAAAAAAAAATCACATATTACCTCAAATGTTGCTAGGATACATGAACACTCACTTTGTCACCCTATTTAACCAAAAAAAAAAAAAACCCATATTAGCAAAATCAGAAACAAACAAAATTATAAAATAAAAAGCTATTTAGTACTTAGTTGATTACAACTTGTTTAATTACCATGGATTTCGGAGGGAGGTTATCCACCATTCCATAAGGCCTTGCTACTTTACCTCAAATACAATGATAATGAGACCGATTCTTTGTCACTTTCACCTTGTAAATATATGCCATTCACTTCCCACAACACCATCATTCTTCTTCCTTCATGTTCACTCTTTCGATCTAAATCAAGGATGTGTTCGGATACTGGTTCGACTTTGACCTTTTACAAAACCAAGCCTAACCAAAAACCCATTCTTAAGCACTAATCCAAACACTCCCTTACTAGCTTAATAAATCAAAAGAAAAAAATCGTTACCTCTTGTAACATGATGGATATACTTCTTTTCCATTTCAAAGGTAGATTTCACACTTAAAGATGAGCACATTTGTTCTTTGTTTATAAAAAAAAATTGCTAGATATAAGGTTCTTCATCATGTAAAATAATACATAAAGTAGAAGCATGTTTTACTTTGATTTCCTTCATATTGCTAGAAATTTTTGGATAACCAAATACACAAAAATTATCAAAGGATAGAGTGCATGTGTCACAATATCAATGGATGTATCTACCAACTTTCAGAGAATTAAAAATAAAAACCATCAGTCTTAAGCATTGTGCCTAAACATGTTTGACCTACACAAAAACCATATATCAAAACACACTCAATTAGAACATGAGAAATAACGTAAATTGAAGACATGTGTTTTACACTACAAAATCTTAGAAGAACATTTCACATAAATCTCAATATGTTATCTACAACAGGGGTTTAGAACACATTAATAAGGGCAACATCAATGTGATGGTTCTAAAATGGTATTCGAAACACCAAAACAACATCTAGGCAAGAACAAACACAATATTCACTAACTCATTTATTTGAAATTTAGCAATTTTATCTTGTGCTCTTTAGCTTATTAATTCTATCAAGTTTAATAAAGTAGAAAAGACATAGATATACATTGAGATAAAATCAACAACTTGAACATTTCTCTAATTATTGCACTCATAAATTTTAATTAAAACAAACCCTAATTTCATATATATAGAAAACTAATAAAGGGCATTATCCCACAATACCATCCTACTTTATCTTTCATGTTCACTCATTCGATTTGAATCAGGGATGTGTTCAGATACTAGTTTGACTTCTTTTTACAAAACAAAACAAAACCAAACCAAAAACCTATTTTTAAGCACCAATCCAAACACTCCCTTACCAGTTTAACAAATCAAAAGAAAAAAAATTGCTACCTCTTGTAACCCAGAATGGTTCCATGAACGTAGAGCCTATTAAAAAGAAAAGACCAAATGAAAAAGTTAAAAATCAAGATCATCACTCTCAAATCATTGACTTTTTAGACCAACCAACCTAGATCTACCCTCACAAGTCTTTCTGCATTTTGGGAGTAGAGCATGCAAAAGCAATCGAGCAATTGATGGATCTTGGAAGCATTCTACTTTGAATAACATGACTTATTCTATCTCATATGAAGAAATTGGAAAGAGAAAAGTGGAAAAAATGAAAAAAAAAATTGAAAAACATATAACAAATTTGGAAGAAGAAGAGATGATGTGAGAGCGGGAGTAATCATCTCTGACATGAAAACATTTGAAGAAACATCCCATGGCTCTGCATATCGTGCTATTAAGAAATCTCACCACTAACCTTGTATTTCATGCTTTTGGGAAAATGAAGCTTCTACCCTTCAACCTTTTAACAGAAGCTTCTGGAAAAGCTTATTTCTCAAAATTATCTTTTAATTGGTTTTATTGACATTGCTTACGTGTCATTTTAATCCATATTAGGGGATTACTTTTATTTATCTTATAAATATGTTTGTGACAAAATTATAATAAAACAAAATTGGTATTTTTATACTCAATTAATCACATTTACCCTTGATCTTTCAATGGTAAAATGAAGAAAGGGAAAAAGCTCAAATTACATTTTGATTTAATTTTTTGTTGTTACATAATTAACTAAATTTTGATTGGTACAATGTTCAAAATTTTATCAAAGAAGTTTGAAGAAAACATATTATAATATAAGGCTTGCTAATGCATGTTGGAATCCAAATATAAACACAAACTTAGACTGCATTGTTGTACATACAAGGAAATTGTAGAAAATATAAGACAAAAAAAAGTTCTAATGTTTGTTAGGTCCTTTTTGCTTTTCAATTTCAAACAAAAGTTTCTAGGCAACTTATCTAACATCCAAGGTAAATGAAGGCAAACACATTTACATGGGAAAAATCTAAATATCCATAAAATTAGGTTTGATAATTTTAAATAAGATGTAAAAATGATATGGAAAAAGATATAAAAATGATATAGTTTAAAATTATAAAGAAAATTATGTATGAATTTAACAAAAATTAAAAAAATACATTTCGTATTTGACATATTGACATAAATTATAATATAATATTTTTCATATTTTACATATATATAACAAGAAACAAAAATGACATAATTAAATAAATTGAGATATACATAAAATCGATATAAATTAAGTAATTAAAATAAAAAATATTCTAAAAATTACAAAAACAAGAGGGGAATGGGTAAAAAAGTGATTGATTACTTAACAAAAGGAAATATCCACATTCAGCATTTAGTGTTGCATTAGAAGTAAACTTATTCAAGAGTCGGGCTATCCATTCAGGTTCAAAGGTTCATCCAAAATTTGAAAAGATTTGAACAAAAAATAAAAACTTGTTAAATGGGTTTTGGTATAATTTTTAGACTTGTTTAAATTTCAAGTTAGCTTTTGAATAAAAAAAATTAAAACTTAAACTAGATCCAAATAACATATATAATTAAAATATTATCATTATATAAATATATATGTGAATTTTTATTTTTATATTTTATTTTTTAAAAAATATTTTTTAATTTTTTATTATAAAATTAAATTTAATGTGTGAATTTTAGATTTATTTTTTCAATTTGGATCGGCTTTAGAAAAAGTTTGAGATCCAAAATATTGGATCGAGTCAGACTTGACTAAATATATAAATTATTAATATCAAACATAAGTTTGATCCAAACTTAACTTGATCCGATTGATAAATACCTTCAGTTAGAAGTTAGTTAATATTGTTCATGAAACTACCATATTTAAGCAATCTTAATATTACTATGATGTACTTACATTATATAATTAGCTTTTTTTTTTCAAAATTTTCTCTTAATTTTATGTAAACAATGTAAAATTCAATGGTGAAAAAAAAAAGAAAATATTAGAAATGGAATGACAATGTGCAGGGGAAGGTTTGACAATGGAAAAAATTTGTAAATTTCAAGGTCAGCTCTTGCAGCGTTCAAAGAATCAAAGTTTGATGTCTAAAAGTCCAAGAAATACAAAATTCAATGTAATACAGCCATGATACTAATAAATAATAATCAAATCATTTTTTCTTTTTTGTTTGGGAAAATAATTAAAAAACAATTTACCATTATTTGAACATAAAGATCCTCTTCAATGTATTCAGCAGCAAACCCAATTTGCCATTTCTCATATCAACTGTTAACTATAATTTTACGATTGGATTATATAGAATTTTTAATTTTCATAATATAAATTAAAAACCCTTAATTCACAAAGATGTGATTCAATTTTAAATTTTAGTTCAACCATTAATTTTTTTTTTGAAAAAACGAGAAATAATATTGGTAGAATTTAAACCAAAACTTACAAATTTGTTACCAAAAAACTCCTCCATTTTGACTAAAAAATTAGAAATTAGAACCAAACAATACGTTATAAGAAAGTGACTCGCCATCTGATGTTGCCACGTAAGCAAATAAATGGGTCCATCTGACATGGCAAAAATCAGAAGGGTAAACTGTTACTATGCAGGCTCTTCCACCTACCACATCATCAGAGAGTGGCGAATTTTGACCAGCTTGAGAGCCAGATGCTCTGAATTTTAGGACCCTTTTCTCTTCTTTTTGCTATATATATTTGATCAGATTCTAAGTACGCATTTGTCTACTCTCTTCAAAAACCCAATTCTTTGATTTCTTTTCCTGTGTTCTTTTTCTATCAAAAGCAGAGGAAAGAAGTGACCTTTTGAGGTTCGGCCACTTTTTTCTTATGTTGAATTTCAATGAAATTCGAAACTTTTTATCCGTTAGTTTGATCCCAGCGTGTGATTAATTTTAAAGTTTTGTTTTTGTTGTTGATTAAGCAAAGTAATTGTCTTTCTGGCTTTTACTTGAGAATTGCTGATCTGAGTTTGGTGGATGTCTTGGTTGATTGGTTCTTTTCTTTTTTCGTATTGCTAGTTGTAGTTTTTATCAATCTGTGCTTGAGATTTGAATGAGTCCGAAACTTAAGCTGCTATCAAGAATGTGTTAGTTGATGATTTTGTAAAACATGGAGATCTTTTTCTGAATGAACTATTCTTCTTCAATTCTTTTAATCTGACTGCTTCTGAAAAATAATTTAGTGGTCTTACAGAAGTTATAGATTAGATTATATAAGGTTTACATTGATTACCCCAGGAGAGTTTAATTCATTGATTTGTTGAATCTGCTATGAGAGAGTTTTCCTTTTTTTTTTTTTTCTTGTTGAAGTCTTTTGGGTTTATTATTTGACTCTCACAAACTGCTGCCACCTACCTTTAATTTTATTTGATTTTATTGTTATTAGTTTTTGGATCTGTTAACTTTAGAGGTAACTACAGCACAATCTTTTTTTTTTTGTGGTTTAATTGATTTTTTTATTTTTTATATAAAACAGCCAACTTGGTATCTAAGAGATCCTAGAATGTGAACCGAATTGGTAAAATGTACATGTAAAAAGTTCATAGAAGGTACCGTTTAGCTTGGTTGGTTAAGGGCTTTGGTGGTTGTATGACCTGAAATTGTTTTCCTCCTTCAGAAGAGATATGGGGGAGGGGGGGGGGGGGGGGGGGTTATGAGAGTTAGAGGGCTCCCTGTGAAACATAGCTCATCCATTGTGCCAAAAAGGATAAAACAGAACTCTTACAATGTGAGGTTCACCTGTTATGAAGGTTCCAAAGATTCTGTGCAGACATGATTATTTTTTAGTTTTCAAGGGCATCATCCCTAGTCATTGGTGGTTTATATAAAAAAAATCTGTTAAAAGTTATTTTTCTCATTTTATATTTTCCTTTCTTTGTTGTCAAATCTATTTCTTTTGGCATCTCACTAACAATGTAAAAATATAACAGATAGAACTATGGCTCCACCTACAAGAATAGGACTTGCTGGTTTGGCTGTTATGGGCCAAAATCTTGCGCTTAACATTGCTGAGAAAGGCTTCCCCATTTCTGTTTATAACAGAACTACCTCCAAAGTTGATGAGACTGTTGAAAGAGCTAAACAGGAGGGAGATCTGCCTGTATTTGGTTTCCATGATCCTGAATCTTTTGTTCAGTCAATCCAGAAACCTCGAGTGATAATCATGCTTGTTAAGGCAGGGGCCCCTGTTGACCAGACCATTAAGACTCTCTCTGCATACATGGAGAAAGGTGATTGTATTATCGATGGTGGGAATGAGTGGTACAAAAACACAGAGAGACGAGAGAAAGAAATGTCTGGACTGAGTTTGTTATACCTCGGGATGGGGGTTTCAGGTGGAGAAGAAGGTGCACGACACGGTCCCTCTTTGATGCCTGGAGGGTCCTTTGAAGCTTACAAATACATTGAAGACATTCTTCTTAAGGTTGCAGCTCAAGTTCCAGATAGCGGCCCCTGTGTGACTTACATTGGCAAAGGTGGATCTGGAAATTTTGTCAAGATGGTTCATAACGGAATTGAATATGGTGATATGCAGCTGATTGCAGAGGCTTATGATGTGCTGAAATCTGTTGGAAAATTATCGAATGAAGAACTACAGAGTGTTTTCTCAGAATGGAACAGGGGGGAGCTTTTGAGCTTCTTGACTGAAATCACTGCTGATATATTTGTTATTAGGGATGACAGGGGAGAAGGTTATTTAGTTGATAAGGTTTTGGACAAAACTGGCATGAAGGGTACTGGTAAATGGACAGTACAGCAAGCTGCTGATTTGTCTGTTGCAGCTCCCACAATTGCAGCTTCTTTGGATTCAAGGTTCCTTAGTGGGTTGAAGGAGGAAAGAGTTGAAGCTGCTAAAGTCTTCAAATCAGGAGGACTTGGTGATATCTTGACTGACCAAACTGTGGACAAGGCAAAATTAATTGATGATGTAAGGCAAGCTCTTTATGCATCCAAGATTTGCAGTTATGCTCAGGGCATGAATCTTATTCGTGCAAAAAGCATTGAGAAGGGTTGGGACTTGAAGTTGGGTGAACTTGCTAGGATATGGAAGGGAGGCTGCATCATCCGAGCTATTTTTCTGGACAGAATCAAGAAGGCTTATGATAGAAATCCTAACCTTGCAAGCCTTCTTGTTGATCCAGAGTTTGCAAAGGAAATCATTGACAGGCAATCTGCTTGGAGAAGAGTTGTTTGTCTTGCTATCAATTCAGGTATTAGCACTCCTGGCATGTCATCCAGTCTAGCTTATTTTGACACTTATAGGAGGGAAAGAGTACCAGCTAATTTGGTTCAAGCTCAACGAGATTATTTTGGTGCCCATACTTATGAAAGAATTGATATGGAGGGATCTTTCCACACCGAATGGTTCAAGATTGCAAAACACCTAAAAGATTAATTTTCCTCCAGCGGTACACTTCAGAACCCCCAATAAGTGTAGTAACATCTGCTCTGGATTTTATGAGCATGGTTGTTTCTTTAAAATTTATCTCAACTTCATTTCTCAAATCCAGCTTCGAATTTAGACCCTGTCTCAGTGTGTTAGAAGTGGTGCTGCTTTTTATGTTGTTTCGAGATTTGAGTATTAATCAAGTCCGAGGCTCCATTTTTTACTTAAATGAGATATTTACCAAATATGGCTCACTGTTGTTAATCTGATGTCCAAACTTGGAGTTATAAGAGAAGTTTAACGTTTTCTTTTTGCTTGATAATCTTTTGTTCTTATTTATTTGTTTTCTTGCAATGTTAGATATCAACATCTTTTGGAGGGTCATTGATCCTCAGAATTGTTGTACAAACTCTTTGCTTTGATTTTGTTAATTCATTCCACGTTCTGACCAGTGTGAATGCCTTGTCCTACTTCACTCTTAGGTTAAGGCAAAATGTTCATTACTGCTGCAGAATATTAAATGGTGTATATTGCATTGTTTCATTCTTGAACTCTAGATCTATCAAATTCCTTTTGAAACTTAAAAATCAAAAGTTGCATATTAAATTATCATTATAGTGGCGGAATGTGCATTTTGTTTTCTCTAATCTAGTATAGCAGTTCACTTGCCAGATACATTCTTAATTGTCAATGCTGCTTAATGGGCTTTGGTTGTTAAATACACTGAAAATGAATTTCAGTACAGTTGCTGGTACCAATTGAGCTAAACCATGATTTTATACCATCATGTTGGTCAGTCTATACTCACTTTCTTCTTATTTTCTTTCTAACATCTGTAGTTTTATCGGTTTTATGGTCTTTTAGTGTTGTTAAGAACCTCAAAATCGATGTTTTGAATATGCCAGACAATCAAATGGAAAGGAGAGAGAGAGAGAGAGAGACAGACAGACAGACAGAGACAGAGACAGAGACAGAGAAGGATCTTATTTAGGAACTAGTGACTCTTTGTTGGCTATAGATATTTTACTATGACGTCCTTTTCTAAATAGTATATATATTCTAGGCTTCACAGGTGGGGTGAAAAACTCTTAAAAGTATGTTTTCATTTTGCCAAGTTCTATTTAACCATAAATAGGGAATTAAGTTCGGATTGTTGAGTTTGCATAATTATAGACCTAACAATTTGTGTACTTATGTTGTATCTATTTCGTATCAAACACATGTAAAATATTAAAATTGTCGTGTCATAATTAGGTTTGACACATCAAACACAAACATAATTTTTGGTTTTTGTGAAATTCATACCATTTTTGTTAAATTTAAACGTATCATTTTCAGTTTTTTTTTTTTTCTGTGTAGTGTTTTCATGTTGTGTTATTATGTCGTGTTTAAAATTGTTAGGTTTATATAATCATTATATAGATATATGGCCAATGTTTAAGACTGTTTGTGCAATTTTTTGTATTCTTCTGTCAGTGTATAGAATAATAATTCTTTGAGAGTATATAGTCACCTAAACCATTACGAGCAAGTATCTTTCCTTTATGTTGTTTGTCTAGATATGCAGATAACAACATCACTTGGGATGAACATAAAAATTAAACTTTTGGGGTTCAATAATTGTGTTTTCCTCGTATGCATTGTGGCTTATATGGCATTTTGTATAAGATGAATTGAAATGTGCACATCCTCTTTGTTTACTGGTTCTTTTATCATATTTTGTTATCCTTCAAGGACTGCACTTGGCTTGAGGTTTTATATTTGTGCAAAAGCAGGTAAGCTTATAATACAAACTTATGACTAGGAGCCGGTTTACATATATAAAATTTAATGTTTCTTTTGCATTATCTGGTATAGCTCCTTTTGACCTTTGCTGCCGACAAACCAAATGTGAATAAAAATTTCCAAGATCAGTATCTTGAAATGAATACGAAGCTCTTGCAAATGTGTCTAGTTGTGTTAGTTGTTGTCTTCCATTATGCTTGTTCATTAATCTTGTATTTGTTTTATTAGAACAGAATATGGCTTTTGCTGAGCATAGCTTTCAATCAGTAACTGTGGAACATGTTTTATATTTGCTATTCCTTTTTCTTTTTGACTTTGTTGTCTAGCTGTTGGACTTTCATATCTTCTTATAAGGTGAGTTATATATAAATTATCAATGGTCTGTCATTAAAAAATGTCTTCTTTTCTCCTCATGGATAGATCTTTCTTCTTTCCAGCACAGCATACTCTTTTTGTTCATGGCTTTGCACAACATACACACACATGAATAGGCGTCAGCACACTGTTGTTAAGAAATTCATTTCTCACCTGGTAAAAAAGTGGACAGTTTTTTCTGATTCACTTAAGTATGCTGCTCAAGTCAAAATGCAGCAATTTAATTAATTAGCGAAACATGATAATAGCTTGACCATTTTGTAATCTTGTTTGTTTATTGATACCAAAGATGTACTTAAAATTTGTGGTTGGAATCATAAAAACACTGCAAACTATAACATCTAAGTACTGAAAGAAAGAAGCAACATATTGTGATCATATATTCTTGGAAAAGACCTGGGAAAGAAAATACATTTGCTTGTCTGTAAGCTCCATTGAATACTAACATGTTTTCAGGGCTTTCAACCTGACTACTTGCGGTACTTTGGTTGACCTCCGACTCTGAGTCTCTTTTTGGATTTACCACTGTTTTCAGCACTCTTTTTCACTTCTTTCTTTGCCTCCTTGCGTGAAGAATGCTTGCTAGAGTAATCACCCTTATCGTGCTTGAGATGAGCATTGCTATGACTACCTCGACCGCCGATGTGTTTGTACTGATGATGAGTTGGTGCTGAAGAGGCATCAGACACCATTGAATCATCACTATTTCCCTCACCATCATCATCATCATCATCATCATCATTATTTTTGGTATTGTGATTGTTGTTATAATTGTCTTCACTGCATTCAGAATCATCTTGCATAGGAGAGACCAAGTACCTTGTCCACCCTGATTCACTGCTGCTACATCCTTCTGTTCTCAGAAAGTGTTTTAAGGGGTCCATTTAAAGAGGTTAAAGGTGGCTACCCTAAAGAGAATGTAGAGGTTAAGACGGTAATGCCAAAAGAAGGATGTTATTGAGGAAGAATGGAGGTAGGGAGATTATCTAGGCAAGAAGGGCTATTGTCTTTGGTGAAGTATGAAGAAACAGAGAGTTCTGGTTTAGTAACAAAGAACTAAGATCTTTATTTTCAGAGAGAAAGAGATACAGGGAGAGAATTCAAACTTCATATAACTCTTGTTTAGTACAAGCTTAGCTTTTACTTATATATTAGTTGGTGAAACTAGGAGATAGCATATTATACTTGACAATTTAAAATACATCAGTGACACGACATGAAGACATATTAAAAATTTAGCAAAAATCATATATAGATCTAACCAACATTAAAAAGAAAATTTTCGGATTTTTCGTGTCAACAAAACAACTTCAAATTTGTCTCTTATAACTTGAGAATTCAATTTTGAGATCTTGATTCAACCCTGAGATGACAGGTGAGATTTATGGGATAGGAAAGAGCAATCATTCATTGTATAGTCCAAGATCATATATGCCAAAAAAGAGAAAAACTCTGAATTTTGTCAAAAAATAAGAAGAAATGAAAATGGAAAACAGATAATCTGCTCTCTTTGTCAAAAGAAAATGTCTTCTGTCATTATCACCCTAGCCAGAACATCAGTTTTTTTAGTACAGTGTTGCAGAAATATAAGGGAACATATCTTTACACTAAAACTTCTCTGTCCTGTCACAATGGTGCAGATGAACCCATTCCCTCAAACTGGAAGAACTATGAGACCCATGTTCTCAAGCATGTTAGGCCACAGCCTCCCCACTTTCATGCATCTTCTTCATTTTCTTTCATGACTTATATTCTCTGTTTCCTAATCATTATAAGTTAGCTTTCCTGGATCAAAAGTGCATAGAATTTCTATGTCAGGATATACTTTAAGTAGAGTTTTCCTAAGATCTTTATGCTTTTGTTCTGTCTTTGTCTGCTGTTGTTTGTCTCCTAAGAAAGCTGACCTGTGTCTTGTTGCTATTGAAATAAAATATGGCATGGTTGCCCGTATTATTTCATATTTGGTTAGTGCTGCAGAAAGTCCTTTAGGTTTCCTGAGTTTTATTCATGCATAGCCTATTCTTTGGTCTCATATATGCGACCTGTGGGAATCATCTCAACTACAAGAAATACCACATCATCTTGGATTATTTGCCATGAAAATAACATCGATCCGATCAAAATGCAGGACACGATTGAAAATGGAAAAAAAACTGTATTTAGAAATGAAATTATTGTGTTATAAGTCAATAAGATAGTTTACTTCTTTATTAAAAAATAATGTAAAACTATAATTAATTTCTATAACTCTTTGCTAATCCTAATTAATTTAGAATTCTAAATGAATCTGCATTTTAAATAAAAAGAACAAAAACTCATCATTTCATCTTTATATTTTCGTTCAGTGAATCAAGTTGATTCGTTTTAAATAAAGTATATAGCTGTACGTAATAATTGATTATTGTTGATGGTGTTGTTGGCATTGGTTGGAAAGGAAGTAGTGTGGTGGTTGCATGAAGGATGGTTGAAACCTACAATAAGAAAGTACGATTAAGGGGCATTGGAGTTGGTCCGTTGAGATGTATTTCGACGCTCAAGTTAATTAAGTATTTAAAGTTTTAGGTGAGAAAGAAGGTAATCCATAAGTGCTTAAAAAGCTTAAAGAGAAAGGATTCTAGTTCATATCGTACTTTGGTCTCCTTTTTAACACTGTGTATAAGAGGAAAGACGATGGCATAACCAAGACAGAGGATAGTTAACTATAAATCCACGTGGAGTTTGAGTTACGTGAGTAATTGTGGCTGCATTTATTGATTTTAGGCTAGTGTGAGCTATATTGAATGATTTTAGGCAATTTGGAGATTGGTTAATCCGTTGTGATGTGATGCATTGATGAGATTTTAATAGAGGTAGTTGGATGAGTCCTTCCTTTGCAAGTGCAAGTTTATTTTATGGTAAAAAATCTAAATATTGATCCTCACTCGTAGTGATATAATCATCAAATTATCAAATGTATGTTAATTTGATGATTATGAGAGTTAATTTTGTTGTCTAAATAAATAAATACAATAACTTTTTATATTTTTGTTCAAAAAATTAAGTTAATCAATTTTTTTTTTATATAATTTAAGTACGGACTCTTGTTAATGGAACATTACTATAATTCAAATACAAAATCTAATATTTTTCATGTTGTTCATCTTCCAAATGTTTCACTCTACTATGGATTTAGTTCTTTTTGACTGAGGCCGAAATGCAAAATGTTGAAAATAGAATAACCAAATCAAATCTCCACTGTCGAATGCAATGATTTGGCTTTATGACTAATTCAATTGGTCTGCAGAACTACAGCAATGCTTGTGATTCATGTGAAAATTACTTGCATAGTGAGCACAGAAAAATTAATATTATAATAAAATTAATATTCGAATGAATTTTAACTTGCTCACGTTTTACTTGTTCTATTAGATTGCTTTTAAATTAGTCAACGTTGGATGATAGCTGTAATTATGGTGTGTTACAAAGCCATTTGGCTTTTTTTTTTTTTTAATATATATAAAATTTAAGCTTATATTAATACAAGTTAATGATTAGAACTAGAAGTGCAAAACTATGATGTTAGGTGAGGCGTTAGCTGAGGATCAAGGGTTGACATTCAATTTTAACTTAGGAGCTTTAAAATTAGTGTAGTACCAATTACCAAATGAGAAACAAAGGCGAGTCTACTAGGAGAAAAGGAAAAAATTGTATAAAACATTTATTTTTTTGTTAGTGTATCTCTTGTTTATTTAAATTATATCATATAATTATATTATTAAAAAAATTAATTATTTATTAATATCACAAATATGAGTTTGTTGAAATTAATATTCATTATTTAATTATCTCATGTAATATGTAATAAATAATTAATTTTTTTCATTAATATGATTATTTGATATGATTTGATTGGAAATGAGATATGATGATGTAAAGTAATTATTTCATACAATCCTTTTTCATCTATTACTGGCAGGTAGATTTGTCTATAGTTGGATTGGAACAGTTTAGATTCTATTAGTCTTTAAAATTCTTTGCCCAAGACTTACTTCGACTCTTTGAATTAAAAAGTACTACTAAAAAAATTAAAATATTTAAATATATTTTCATATTAAAATTTTATACATTTTAAAAATTAAATTAAATAATAAAAATAATTTTTTTTTATAAAAGAATATTTTAAGTCAAAGTCGAATTTGACCCAAATTTTAAAATTTATATTCAAGATCTGACTCAGAGTAAAACAAAACAGATTACTTGATTTATAAATAGGTTTACTACCAGAAATGCATCACAATGAAAGGAAATATGCATAAAATGAGAAATATGTGAATATGGATACTAACTTGTTGTATTACAAGACCTTATATTGTCTTAAAAAAGACAGTAGAGTCTAAGTTGAATTCGAAATGAAAAGAGTATGATTTATAAAATGGGAAAGGGTACTCCTAACTTGCTTAGTATACCACTGAATAAGAGATATTGGTGAAGATTGCTATGGAAGTGAGTTTTGAAGATCCCAACAGTTGGGAAAAGCACGTGCAAAAAATGTAGTAAGAACACTTTCTAACTTAGGTTGCTTGTCGGATAAATTAATGAATGAGATATTGCCTAATTGATTAAGATTTTGACCTTTTCTCCAATAATAATAATAATAATAATAATAATAATAATCCCAAATCCAAATATCCTTTTTATTCCAATCGTCAAAGACAAAAATATACTGTCGCATTAACTGCCAGAAAAAGAAAAAGGAAAGAGAGAGGGACAGTAAGAGAAAACAAAACCAAAACATGAGTGTTTGCTCAGTATTAATACATGTACTCTCTAATTCAAAGAGTTTGTAGTCTTTGAATTCTCATTTTTCCCAAATTTATCTCACATCAAAGCAAAAGGAAGGAAGACAAATCGTTGCAAAATTATTTTGCTTACTTTCCAGCTGGGATATAAAATATAATATATGTTTGTTAATTACATTTTCTTTGAAGAGCTTAGCTGTGCTCAGATCTGCTAATGTGCAACAAACATATGCCAAATATTTTTTATACGA
Source organism: Durio zibethinus (assembly GCF_002303985.1). The sequence continues at coordinate 15,922,488 of NW_019167893.1, forward strand.
AACTCGAAGCATGCAAGGCATAAGAGGAAATTATTACAATTTGTCTTATGTCATCTTTTTCTAATATTTGATGGTTCACTTGACAAAATGATGGTTTGGAGCATATAGAATATTTAAATGAGTTTCATTTTGGAATAAAATTCCTAATCTCCTCTTTCTTTCAAATTTTCTTAATGTATTTCTTTTGAATGAGGCTTTAGCTTGCTCAAAATTTCAATGCTCAAAAGTCAAAATAAGTTGTTCTGGATTATTTAAGTTGTTCAATTTTCATGGATTTATTTTAATTTTACGTTGATTTTTTTTGGCTGATTGGTTTATTTATTGATTTTTTTTTTTTGTGAATATACTATTTGATAGATATTGAAAGTTATTTGATTGTGATTGTAAAGACTTAATTTTGTTTGGATTTAGAAATAAGTTTTGAGCTAATTGTGATTTATTTTCTAGATTTTATTACATTTAATTTCAATTCAAAGTTAGGTTTGGGCCTAAAAGCTCAAATCCCTATTGTGAAGTCAAACGTTAAAACCCTTATTGTTTTTTATTTTTTTTTTATTTCTTTTTAAATAAAAATAAAGAAAAATACAAAGCAAAAAAGTCAAAAAAAGAAGGAATTGCTTTGGAGATGGCAAAATTGATAGGGGCTTAAAGTCCAAGCTACCAACCGTTTTTCTCAACATAATTTTCGGCAACAGAAGTCACCTCTAATATCTCTAAAAGTCTTATAAAATCTTAGAAATTTTGAGATTTGAAACTCCCAGTTGGCTTTATAATTGAAAACTGAAAATGCACTAAAAGGTGAGGCCAATTTCTAAAAAAATTTAGAGGCCAATTTTAGGTAAAAAAATCCCTCATTCTTTCCCTTGCCAATTTCTCAACAAAAATTCTTAATAGAAAGTGCCTAAGCAAAACTACTAAGCACCACATACCACCACCAAAAACTCATTCATAGTCCTAAAATCCCAAAAATAAACCACTTAAAATTACCCATCACCAGCTTTTACACTATTGTTTCACATTCAAATAAACTCAAATAAAAGAAAAGTGAAAAAAAAAAAAATAGCCCCCTACCCTTTGTTGCTAACTACGCACCATCACCATAACACACACACATTGATCGAAACCAAAGAAACAACCCAACAAAAAAAATCAACACATCCCCAAAAATGAGAACCTCAGTAATAGAAAACATCATAAAAAATTTTAAAAAAAAAAGTTGAAAGTTTTGGGTTTTGGGTGTTTCAGGCCTTGACTTTTAGAGGAAAAGGCCTTAGGTAAAGGCCTTAGGTAAAAAAAAAGAGCATATTAAAGGATGAAGGTAATCTAAATGGCCAAATGGGAGTTTTTAAGGGAGAGAGCCATGACCTTTTTGACTTAGATCTAGGATGTTTAAAGCATTTTAGGCAAAAGTGCAGATTTGAGATGAAGAGGTCAAGAAAAGTGTTTGGTCAAATTTTAAGGTCGAAAGATGATTGACCGATAGTGGCCGACAGTGGCATCGATGACGATTTTAGTGGTCAAAAGTCATTTTGAGAGATGGGAGACTTCTAAGAAAGGGAGAAAGAAAGAAAAGAGAGGGAAGAGAAGAGGAAAATTGAAAGAATTTGGGTTTTTTGGGCTATTTATACTATAATCAAAACGACATCATTTTGATTAAAATTATAGCCTAGCCGCTAATCTAATCCAGGAATCGAGCCGAGTTGAGTTGGTTAAAACCATTTATTGTAGATCTAAGTTAGTCAATCGAGCTAGTTGATCATGGACCAAGTAATTGACCAGCATTGACCAAAGGCATATTTTATTTTTTTTTATTTCATTTTTTGACTTTTTATTTTATTTTTTAGAGAACTTTGATATGAAAAAATAAAATTTTTTAATTTAAAATTTATTTAAAATAAATATGAAAAATATTTTTAAAAAAGTTGAAACATTAGTTTTTTTTCTAAATTTAAAAATAAAAAAAGTTTGTTTTAAATGAGAAGGTACTAAGGAAAAAGTTAAAATATTAATTTTTTCTTGAAATAAAAATTTGAAAATATTTAGGAAAAAGTTGATATTCTTATAATAATTTTAAAAATGTTTCAAAAAAAGGTTGAAACATCTATTTTTTAAAAAAATAAAAAATAAAATTTTTGTTTTGAATATTCCAATAATAGAATTATTAGAAAATTGCAATAGCAATTTTTATATAAATTCCTAAGTGAGGTATTATTTTATAAATACTATTAAAATATTAGAATATTTAAAAAATTATCCAATAGAAAAGGTTCCTTTAGTAAGAAAATAATAAATAAAAAAATATTTTTAAATCTGATTATGGAGCTTTTATAAAAGTGTCAATAGATATCTTGAATACTTTCATGATGAGAAAATATTTCTTAAATTTATGCTAAAATATTAAAATAATTTAAGAATAATTTTTAATATTAAATTCTCTTTAAATTTTTTTTAGAAATTTTGTCAAGCTTAATCGATAATACAAAATCAATTGGTACCATTTTTGGATAGGTGTTATAGGGATGCTATAACCTTCTTCATACATAAGCATACTCCCGAATCTAGCTTTGATTGTAGACAAAAGATTTCTATCTTAATGGACTTCGAGGTTTATTTATAAAGAAGATTGGTAGCCAATTACATCTAAAAAGATTGGTGGTGACTTCTGATTTTTACGTCTAATGATAGAGTTCTTGGACTGATATATTATGACAGCTTGACGACTTCACTAGGGAATCTTGAAAGCCAAGCCAATAATTGATTTTGTGTTATCCCAATTTTTGGTTTTTCTTTATGGTTTTTGGTATTTTAATTTCTTTTATCTATTGATTTTAATTTCAGCATATAATATTTTGTCATTCATCTACATATGCATAACATAAATTCTATACTCAAGTTTCATCCCTCTAGAGGGAGTAGAGTAAATATGTTTTCGTGAGATTCTAATGTCTCCAATGGCTAGCAAAATCTCCCACTCAAACTGAATCCTTTTCGTTTGTAGATTGTAAAGGGTAAGGATCAGAATGTTTTACTAATCAAACATGGACGACGCTGAGGAGTAATTTAGGAACCTTTAGATTCTGAATTTAAACCACATGTAATGAACTTAAGAGACCTACCTTAGGTAGAACCATGCCTTCCTTGTTCTTAGAATTAACCATAAATTAAGAATCATATCTTGTGATATATGTTGTTATAACTTGTTTCTTTTGACATACTTTTATGTTTTTTAACACTAACAATTCTTTTTTTTTATTTTCTTTGTTTTTGGTTTTTTTTTTCTTATATGATTAATATTAACATCCATAACATTGCATCAAGAATATTTGTCTTAATGACAAATTTCAACAAAAAGCTTTCATGGAATCTACAAACTATCAGGTTTGCTCTTCATCTGCATTTGCTAATTGTGAGTCACCTTATGAAGTGAAGATTTAATCAAAGAAAATCCAGCAAAGGGAGGAAGATTGTCTATTAGTTTATCACATTTCTATTCTGACAAGTGAGGTGTGTTTCAGCCTTAAACAAAATGATTTGAAAGACTTGGCTGACTTATGGAAAAGTAAGAGCCCATTGAGACAGTAAAATTTTTGTCGAAGGCATGGACACATGGCACACCTTATGTCAATGAGGTTGAGAATCTGCTAATTAGAGCAGCTATTCAGTTTTGGGTTCTTTCATACAAATGCTTTATCTCTAATAAAGTGGACATGACACCAACCATAAAAAAATCATAATTGACTCAATTAGGTTTCTAGCTCAAATCTCAAGATAAGATATTTGTCAAGAAGCACAAGTCAAGATTTTGTAAGAAGCTAGCTTGTTTCATGATATTGATAAGGAAATCATGGATTTGAATACAAAGAGAAATTGTAAGCATGTCAGTTACTATAGGAATTTTTTCGTAATTTCATTGTGAAATACCTAAATGATAAGAAAAGGCTAAATGTGTTCACTTTAGCAATATATGGAATGGTGATTTTCTCAAAGGTGTTAGGTATATCGGGATTATAGTAGTGGATCTTTTCAAACAAGTGGGGAAAGGTTATAATCCCTCATTAGCAATATTGGCAAAAACTATTAGATTATTAAGTTATTGTAGCTAGAATGAAGGACGCTTAGTAGAGTGTACACTGTCATTATACTTAAGAATGAAAATCCATTTTGAATGTAAGAAAAGTGTCTTCTTGAAACTTTACTTTCGTAATCGAGCTTCAATTAGAGAGTTTTATGAAAGTGAATGGCTAGAACAGAAATCCCAAAAAGAATAGGTGGCTTTACTATAAAAACTTATGAAGGTACAGGTTAAATGGTTGGTTCTATGGATGAATTGAAAATGTATATTGTGTTAGTGTGAAAATGAGACCATGGTTCTGTTCTTAGGATTATGGGGAGCAATAAGCTATGTGCCACTTATGGTATAAAGGTAATTTGGAGTAGAACAATTCATTTATATAACATATAAACTTGGCCAACTGGATTTTTTTTATAGTGAGCCAAAGCATTCTAAAAGATAGATAATGTGATCCAAGCATGGAAAATTCCTTGAAGGGTGAGTTCTAAACCTTTTATTGAGAAGGTTACTCATGGATATTTAGTTTAGAGAGTGAAATGTGGGAAATAGGTCATGTTTACTGCCAAGAATTCTTGCCAAATAATGGTTCAAAATCGAAAGAAATGTCTTCAGAGTTGGAATTTGTGAAGAAAGAATTAAAGATGAAAAAGATAAGATGAAACAAGAATTCAGAAACTTTAAGAAAAAAAAGAACAATTGAAAGACAATGTAGAAAAGCAAGAGTTTAGAATTTGAAAGGTCACTAGGGAACATGATATAGCTATTCATGATTGGTCCAAGTTACATCAAGAATGCAAGATATTGTATATCAAAGTAAGGGCCAAAAAGATAAATGTCATTGAATTAACTAACGAAAAGGAAAGGCTAAAGAAAAAATGTTCCTAAATGACTTATAGAGACAACAGTGTGCCAAGTGACTACATTTAGGATTTGAGGTAGAAGATGAATGAGCAAAAAGGTTACATTGTTGCATTTGTCAACGAACAAAGGGAATTATTATACTAAGTGTGGCATGGCAAGGAGAAAATTTAAAAAGACAATGATACATAAGGTATTTGGCAACATAGATTTTTAAAGTAATGGGCAAACTAAGCGAATGGCTGAAGAAGTAGTAGCATTGAGATGTGCAATCAACCATACGGGAAAGCATGGACAACACTTATTAAACATTTTAGAAGAGACAAAAGATCAATATGAGTAAATCAAGTGTTTTTATGGATATAATATAGGAATGATAGGCTCTGTTTAAAAAAAGAAGGTTCTTGGGATTAATGAAAGATCTTTTATTGAATATTTTCATAGGGCAAATATTTTTTTACATTCTTACATTTCATTTATAAGTCATATTTGGTGTTACACTTATTGCAAAAATTCATTAATAACATCAAATCTTAAGTTTTTTTTTTAAAAAAATAAAAAAGAGTTTTATTGTATGATCACTTTGGTTTTCTAATTGTGATATTAAAGGTTTAAGGATAGCTCAATCTTTAGAAAAATCTCCAATAGCTCAAGAAAAAATCATAGAATATGAATAGGCTAATCGATTTGAAAGAATTAAAAAGGCACAACAAAAATTAAAAGGGGATATGATAAGATAATATATATGCTCGAGAATTTGGATAAAAAAAAAAAGCAATAGAAAAATGTCTTAGCTTACAAGAGCAATTGCCAAAACATGGTGAATCCTTTATACCCCCAGGGTTTGAGCCTCGTCAACCCTAATCTTTTCAAAGGGCTAGAGTGCAAGTTCTTGAGGGATATCCATACACTCATCTGGGAATGACACCTACACCCACTTTTAGATAGTTCCAAAATATTGCTAATTTGGTCTTTGTAGTGAAACCATTTGAACCAATCCTAATTTCTAATTTGGATGATCTTATGAAGAAAAAAAATTAAGAATGAAAGCATTTAAGATAGTGGAGGACATAAGTTCTCAGCAAAAGATAAAATTGCTAGAAGAAAGACTTAGAGCTATAAAAAGGATAGATTTTTATGGCTCTATGGACAAGGCTAAGCTTTGTTTGGTTTTAGACGTGGTTATCCCACCTAAATTTAAGGTCTTTGAGTTTAAAAAATATGATGATACAAATGCTCGATAACACGTCACTATATATTGTTGTAAGATAGTAATGCATACCCATGATGAAAAGCTACTAGTGCGCATAGTTCAGGATAAGTTTACGGGTTTTGTAGCTATATGGTATGTTTAGCTAGACAAAACTCATATCCATTCTTGAAAAAAGCTTACAAGGACATTCATTTCTCAATATCGACAAATCATAGATATAGCCCTAGATTTTTTATCTTTATAAAGCATAAAATAGAAAAGCAACTGAAAGCTTTAAAGAATACATATAAAGGTGAAGAGAAATGGCTATGCAAGTACAAGCACCTTTTATGGAAAAAGAAACCATTGTTTTATTTGTCAATACCCTAAAAACTCCATATTATGAAAGAATGATTGGGAATGCGACCAAAAATTTTATACACATGGTGATTTCAGGCAAGATCATTGAGAATTCCATAAAAAATAGCAAGTTAGATGGAGGAGAGACTAGCAGTGTAAAAAAAAAAAGTGAAACACTCAAGAATGAAAATGGACCTCATGCTATGAGCTATAAGGAGCATTAGTTTGGAAGCTTCATTCTTTATCATCTTCACCCAATGTGTCAAGAACATGTAACATCAATTCATTATCTTTATCATCCAGCACTGACATCCATTTTCAGCTAACTTTTCAACCCTAAACACCCACTCACATGCCTAACCCTACCATTACACTTTTTGTAAGACCAATTTTAAGAGCCAACAACCAGGCAAGTAATTAAAGGAAACCACTAAAAAAAAAAGAAAAGAAAGCCTTTTTTGACCTTGTTACTATGACATACAAGATTTATTCTTAAAATTGGTGAAGAATAACTTGTTAGTCCTTATCCTTGTGGAAGAACTGATAAAACCTCCTTACCTAAAATTATATGATGCTAATGCCCATTACGACTATCATTATGGGATTGTAGGCCATTCAACAAAAAATTATATTGTTCTAAAACATAAGTTACTAGGTCTCATTGATGCTAGCTTGATAAATTTTAGGAATGAATGGGGATCTGATGTTGTTTCTTGATAATGTAGGGGCATAATTCTAAGAGGACTTTTATGATTGTTGTTTATCACTTTTGGAGTTTCTAAGAAGTAATAAAATTAGGGAAATCTTTTGTGTGTCAATTTTGTGTTTGTCTTTCATTTCAATAAAGTGACGAGGAATTTCATTACTTATTTTTTTCATCCTTATTTCTTTTGTCCTTTAATATTTCACTCATTCCTATATTTCAAACAATGAATGTTTAGACATTCAAAACAATAATTCGGGATTTAATCTTGAAAATTTTATTCATAGTGATTAAATTGATGACTTAAATCCCTAATCTATTAAAAGGCAAAGTGAATTACATTTTACATGCCATATTTATCCATTAAAGGGTGTAAATATAGTTGTTTTGTAAACATCTGATCTTATAGAATGATTTATCCACAAGCTTGTTCTCATTCAATAAATGTTTTTCTAAAAAAGTAATCACATATAAGATGAGAAATGACCATCTTTTTGCTACTTTTAGCATAAAGAGTAAAATCATCCATTTGTTACCACTTTTGAACCTATTATGATTTCTATGAAAAGAGACCCACCAAGGATCACCTTATGTATTCAGGGGCAAAGTTTGAAAACAATATGTGTTTACAAAAAGATAAGACAAAGGTTATAAATGATTTCAAAGGGCAAATAAAAAAGAACCCTATTGTGTATGAATTCCTTTTAGAAAGAAATCATGAAATTTTGAAAAAAAGTGAAAGTTTTAAGGAAAAAAGATAAAGAGAAAAGGCAAAATGCCAAATGCTTTAGATGATGAGAAATAATCCTTTGGTTTATAATCTTTCAAACACATATTTTGAGCCTAGTCTATCATCTAAAAAAAAAAAAACCTTTCAGCATAACGTTCATTACATGCTTTAAAAGCCCATTTTGATAAAATATAAATGCTTGGATTAAATAATCATTTATAGAATTAAGGCATGCTCGTAGTAAAATCAGAGGATAATGAGATCATGATCTTTTTTAGGGATTAATTTAAAACTTGATGAACTGTCTATAGTGAGTAAAAAAAAGAGAAGAGGTGAAAAGAGAAAAAAATGAAAGAAAATGATGGGACAAGAGATGAAAAATAAAAAGGGATGAAAATAAAGACTTAAATTAAAAACCTAAAAGGGTGATTTAAGTAAAAGATGATATTTTGGCTAAAAACATGAAAAAGGTAGTTTGGAATGCAAGTCCAATATCACTTACAAACCCATAGGATATGGGCATTATTTGGTTTGATGAGCTAAAAGGGATCAAAGGCAGCAGTAAGATGAGTTTTTAAAAAAGAATTTTGGTTTAATGTTGAAATATGTTTGAATATTCGTTGTTTGAATGTTGTTGTACTATCTAAACACTTATCCCAGTGACACGCTTTGAATTGTTCATTTACCTATTGTTCTTTATTAGACTCGTTCTTGCATAGAATATTCCTTTTATTCAATTAATCTTTATCATTTCTACTTTCCTATAATGAATTGAGATTGATTTACATTTGTCAAGAAATTGGAATAATGATAAATAAAAGATGAGACACATAAAATATCCATGCAATACTTTGAAGCTAAGTTCGATACTAATAGAGGCAAAATGGAAATGATGAAAGAAACTTCAAATTTAGGAGGTTGGACATTGGGATTGACAAATGGACATTTTGGCCCATAAAATAGTTGATGAGATAAGTGAAAGTGGTTGGTTTTGAAGTCATGATTGATCAGAGATGGAAAAAGTAATTGGTAGCTAGAAGAGAAAAAGGGAGAAGTGGAAAAGAATCTTGAGAACCTTGTTTGCTACAATTAGAAGTTCATTCAATGCATTGCACTCATCATATTGCATTTCAGGCATTGCATTCATGGCATTCATTGCATACATTACAAATAAGAAGTTTAGGCTTTAAATTTGGTTTGACATTAGCAAAAGGCTAATAATTTTTCAGGAAAAGGAATTTTGAACTTGTTAATCCTTAGTAGGGGAAGGTTTTTCAAGATAAGATTTTGATCCTTAATAGAGAAAATTTTTTTAAAATGAGACTTCCACTATCGATTATGAAGAATTTTTCAAAGATAAGATTTTAAATTTTATATGAGGAAATAATTGAAAAAAGGTACTTTTAAATTTTCCAAAGAAATTTGCCTATGTTTAGAGGAACATATTTCAAATGACAAACAAGATTTTCAAAATCTTAGAATAAGATTCATAAGACTATAAGGAAAATACATTGATTTCATGTTGACCTTAGTTCAATCTAGGTTTATGTTTGACTTTGGTTCGGTCTAGTTCATTTCATTTTCAAACTTCGGCTTAGTCATGGTCATCTAATTTTCAGAACTTTGGTTTAGTCCAAGTGAAATCATTTTTAGACTTTGGTTCAATTCAAATCATTTCCTTTCTTGACATGTGGCTTAGTATTAGCCAAATAATTGTTGACTTGCAGTTTAGTCCCGATCATTTCATTTTTGATTTGTAGTTCAATCTCGATCATTTTCATTTTGAACTTGTAGCTCAGTCTCAGTGATAACACCTAAAATTATAGTAATTTTACAAGGCAAAATAGGTGAGAAGTTTTTAAATTTGATGCATTTTGGTGCTGTTAATGTTGTTTTTATGTTTTCTAGGGTTAAAGACTATAGAGTATGATTTTTATGCAATCTATACATAAGCGTGCAAGATGCATATTTGGCCACACCATGAGGATGAATTGTCGAACCCTAATTGCACTAAACCACTAACACATATGGCCAAAAAGGAGTTTTAGATGCATAAGTATTCCCACTTCCTTTACCCATTCAGCTAAGTTAAAGTTCATGAGGAGATAATGCACATTTGAAGAATTTTGCAACCACAAATACTCCAAAATCATTCGACTAGCTCACTTTCAAGAAGAGATCAAGCACACATGTCATTTGAAGAATTTCATGCAAACATGGACACTAAGACTTTCAGCAAAAGAAGTTTACATTCAAGAACGACTTGTGATCTTTACATGAAGAGTTATAGTTTAATAAAGACTTTCCTAACATTTATTTTAAAGAATTTGAATGAGAAGCAAATACATTCTCTTAGAATTCATGCTTTAGCTAAATATATGATGAAGTTAGAATCAAGATTGAAACTACAAAATCCAATGATCAAGATAAAGCTCTAAGACCCTATTCAGCCAAGATATTTCATAGCTAAAGAATCTATGATCGACTAAGCTACCTTGACGATAAAAAAATAGCTTTATCTTTTAGCATTTGAATAGGATTTAAACTCTTGTAATCTTATCCCTCATATGTCTGAACCTATGCCTATAAATAGGCTAGGTCTCTTCATTTATATAGCATCCTATTTTCTCTCTTTTTTTTTCCTTTAGTTCTTTGGTCTTTAGTTTCTTTTAGTTCTTGTTGTTGGCTTAGGAGACAAATTAGCCATAACTACATTGTTTTCTAAATTCTTTTTCAACAAATAAATAAATTTTTTCCTTTTTTGGGAAATTTTCTCCTTTTGTTTAAAATGTTTTTTTGGAAAATACAAAAGATCCTTTTAAAAACTATATTTATTTTTTTAAGATACGAATCCTGAACAAACAATAGACAAATTGAACAATATGTCAAAAGAAAATTTTATTGAAGGAATTTTTTTATTTGTTTGTTTCAAAATTTTATTTTATTTTTGAGTTATTATTATCCCTAAATATAGATTTTATCAAAATGTTCCTCATGTGTCCTAAGTCAAATATTTTCTACAAAAAGCTTTGACATGGCTCTACCCTAAACTAGCTCCCTAAGGTTCACTATATGCTGAGTGAGGATTTATATGTCTAAAAGTTCTCAAATTGTTTCTTACTGACATTAAAGCAAGACTAATAAAGCACCCTGATCTTCACCCATTAGCTACAAATAGAAAAGATTCAAATTGAAATAGAGTATTTCATTTACCATTACGAAGGTTATCACCTCATGAGAGCATAGGTACTCTCACTATAGGAGAATAGGTTTTTACCAAAATTTTTTTCATGTTTAGCAACGTTTATAAATGTCTCTAAATAATTCATGGCATTTGCCAAAAACACCGCTAAAAGAGTCAGCTATACTTGCATTGAGAAAAAAACTGTGTTTTAGGGAAAAAAATGCTACTAAGTTTTTGGACACAAATGCCACTAAATTTAGCGACATTTCTGTGCATAAACGCTGCTAAATTACAAAAATTAGTTGCGTTTGTGTCAAAAAATGCCATTAAATTTAGTGGCATTTTTGGACACAAACACTGCTAATTCTATAATTTAGTAGTGTTTGTGTTCAAAAATGCTGCTAAATTAAGAATTTTATTTTTTATTTTTTTAATATTTACTACTATAATTAAATAAAAAATTATTGAAAGAAACAAATTTAAATTTATAAACCAAATGTTATAAATATTTAAATATCCAAATGCCAAAATTTTCATTTTCAAACATAGTAACAACCACACTTAAAGAAAATTGGGCATGGGAAAGCAAAGAACATTATTATTAAATCAACAATCATATATTGTACAAGCTTTTCACATGAGAAAGTGTGTGGAAAAGAACCAAAACAAATAAATTTGCCATTGATGAGTTATAAGTAATCTTACAGGCTACGAGAGGTAGCATATTGCAAAAGAAAGAGAGCTTCCTAATACATCATTTGACTTTTTAGGAAAAGCGGCAACCATTCTTTTGAGTAACAAGTTGTCCTCGAATCTATACCATAGAAGGCTTTGCATTGTTCATGGCTGGTAAGCTTGCCATTCTACAATAGGAGGCAATTTTAAGGAGTAAGCAAAACACACAAAGTAATTGTCGATCAATAGAAACCAAGACTTTTAAGATAAATATCATAGCAAATGGTTCATTGATCCATAAGTTTTTTCCTTATAGATTGAATAATAAACCCTGACAGCTAAGAAATTAGTGCAAAAGATTCCGCAAATGTATGGAGAAATATGGAAAAAATGCTTGAAAAGAGAAAAAAAAATATGGAGAAAAGGATGGGGCAACGAATGTAGTATGACACCAAGAATTGCATTTTGATACAAGCTTGAAAACAATCACCGAATCATATCACACTAATAATTATAATTATAATATTAGGCAAAAGATGTAGAATGTAACACATGAAAATTTATTCAAGCTACCATTTTAGAAAAATTATAATTAGCATTAACTCATTTATTGATATGATTATTTCAACTTATTCTTATAAAGTATGCAATAAATGGTTGTAAAGAAATGTTGGTCCAACATCCAAAACTCATACATGAAATAAACCCATAAAGTAAGCACTAATAAATATGGGAGCCCATGTTTAAAGCAACCAAATGATAAGGTAAACGAATAAGCATCGCCTAGAAAAGTTTATTTTAAGATCTCCTTAAGGGACAATGAAGTTATGATGGAGTTTATAAGGGAACTTTCAAGATATACAGGATTGATAGTCTTGTACATTAGTTGACACCCCCTCTTCCTCTATCTTTCAAGTGATTTTGTTTGTTCACATATTAAAGGAAAAGAAAAGAAAAAGAGGGGAAAGTGTTTCTCTTTGCAAGCAATACCGACGTTTTCTTACCACATGGTGAAAAGAATTAGGAGGATATTGATGCATATAAACTGACCTATAGAAAAATGAACTTTAAGCTAAAACATTAAACAGTGGCCTGGGCAATTCATAGGTGTCAATCCAAACTCTTGTTCTTCAATTTATGGTAAAAACCAAACATCATAAAAAAGGAACTTCATAGGAAGACTAAATGCAATAAAAATCTTTTGTAACACAGATCATATTAAATTTCTATAAAATTCACAAAAAGATTCACTCTAGAATTAAACAACACAAATAAGTTTTTTTTTTTTATAGTTGCACAAAATCTCACCTCAAACAAAAACATATTCTCCTTATAATTTGCAACATGACTAGATGTTTCCCAAATATTCATATTATACATGTTTAGTGACTTAACCTGCCAAAATTATGCAACTTTATTGACTCATTATTGGGGTTATATAACTTTAATTAAATCTCTAAAAAAGCATGAAGACTTGGAACCTCTTCGTAACCCTTTTTTCCAATATTCATGTCTTATAAATTCCATTAGTTTGTTATAAACATGAGTTCCATAAAGAAGAAAAAACCAACTTCCTAGGCTGAAGTTACCGAAGATGCCAAATTTTAATATTGCAGACATTCTTGAACATACTACTACCAAGTATATTAAGTTATATTGTACCTGAAAAGGTGACAAAAGAAAAGTTCATTCTTTGTACCCAACAATCTATGGTCATATTTCTTTGCTTCTTCGAGCTGATAGATATATTCCAGTGGACAAAATATTGACATTCATAAGGAGTAAAAAATATGATAAAAGAACAACTTAGGTATGATAAATCAAGAGAACATATTTTTATGGTAAAGTAATTACCTAAACTCTCTCATTTATGTCTAGGTATGTATGACATAGATCAACCAAAGGACCATATATCATGCAACATGTCACCTTCATACTTTATAAGAATGAGTTGAAATATTAATATTACTAAATGAGGAAAAGAAATGTAAAAATGATCAAATGTAATGTGAAATGTACAATAACATTCAAAATCCAAATTTCTTGTTCCTTTTTAGCCTTTTTTTAAAGAAATAAATACGAATTCAAGAAAATATTTCCTAGAAAAAAAAAGCACAAAAAATGATCAAAATTTAAAGTTTTTGTTTGAAATTTTTTTTTACTTTTATTATTTGGCTAATTGTCATAACATATAGATTTGTAAATCTATAGCTAGATTTAACAACAGGAGTTACCATAAATCTTTTTTTAACTAGGTATGATTGGTCGCCTAATAAATTTATCCTTTTAAAGAGCTCCTAAGTTTGACAAAAGGTCCCTAAAAGAATAGGTTATAATCTACTAATCAGATAGGGTTTGAGAGTTTGGTTACAAATAGGAAAGGTTATAGCACCCCCACATGCCCATCCAATGGACAATACCATTTTATTTTAAATTATCCTAAGGTCTTGATTCTAATGGTTTTAAATTTTAATACTGAATGTTGGAAATAAATTTTAAAATTCTCCATCAATCTGGTAAAATTCTTAAAAAATATTTCTCACCTCATGAGTATTCAAGAATCTCATTTGTTTTCTTGAATAGGATCCATCATCAAAAAAATGTTTAATCATTTTTTTCTTTTTTTATTGAAAATATATCTAATTATTCCACATTTTGGGTCAAATTCGCAATATCTTCTCACCTAGAACTTTCTTAGATTATCATTCATTTGCGATTACTAAGAATTTCATCCTCGAAATTCATTTTTTATTTTACAAATTTTATTTCTAAATTTTTAACCATTGGGGCCAATTTAAAATTTTCTTTTTGATTTCTAAATTTTTCACAATTTAGGTCTATTTAAAAATTTTTTTATTTTTTTTATTTTTGGAAAGAAAATAATATGACAATTATTTTTTGAAGTTTCATTTAAATTCTTCCACAATTTAGGATAAATTTAAAGAAATTTCTCACCTAAAGATTTCTTAGGAAATTTACCATTTGAAATTTCTAAATTCTCATCATTGGATAATTGTTAAATATTTTCAATCAATTTTTTTTTTATTTGGAAAAGAATACAACTACTTTTATTGAAATTTCATCTAAATTATTCCACCATTTGGGATAAATTTAGGGTAATTTCTCAGTTAAAGATTTTATAAAAATTTACCATTTAAAATTTTTAAGAATCTCATCCTTGGGTAATTAATATTTAATTCCAAAATTTTTATTAATTTTTTATTTTTTATTTTTTAATTGAATTGAAAATAAATATTAATTGTTATTGAAACTTTATCTAAATTATTCCATAATTTGGGATAAATTTAAAAAAATTTCTTACCTAGGAATTTTATAGAAATTAACCTTTTGCAATTTCTAAAAATTCCATGATTAGATAATTAGTATTTATTCTCATTTTTTTTTTGTTTTGTAAAAAAAAAACTTTCTAATTTTTTCTAAAATTTAATTATGCAAAAATACTTTAAAAATAAATAAATAACTAAATAAATAAATAAAATAATAAAATAATAAAAAATACCTAAACAACAATGGCTCGGCTTAGCTCGACTATAGATAGGAGAAGTGGCTAGAAAGGGGTGGCTCATAGCTCAGCTCGACTGGAGCCAAGGACAGGGACGCGGGTCAAATGTAGGTTACGAACTTGGGTCAGGTCAGCTTGATCAAAAACACACAGGCCCTAAGGCCATTTAACCTCTAAAATGATGACATTTCTAAATGGTATAAAAGAGCCAATATTCTTCTTTTCCTTAGATCTCTTCCTCTCCTCCTTTCCCTATTTCTCTTTTTCTCTTTTCCTCTTTCTTTCTCTAGAAAACAATGAACACCAGTTAGATCTCCATTGGATTCTAGAAATTCACGTCGAAATCTAGGTTGGTTGGCTAGACATTCACTGGAAGTTCACTGGCTTAGAAAACTGGAAAACTCACCAAAATATGGAAATCTCATCAAAAAGTCACTAGAATCTTCAAAGATCATTGAAAAATTCAACCGAAAACTGAAAACTTTTTGGAAATAAAAGTAATTGTATTCTTTTCACCCCAAAAGATCTCCAAAAATTTTTGTACTTTCTAGTTTTCTTTGTGTGTTTTTTTCTCTAATCTTTGTATGCCTGTCTCTCTGTGTGTATTTTTTTGCTTTTTTATGTGTATTGCTTGGTTGATTTGGGTTTGTATTTATAGGGTTTCAATCTAGAAAACCTTAAACTAAAAAAGATTTTGATTCTCTTTAAACTTTCCCTTCAGATTTTAAATCAACTCTAACTTTCCAATCCACCTTGAACTCTTCAATCCAAACAAACAAATTTTACACAAACTCAACCACCGATTTTTTCCTTTTTCATTTTTTTATTCTTTTATTTTTTTAATTAATAAAACAAATAGAACCCTAGACAGATTGGGGTGTCTACACTAATAACAAGAAAATAAAATTTTCCTTTTTTGAAAAATTTTTCCTTTTATTTTAAAATTTTATTTTGAAAAATACAAAAATTCTTCTAAAAAATCTATTTATTTTTTTTAAAGATGCGAATCCTGGACAAACCATAAACAAACCGAACGATTTGTCAAAAGAAAATTTTATTGAAGGAATTTTTTTTCTTTGTTTGTTTTGCATTATTATTGCCTCTAAATATAGATTTTGTCAAAATGTTCCTCATGTGTCCTAAGTCAGATATTTTGTACAAAAAGGTTTGACATGGCTTTACCCTAGGCTGAACCCCTAAGGTTCACTATATGCTAGGTAAGGATTTATATGTCTAAAGGTTCCCAAATGTTTCTTATTAGCATCTATACAGGACTAGTAAGGTACCTTGATCCTCACTCATTAGAGGTTATAAACAAAAATTGTTTAACTTTAATGGGAGTATTTTGTTTGTCATTACGGAGGTTATCAACTTACAACAGCATAAGTACTCTACTTCCTCCTAAAAGAGATGAAACTCGGGTATAAA
The DNA here is from genome assembly GCF_002303985.1 of Durio zibethinus. Next base: position 15,939,213 of record NW_019167893.1, read on the forward strand.
GTTCATACATGATATGAATGTGCTATGTATGAATGAGGAAACTTAACATTAGAAACCTAATCTTAAATGCCTTACAATTTTATCAAGAATAATATATACAAAACATAAAATAACAAATGAATAAATAACATAATTAAAATAAAATGCATGTGATTTTTTCTTTTTATTATTATTGTTACAAAATCAAAATGAAGGGAATTAAAGTTAAATACCAGCTAAGATTATTAAATCAAAATTAAGGATAACACATAATTAATTTTAGCTTGACTCTAAAATGGTGTCTTCAGTGAAATCATCAAGCTGTTATAACATTTTTAGATTTGCTAGATAGTTTTTAGAAATTTCAAAATAGGGGGAAGTCACCACTAATTTATTTTGTTAGATATGATTGACCACCTAAAATGTTTATCTTTTTAATAAAATTTTAAAATTAATTAAAACTTTTTAAAAATATAATTTTTGCTCTACGAAAATCAAGTCGGGTTAGTAGTACAATTAATTACATGTAGAAAAATATTAGCGCTCCCAAAGTATCCATTTTAAAAAAAGGTATCAATTAATTATACGTTACTTTAATCCTGACAAAAAGACCTTAAAATTGGTATTTAAAAGTAATTTCTTTGACTTTATTCATCTTAGTTTTTATTTTCCTTTTTTTATTATTTAATTTTATTAAAAAAATAAATTAGAACCTTGTTATTGACAGAATTCTTAAAATATTCTAGTACGTTGGTAACATTAAAAAAAAATTTTTTACCTAAAGATTTTTTAGGCATTGTTACTCGAAGTATCTTAGAATCTCATCCTCAGAAATCCATATTTATTTTTAAAATTAATGTTTATAATGTATATGATAAAATAATAAAATACAAATTTTAAAATTTAAACTAAATAATATTTTTCTTTTTATAAAAATTTCTTATTTTTTATTAAATAAAAGGTAATGAAAATCTTTATTTAAAATTATTCTAAATGCCCCACTTTGGTGGCATTTTAGAAAAATTCTTTCACCTAGAAATTCTTAAAAAAGTATTACTCAGACTTCTTTAGGATCTCATTCTCGGAGATTTCATTTGTTTTTATAATTAAATGATGCTATGAGATGTGAATAATAAAGCGTAATATTCATGCATAGGTATACACACTTTATTTCCATATTTATGTTTTATTTTATTTTATCTTTTATTTATTTATTTTATTACTTTATTATTATTTAAAAAAATTATTTGACATCATTTTATTTTTTTAAAAGAAAGTTTTAATTATTAATTTTTCCTTTTTCATTTGACATTTTGCATATTTTTTAATTGAAAAACAAAAGGAATTTTTTTTTTAAAATTTTTTTTATAAATACTCCAATACGCTTATAGTATTAAAAAACATTCACTTAAAAATTTCATAAGAATCACTACGTGAACTTTCTTAAAATCCTATCGTCAGATAAAATTTTTTTTTTTATTAGTAACATTTTTTAGAATGGATACATTAAACTTTATTATTCATTTTTTGGAATCAAAATTTTATTTTTATTAGCACTATTTTACTATAAAAACTATTAAATATATATTATAAAGATTTAAGATTTTAAACATGCATAAATAAAAAATAAATAATTTGAAAAATAATTAAAAAATAATATATAATAAAAAACAAACAAAAAATACCTGAACCGGTCACTCTAAAGTGGTTTGGCCAGTTTTTGGGTTTCAGAGCAGTCCGTAAGTGGTTCAGCGACGATTTCCCAAGAATTGAAGCGGTTCGGTCATATTTACTTCCAGTTTGCAGGTTGTTCACTTGAATCAGTCTAGGTTGGTCCAAGGGAGGCAAAATGGGTCAAGCGCATGGATCTTGGATCCAAGTCGGGTCCACACGTGAGTCTTCTAATTTTTTTTTAACTATAAAAGCCTAAATTTCTTTTCTTTCAATTTTAACCCCTTTTTCGCAAAAACATTTCGCGGAACTAAAAAGAAATATTTCCTTTACCAGATTCAGGTTGTCGCCCGCCGTTTGCTGTGGCTCCGTTCGCTGCTGGATGCCGATTGTTGGTGGTAAAAAAATTCTCAAAAAATGCCCAAAAAGTTCCTTTTGATCCTTTCTTTCTCCATACTGGATTAGATTTTTCAGAAACCTCGTAGATTTCCACAAATCTGTGCCAAAAATCATCGTTTTAAAACCCTTAAAAATTCCTTTTCACCGCTCAGTTTGCCTCCATTTCTTATCGTGTCCTTCTCCGTTCCATGGCCTTCCCTTTCACAGAAAATCCTAACCTAAAATTCCTTAGAACACAAAAGCAAAAGCCCCAGTTTGAACCCTTTTTTGTGTTTTTTATGGTTCCGCTATTGGGGATGTGGTTTTGTGTATGTGTGTGTGTGTTTTTTTTTTATTTTTTAGGTGGGGTTTTGGTTAGGGATGTAGGCTATTGTTTTTTTTTTTTTTTTGGATCATTGGGTTCCAGTTGATTAGTGTTAGGCTGCTAATGAAACGGTGGTGGTGAAATGTGGTGGCTTAGTGAAGCAAGAGTCGTGGTGATGACATTGGTGGTTGGTTGCAAGTTGAATGGGTAGGCTCTCATTGGTGGCTTGGGTGTTGGGTTTTTGGTTAGTGGCTGGGGGTATGTGTGATGGTTTAGGCAGTAGGCTAGTAGGTAGGTTTCGACAGTGGTGAAAAATTCTTGTAGAGCCTTCTTTTTGGTTCAATTGGTCAACAATTGAGGGTTTGGTTTATGTGAGAATGGAGTTTGGGATGATGGGGATTTTGGTTTGTCTAGGACAGAAGTGTTTTGGTTGGAGGTGTGTGGGTGGGGAGATGGTGAGCTTTGGTTGGGGTGTTAATGGTGGTGGATTTTGGTTGCAGAGGTTCGACTATAGGTCCCTCTAGGAATTTCTTTTTGCCTTCCCCCTTTGTTTTCTATGAACTCCCTCCATTTTTACCCTAAGTGACCAAGCAAGCTTTTAGAAACCTTACTATAAAGTGATTTCTTTTAAAAAGTAACCTGCAAAAATTTGGCTCGTTGTTACAGCAGTTTGGGTTATGGATTGATATCAATTGGTGTTAAGTTACCTGAGGTGAAAAAAGAAGGGAAAAAAATGAAAGCAAGAAAATGCGCATCAATCTAAAGGGAAGGTTTTGGTAAGTAGGGAAAGCTGGTTGTCATGGTAATCCCACCTTCAAGTGTGTTTTGTTTTTTAGAATAATTTAACAATTCATAAAAATAATTAAATCTGAAAGAATAAATAAAATTGGGCCTTAAAATCAAATGTTGAATTTTCAATTTTTGAGCTTTGAATTTTGATATTGAACTTTGGGTTTTTAAGCTTATATGACGTAATTTCAAATTGATTCAAATTAAATTAGATTGCGCTTTAAAAATTGAGTTTAAACTCATAATTAAACTTTGGGTTTTTTAATCGGACTTTTAAATCTAAATTTAAAATTAACCCAATCATAAAACTAAATTAAACCTGAGCCCATATAAAAATAATTAATTTGAAATAAAGTTCAATCAAGCTCGATCAAATAAATTCGATTAAAATAATTAAGTTGGTCTAAATCAAAACAATCAAATCAAGTATAAAACTTCATAAAATCAAGTCGATTTGGATAAAATTAGATGTCTACATCAATGGTAAATACAAATAATGAAGGACAAAAAAACGTTAAGGGATTATATAGTTCGTAATGCTAATGGTTTCCAACCAATGATACAAAGGCCAGCCATTCAAGCAAACAATTTTGAAATAATCTTTGATAATTCAAATGGTCTGAACTTGTGTACAGTTTGGCGAACTACCAAGCAATGATCCTAACCTTCACTTATCAAATTTTTTAAAATTGTGTGATACTTTTAAGTATAATGGTGTTTTAGATTATGCAATATGATTAAGATTTTTTCCTTTTTCTCTCAAGGACAAGGCAAAAAGTTTGGTATTTTCACTAACATCTGGCTCTATCACAATTTAGGAGGATTTGGTGCAAAAGTTTCTTGTTAAGTTTTTTCCAACTGTTATGACTGCCAAGTTGAGAAATGAAATCACTACATTTATGCAAGTAGATGGCAAAAAACTTTATGATGCTTAGGAAAGATTTAAAAAGCAAATGAAAAAAATGCATCATGATTTTCCTCAATGGCTACAAATTAATATTTTCTACAATGGTCTTACTCTTGCCATGAGAACCACTTTGGATTTAGCTGCAGGTGGAGCCATTATGAGCAAAATTGTTGAGGAGGCCCATAAGTTGATAAAAAAGATGGCCCTAACAATTACCAATGGGGTATGGAAAGAAAAGTACATAAAAAAATCTATTGGTTTTTATGAGTTAGACATTTTTACTTCAAGAAATTCATAGTTGGCACCTTAACCAAGAAAATAAAACTTTAGAAGCCTCATCCCAAACCAACCCTATTTAGGCAATTCAAAATCCTTTTTTTCTTATAATATTTGTGACAGACCTCACTCTAATGATAAAAGTTCATATAGGATAGAAACAGTTTAATTTGTTCAACATCAACCAAGTTATGAAGAGTCACCTATCCTTAAAAGAATAGTGTCCCAAAAAGCCATATTACAAGATTAAGCTAAAACCATTAAGAATCTAGAACTACAAATCACCTAGTTAGCTAAAAATCTCCTGAATAAAAAAGAAAAGCTAATGGCAACAACTTTGAAAATGCAAAGACTTTGGCAAAACATCTTGTTACTCAAAAGGTGACCTTCAAAGAACCAAAAGAAGATATGATAGTGGACAATGGTAAGAAAAACATGCCTCATTCAAAAAGAATTCCTCTAAAATCAATCAACACAATAATCCCCTTCCCACAAATATTTCAGTGACAAAAAAAAAAAAAAGGCAATTCACAGGGTTTGCTAAAATCTTCAAAAACTTACAAGTCATTATTCCTTTTATTGAAGTCATAGAATATATGCCTAAGTATGCCAAATTTTTGAAAGGGATTTGTCTAAAAAGAGAAAATGGAAGAACTATGAAATAATGATAGTAGCTCAAGAAAGTAGCACTTTTTTACGAAACGGCATACCACCAAAACTCAAAGATCTAAAGAGTATTACTATTCTTTACACTATTGGTAATCAATATTTTGAAAAAGCATACTGTGATATTAGTGCAAATGTTAATGTAATGCCTTTATCTATTTTCAAAGAAATCAACACTAGAGATCTTGAACCAACCATGATGACTATCTAACTAACCGATGGGTCCCTTAGACATCCTAAGAGGATAGAAAAAGATTTGATGCTATATTACTGATTTCATAATTTTGGACATGAAAGAAACTATTAAGGTGCCAATTATATTAGGAAGACCTTTTTTTATAACTAGAAAGGTCATGATTGACATGTAAAAAGGGGAACTGATAATGAAAGTGCATGATCAAGACAAGACATTCGACATGAAGTCTTCAAATAGGTAAAAGCTTAAGAAAATTTTGAAGAAGTTGAACTCATAATAATATGCTCCAAATTAAGAAAAGACTTCAAGATGGAATCATCGTCTAAACCATCCATTGAAAAACCTCTAACATTAGAGTTGAAGCTTTTACCATCTCACCTTAGGTATGCATTCTTTGGCAAAGCATCCACTCCTTCGATCGTCATCTCTATAGCCTTAAGTAAAAAATAAGAGGATAAGTTGTTAGTAGTGTTAAAGAAACATAAAAGGGCTTTTACTTGTTCAATAGCAAGCATCAAGGGTATTAGCCTGACCATATGTATACATAAGATCATGTTATAAAATGACCATAAGGCAATAATTGAACAGTAAAGGCATCTAAATCCTGCCATAAAAAAAAGTAAAAAAAAAAATTATCAAGTAGTTAGAAGCCATGATCATCTATCCTATATTGGATAGTTCATGGGTAAGTCCAGTTCAATGTGTACCAAAAAAAGAAAGAATAACAATGGTCACTAATGAGCATAATAAGTTGATTCCAACTTGAACTGTTACTGGATGGAGAGTCTGCATAGATTACAAAAAATTGAATAAAACAACTTACAAAGATCATTTCCCATTACCTATTGTAAACCAAATGTTGGATAGGTTAGCCAATTATGAATACTATTATTTACTTGATGGATGCTATGGGCATAATCAAATAGCCATTGCTCTATAAGACTAATGAAAAACTACTTTCACTTATCCATATAGCACGTTTGCTTTTAGAAAAATGCCCTTTAGTCTTTGTAATGCCCCAACTACATTCCAACAATGTATGATGGCCATCTTTTCAGACATGAAGAAAGATATCTTTGAGGTATGTATGGATAACTTCTCAGTTTTTTATGATGATTATGATTTATGCTTTGCTTATTTATCTAAGTCACTGTAAAGATGCCAAGAAACCAATTGGTGCTCAACTAAGAGAAGTGTCACTTCATGGTACAAGAAGGAATCATACTTGGACATAAGGTATTTGCAAAAGGGGATATAAATTGATCAAGCCAAAATTGACGTAATTGAAAGATTACCTTTGCCTACTTCAATTAAAGAGATTAGAAGTTTCCTAGGCCATGTTGGCTTTTATAAGAGGTTCATCCATGATTTCTTTAAAATCTCTAAATCATTATGCAAGCTATTAGAGAAAGATGCCAAGCTTTAATTCAGTCAAGACTGTGTACTAGCCTTTCAAGCCCTAAAAAGCAAGTTAGTCATGGAACCTATCCTATCATGGCCTAATTAGAATCAACCTTTTAAGTTGATGTGTAATGCGAGTGATTTTATAATATGAGTTGTATTATGGCAAAGGAAAGACAAGATATTTCTTCACATTTACTATACAAGTAAAACCTTTAATGATGAGCAACTTAATTGTGTCACAACGAAAAATGAGTTGCTCATTATAGTCTTTGCTTTGGAAAAATTTAGATCTTACTTGCTAGGAACAAAAGTGATTATGTATACAGATCATATTGCTGTTAAATACTTGATCACAAAGAAAGATGCAAAGCCAAGACTGATTAAATGGGCCCTATTATTACAAGAGTTTTATTTGGAAATTAGAGAAAAAATAAGGCTATGAAAACCATATGGCAGATCACTTGTCAAGGATAAAAAGAAAAGCTATTGATAAGGAAATTAGTCAAGAGTTTTTCCCAGATGAGCAACTCTTTACCATTAAAAAATCACCTTGTTATGCTAACCTAGTGAACTATCTTGTAGGTAATGTCTTTCCACCTTATTTGAATTATCAATAAAATTTTTTTCCATGATGTTAAATACTATATATTTCTATTTAAGTAATGTAAAGACCAAGTATTGAGAAGATGTGTCCCAAAGAAGAGGTGGAACACATCTTACAATAATGCCATTTTTCAAAATATGAAGGTCACTATGAAGGGGAAGTGACAATAGCAAAGGTATTATAACATTGTTTCTATTTTCTTATCTTATTTAAGAATGCATATAGATTTGTCACACATTATGATAGATGTCAAAGGGTAAGGAACGTAACCAAAAGACATGAAATGCCATTTAATAGTATCTTAGAAATTAAAATCCTTAATGACTATGGAATAGATTTTATAAGGCTTTTTGTCTTATCTTATAAGAACACTTATATTTTACTAGCAGTAGTCTATGTCTCTAAATGGGTTGAAGTAATAGCCTCATCTTCTAATGACATCAAGGAAGTACTTAGATTTTTAAAGAAAAATATTTTCTTAAGGTTTGGTACACCTAAAGCCATTACAAAATGATGAAGGTACCTATTTCTATAATAATTTTTTGAAAAACTATTAGATAAATATAGAGTGACCTCTAGGATAGCAACTGCATACCACCCGCAGACCAGTGGCCAAGCTGAAGTTTCCAATAGGAAGATTAGAAGGATTCTCAAGAAAATTGTCAATCCCTCTTAAAAAAATGGGTGATTAAATTAGATGATTCTTTATGGATTTATAGAACCGCACTCAAAACCCTTTTAGCTATGTTGCCATACCAATTGGGCTATAGGAAAGCTTGTCATCTACCTGTAAAGTTAGAACATAAGGTGTATTGGGCCATAAAGAATCTGAACCTTAATCAAAAGTTGGTTGGTGAAAGGAAGTTGTTGCAATTAAATAAGTTGAATGAATTTAGATTGCGAGCTTATGAAAATGCTAAGCTTTATAAAGTGAAAATGAAGAAATAGCATGATAAAAAGATTATGGAAAAAAACTTTGAGCCTAGTGTCATAACGTCTAGATTCGGGGACCTATCACTAGACATTGACTTTAGGAGTAGCCACTAATCTTTTTTATTTAGGTGCGATTGGCCACCTAAGGAATCTATCCTTTTAAGAACACCCAAGCTTGACTAAAGATCCCCAAAAGAATTGGTTCAGGTCTATTAACCAAAACAGAGTTTGAAAGTACGGTTACGTGTGAGGAAGGTTATAGCACCCTCACAACGCCCATCAAAATATGGTATCAGCTTGATTTCATGTTATCCAATAAGCCTTTAAAATTTTACCAAATAATTAATTATTGAAAATTATTCTTAATTAACTCAATATTTTTGACAAAAAAATTAAAAAAATTCTCTCACCTCAAGAATATACAAAAAAACTACTGTTTCACTTGCAGAGACTCTGTTGTCGAATTATTTAACATTAAAAAAATTTCAAGAAAGAAAAGAAGAAAAAGAAATAAAATAAAACAAAACAAAAAGGAATAATGATTCACTTTTTGATAGAAATCTTTTCTTTTTATCTTTTTTTTTTAAAAGAACTCATTGCTTTTGTACAGGAAAAATTGATACTTTTAACTTTTCCTTAAAGCATTTAGAGTTTTTATTTTAAGAAAAATTGATACTTACAACTTTTCCTTAAAAGGTTTTTCTTGATAATTTTTATTTTTAAAAAAAATTGGTACTTCCAACATTTTCCCAAAAATTTTTGTTTTTTTTATTTTGAAATTCTAATTTTGAAGAAAATTGATACTTTCAACTTTTCCTCAAAATACTTTTTGAAAATTTTATCTTAGAAATTTTATTTTTAAGGAAAATTGATACTTTCAACTTTTTCCTAAAAATATATATTTTTTAAAACCTTTTATTTTTTAGAAAATTGATACTTTCAACTTTCCCTTAAAAAAATATTTTTTATGTTCAAAGGAAATTGATACAATCAACTTTCCTTCAAAAATATTTTTTTTAAAAAAGTTATCTTTAAGAAAAATTGATACTTTTAACTTTTTCTCAAAATATTTTTTTTGGAAATTTTTATTTTTTTAGAAAAAAATTATTGAAAAGAAAGAAAAAATTAAAAATAAAATTAAAATAAAATTAAAATTAAAATTAAATTAAAATCAAAATTAAGATTAAAATTAAGGAATATCAAATAATTCTAAATTAAAAAATAATAATAATAAATAAATAAAATAAAATAACCTTTGAATCGGCTCGGCTAGGAATTGGAATCGGCTCGGCTAGAGGAAGAAAAATGGCTCAAGAACGTAACTCCAATAGAATCGACTCGGCTTAGTTTGATGGTTGAGGCGTGGGTTGAAATCGGGTCGAAAGCGGGTTGAGTTGCTGGTCGGATCGCCCGAATGGAAAACACGTAGATCCCAAGTTTTCTTTAAACTCAAAACGACGTCATTTTTTTATACTTAAAAGGTAAATTTCAGGCTTTTTCAATAGAATTCTCTTCATCCCTCTCTTTACTCCCATTTTCTCTCTCTTTCTCTCTCTATCCCCTTTAAGAACACCGATTGAAATTTAATCGAATTTTGGAAATTCTCATCAAAATCTGGATTGTTCGTCGGAAGTTCGTCAGAAGGTTGGTCAATTTTTGGAAATGGTATGCCGAAAACTGGGTAACTGGTCAAAAAATTCAACCGGTGCCGAAAAGGTCATCGAAAAATTCAAATATCATCGAAAAAATTAACCAAATCTGGAATTTCCAGAAATTCACAGAAAAAATCACCAAAAATTCCCCAAAAAAATTCCTAAAATCCTTAAGAATGCTTTTGACCTTTCTAAACGCCTTTCTGTTTTTCTTTTCTTTCTGTGTGTTCTTTCCACGTCCTTGGGTTCTGTTTCAACATCTATTTATAGGGATTGATCAGAAGAATTTTTGATTAATCCTAATTCCATCTGGGAGGATTCAAACTTTGAATCCAATCCTAACTCTGTCAGTCCCCAAATTCACGGTCAAATTCATTCCAATTTTTTATGATCCTAATCCTAATCCCAACCAAAAATTGATCAAGAAAAAAAAGATAAAAATAAAAAATAATAGATAAATAATAAAATATATTAATAGATAACTAAAAAAATTAATAGATAAAGAAAAAAATTAATAGATAAATAATAATAATAATAAATAATTAAATTAAAAATTAAATTAAATTAAATTAAAAAGAAAAATGAGCCCATATTACCTATTTAGACCAGGTTCAATTGATCTAGGCCTGGACCAAATTTGGTGTCTACAACTGCCCTTCTTTGCACATTTTCTATGAAACAGGAATTGTGCAAAGACGTAGACACTCATTCAAGACTCAACTCGACACCTTTTTTGCTTTTTTCTTTTTCTTTTATTTTTTTGGGTTAAAATTTTAATCAAAGCTCCTCTAAGTAGAGGCTCAATGACTTTGAGTAAAATAAACAAAGCTCTTTTAAGCAGAGACTCAACGACTTTTAAAAAATAAACAAAGTTCTTCTAAATAGAGGCTCAAAGACTTTTGAAAAGTAAATTGCTCCTCTAAACAAAAGCTCCACAACTTTTAAAGAAATAAACAAAGCTCCTTTAAACAGAAGCTTAACAACTTTTGAAGAAATAAATAACGCCTCTAAACAGAGACATCACAATTTTTGAAAGTAAATTGCTCTAAACAGAGGCAACGAACTTTGAGAAATAAATTGCTCCTCTAAATAAAGGCACCATAACTTTGAAAAATAAATGGCTCCTCAACAATCATGTCCAGAGGAGTCAAAAATCATGTTTGAAGGAACTTTAGGAGATTATGCCAAAGGGTCCTACAAATCGTTCCTGATACCAAGAGATATCCTTCTCCAAGGATTAAAAACTTACCTTACAAGCTTTTTCTCAAACGAGAATTTTAAAAAAATCCTTTACATCTGTCTTCTCCATGTGGGATCCTGGAATACCCCTGCTTCTTGAATTTATGCACTATACTTTCTTGAATGTAGTATATGCTATGCAATGCATATGAAATTCAATGCATGCTATGCAAATGTTGGCTAATTAATTCCTATTCAATTATGGTACTCAAGTTTCTCAAGCTTTTTCTTGGGCCTAAAACTTTTTGTTTTTCAAAGACTAAGTCAGTGTAACTCTTAATCATCTCTTTCATTTAATTCTCATATCCTTTCTGCAAGCATTCTCTTTCCAAATTCAATGTCCTTATCAGGAACTAAACATCTCAATTTTGCTTTTATCACTTCTGCTTCTTTCCAATGTAATGAAAAAACTTTCATGTTATTATTTATTTATCAATCAATATTTCAATATCAAAAAGTAAGAATATATTCACACATTTCTTCCATTGCAAAGTATTAATGAGAAAAGAATAAGAATGGTTAGGAAATAATCAACAGAAGAGGCACACAAAGAATGAAGAAGAATGTTTTTTATTAGCATAAAAGTTGGCAAACTTTGGCCAAGAAGGAATTATAAAGATAGGTATGGGGAGACAATGCCAAAAAATGAATAATCAGACAATCATGATAACACATCTCAAGGTTCTTCTGAAAACCCAACCATGTGATGCATTTAACAACATAGAGCTTCTTCAAATTTGCTACCCTCTATGCCAATGAATTTTTAGATTTGATGCTGTATTCTCCTTATCTAAGCTGCATTGTCAGGTTTTCAACTTAGATAAAACCTCCTATGACTCAAATCGCCCTTTTAGGGTTTTCGCCTTGAGTCTTCTTTTTTCATTCCTTTTTCTTTTATTTTTTTATTTTTTACTTTTTTTTCAAGCATAGTACTTCTTCACAGCATCAAAATTTATAGGATGGGGCAAATCATTTCCATCCATCTCAGTTAATATCAATGCTTCACCCGAGAAAGCCCGTTTCACCATATATGACCCTTCTCAATTCGGAGTCCATTTTTCTCTATTATCGTGCTAATTTGGAAGAATTCTTTTCAAGACCAACTCTCCCTTTCGAAAGCAACAGGGTCAAACTTTTTTATCATGAGCCCTCATTATCCTTCTTTGATATAGCTGACCATGGCACAATACAGTCAATCTCTTTTCTTCTATGAAATTTAATTGTTCATAGTGCTTTCGAATCCATTCAGCCTCTTTCAGTTCAACTTCTTTTAAAACCTTTAAGGATAGGATCTCTACTTCTACTGGTAATATAGCTTCCATCCCATAAACCAAAAAAAATAGAGTTGTCCCAGTATAGGTGCACACTGACATTTGATATGCATGCAAAGCAAATGGCAACTTCTCATGCCAATCTTTATAGGTCTTAATCATCTTTTCAAGAATTTTTTTATATTCTTGTTAGCTGCCTCAACTGCCCCATTCATTTTCGGATGGTATGGCATCGAATTATGATGCTTGATCTTGTATTGGGCACATGTTTCTTACATCATTTTATTATTTAGATTCTTGGCATTATCCAAAATGATTTTTTCCAAAAGTTCATATCTGTAAATGATCTCTTTTTTTATGAACTTGCAAACCACTGATCGTGTTACATTTGCAAATGATATCACCTCTACCCATTTTGTGAAGTAATCTATCATCACGAAAATAAATCTATGCCCATTAGAAGCATTTGGCGTAATAAGACCAATGACATTTATGCCCCACATCGAGAATGGCTAAGGTGGTGCCAAAACATGTAGAGTAGATGGCGGAGCATGGATTTTTGTCAGCATAGATCTGGCATTTATGACATTTACGAGCATAGTCAATGCAATCATTTTTTATTGTTAACCAATAGAATCCTGCTCTTATGATCTATTTTGCCATCATATGTCTATTGGTATGTGCCCCACATATCCCATCATGTACTTTTTTAATGATTTTTCTTGCCTCAGCTTTACTTATGCATCTCAGCAATGCCTGATCATGGCTTCTTTTGTACAGAACATCCCCATCCAAGAAAACACTCATAGCTAATTTTCAGATGACCCTTTTATCATTCTCCGTTGCTTGGACTGGGTATTGCTGGTTCTTAATGTGCTGTAAGATATCATAATACCAAGACTTCCCATCCTCTTCTTCTACATTAAAGCAGTAAGCTATCATATCTTTGACATCTAACTTGATAGGTTGAATGTCAGTATTATCACTAATTCAGATCATTGTAGCCAGAGTAGCTAAGGCATCAGCTATCAGATTCTCCTATCGAGGTAAATGATCAAACTGAACATCTTTAAATTATTTTATCAACTCTAGAATATACTTACGATATGAACAAGTTTTGAATCTCTCGTCTCCCATTCTCCTTTCAATTGATATATAACTAGAGTTGAGTCCCCAAACACTTTTAGTGCTTTAACTTTCCTATCTATAGTAGCTTGTAAACCCATGATACATGCCTCATATTCAGAGACGTTATTTGTGCAATTAAAATTTAACCTCACTATTGTAGGGTAGTATTATTGTTCTAAGGAAATCAGAATTGCCCCAATTCCATGTCCTAAAGCATTGGAAGTACCATCAAAATACATTTTCTAACACTTTTCTTCATGCTTCCCCTTCTTTAATTGGGAAATAGTCATCAGGTCTTCATCGAAAAACTCCAATCTCATTGGTTCATATTCTTCAGTAGCACGATCTACAAGAAACTCAGTTATTGCAGTCCTTTTTATTACCTTTTGGCTTACATATATGATATCATATTTCGAGAGCATTACTTGCCACCTAGCAATTCTCTCAGACAAAAAAGGCTTCTAAAAAATGTATTTAATTGGATCCAGTTTTGCTATAAGCCAAGTGGTGTGATAGAGCATGTATTGTCTTAGTCTTTTGGCAGTCCAAGCTAATGCACAACACATTTTCTCCAATGAAGAATACTTGGATTCATATTTTATGAATTTTTTCTCAGATAATAAATAGCTCTCTATTTTTGTCATATTCATCTTGCTGCTCAAGCACACATCCCATTGAATTTTTATATACTATCAAGTATAAAATTAAGGGTTTTTCTTGAACATGTGGCACCAACACTGGAGGATTTGACAAGTATTGCTCAATTTTATCAAAAGCCACTTGGCATTCCTTGTTTCATTCTCCAGGATTATTCTTACGAAAAAGCCAAAAAATGGGATCACATTTATAAGTAAGCTGAGATATGAATTACGAAATGTAATGTAACCTTCCTAGAAAACCTTGAACTTCTTTTGGTGTACTCAGAGATGATAATTTTGAATGGCCCATATTTTATCTGGATCAACTTCAATTCCTCTTTTATTGACCACAAAGCCTAGCAACTTCCCTGACTTTACCCTAATGGTGCACTTAGCTAGGTTCAACTTGAGTTAAAATTTCCTCAATCTCTCAAATAGCTTTCTGAGGTTGGTGACATGATCTTCATCCTCTCGAGATTTTGCAATCATATCGCCCATATATACCTCAATCTCTTTGTGCATCATGTTATGAAACAACATCGCCATAGCTCTTTGGTACGTTGCTCCGGCATTCTTTAACCCAAAGGGCATGACCTTGTAGCCAAAGGTTCCCTATATGGTCACAAAAGTGATTTTTTCCATGTCATCTACAATCATTTTTATCTAATTATATCCTAAAAACCCATCCATAAAGGAAAAGATTGAATGCTTTACCTTGTTATCTATCAGTGTATCGATATGAAGTAAAAGAAAGTTATCCTTTAGGTTAGCCCTATTCAAATCATGATAGTCTACACATATTTGTACCTTTTCATCTTTCGTAAGAACTGTTACTATATTGGCTACCCATTCTGGATACTTAACCACTTATAAAAAACTTGTATCAAACTGCTTCTTCACCTCTTCTTTGATCTTTAATAGCATTTCAGGCTTTATTCACCTCAGTTTCTATTAGACTGGCTTACATTTTGACTTTAGAGGTAATCAATACTCTACTATCTTCATATTTAGCCCTGGTATATCCTGGTAAGACCAAGTAAATACATCTATGAATTCTCGAAGTAGATCTTTCAAACATTGCCTATCCTCCGATGAAAGTGAAGTTTCGATTCTGACCTCTTTCTTATTCTCTTCATCTCCTAGATTCACCAAGTTAGTTATCTTCTTATGAGGCTTAATTGGCTTATTTTCTTGTTCAATCAATCTCATTAGGTCTAAAGGTATAACATACTCTTCAGAATCATCTTCATTGTCAAGTTCATTAGTATTAATTGAATTCTTAAAATTAACCTCTTGATTGTTATCATAATTATCCTCTTATTCATTTAAAGACCTGAAATTAAATGAAATAGGATATATTGACAAGATGTGTTTGAAAAAAATGGCAAAAATGAAAGCACAAGAAGAAATGAATGAAAATGCATTCTTTCTAATTTTTATTAAAATAATAAAAGATAAATGGCCCAAACAAGAAAGATCATCCTAATGCCTTAGGTAATAGCTATTGGGATTGTACAATTACATTGGATTGGTCTCAAGATTAAAAGGCATTTCAATGGTATTCCAATTGTTCAGCTTATAATCTGGTGGACAAGGGCAGACCCACCTTTCTTGTTCAAGCCCTATTTCATCTTCAATAGCATAGATGGTCAACTGGACGAATGCCTCTTCCATGCTTTGTTCACAATCTTTTTCTTTATTTAGGTACATGAATCCTCTAGGCCTAAAAGTCTCGTATAAGTGTGGGATGATTATTAATCTTACTATTTTTCCTATTGGTCTCCTTCTGATCTCTCATCCTTCTGCTTTATAACCTAGGCCTAACCTTTCACTATTGTCCACCACTGTTGGAGGCTCTTTTATACCCTATAAGTTTTTGCCCAGCCCTACTTCTAGATGCCAGCCCTTATTGATGACTTGGCTCATTACTATTTTTAAAAAGGATTGATTTTTAAATCTTTCACTTATAGATTTAACTAACTCGAAAGATCGATAAAAGCATTCAATTGCTTCCTCAATAGCTTCCACATATGAGGCATTCAATGATTGAGTCACTAGCATATCTTTCTCTTTAAATACCACTACTAATTGACCTTCTACATTAAACTTGATATTTTGATATAGGGTAGAGGGCACAGCACCTGCCATATGAATCTATGGCCTTCCTAGTAGACAGTTATAAGATGAAGAGATATCTATCACTTGAAACTTCACATTAAAAGTGCATGGCCCAATTTACTAGCATTTTGATATCCCTCAGGACTTCTCTTCTGGTCTCATCAAAAGCTCACATGACCATTTGACTGTCCTTCATATGGGAGTAATCGAGAGGTAGCCTTGCCAAAGTTGACATGGGTAAGACGTTAATAGTAAAGCCATTATCAATAAGGACTTTAGCTATAATATAGCTCTTATACTTTACTATGATATGCAGAGCCTTGGCACTTCCTCTTCTTTCTAGGGGAATCTCATTATCACTGAATGAAATGTAATTTGGCATGACTAGATTTCCAATTAAATGGTTCACATATTCAACAGATACAATATGTGTGACATATGGCTGGTTTAACACTTTCAGCAAGGCATTTCAATGTGGTTTTGAGTTTAACAACAATGATAATAATGAGCTTCTTGTTGGTATTTTGTTCAACTGTTTAACAACTGAATATTCACTATATTTTACCAGCTTTAAAAATTCACATGCCTCTTTTTTTGACACTAGCTTCAGACGATCCTCTTCAAGTTCCACTTTAGGGTTATTCCGTTTTTCACCCATCTTGACTTTTTTCTCTTTTAGCCTTCTCTAATATTTTTAGAGTGTAGTATCTTTCACTTTGGATAATGCCCCATACACCAGTTATATTGGCAGTGTCAGTCTTAGACATTTTTCTTTTGCCCTTGAACTACTGTATCACAACTATATTTCTAGGATACAACTTTGTCATCCTTATATGATAATGGAGTCAGAACTTTAAAAGTTACCAGGTTGGGAATGAGTTTGTCTATGACTGAATTGGTTTGTTCCCATAGTGAATCGTCACTAGCTTTAGAAGAAACTTTATAGACTTGTCAGTCATGGATACTTCTACACTTTTTGAGTCTTTTTCTCTTTCATAGACTTCCATCTAGTGTATATCCAAGAGCTTTTGAATCTCTTGGCGAAACTGCTCACAAGCTTCAACAAAGTGACTAATTATCCCACTATGATATTTACAACTAGTGCCTTCTATATATGTTCCATGATAACTGTGCGAACTCATTGATTGTATCATGTCAGCCTTTCACAAAACATCAAACAGCTGATTGATAGGAGTCTTAATATCTATAACTTTTATCTTCATATAACACTCATGTTCGTTATTCAGGGCATTTACATTATGATTAGGCAAAAGATTCCCATTAACATTTGGTGCATTACCCCTCATGTATCAAAGTTAATCATTCCATCCTTGATTAGCCATTGCACTTTGTGTTTCAAGGCAATGCAACTTTCAGTGGAATGACCAGCAATCCCATAGTGATAGTCACAATGAGCTGTGAGATCATACCACTTAGGGTAAGGCGGTTTGAGTGGCTCTAATTTACTAGGAGCAATTAGATGGTTGTTGTAAAGCTCATGATATAATTCTATACAAGTCATAGGAATTAGGTCAAATACAGGCTTTTCGTGAGTAGTTCGTTACTCTCGTGAATCACCTATTGGGCTAGTTGGACGGGTCTAAGGTCTTGAAGTAGGTTGAGTGTTAGGATTGTATGTGGTATTTTGAGGCCTAAAAGAGGATTGATATGTTTGGAGATAAGAGGATTCTGGGATTGGTTGGTATGGGTAAGGGGAAGTGTTATTCACAGAAGGGTAATATGGAGGATATCCTTGTGGTGGATAGGGTTGATAACCCCTGAATTGTTGTCTATCAAAGCTCACGGCTTAAGCTTTAGTCTTTTTCTTCTTTGGGGCTCTTTTGTTGGATGCTTCACCTTTTTTAACTTGTCATTCTTAATGGCACTCTCAATAATTTCTCATGAAATCACCATATCAATAAAATTCTTGATTGCATTCTCTATCATCTTTTCATAATAAGAAGATTTCAAAATGCTGACAAATAACACTGTAGTCTCTTTTTCAGTCAAAGAAGGTTACACTTGAGAAGCTACATCTTTCCATCTCTGGGTGTATTCCTTAAAAGACTTATTTACTTTTTTCTTCATGTTCTGTACAGACAAACGATCAGGAGCTAAGTCGATGATATGCTGATATTGACTTATGAAATCATGAGCCATATCACTCCAAGAATGGATGTGGGTTCTGTCTAATTGGACATACCACCTAACAGCGGAGCCTATAAGGCCATCTTGAAAAACATACATTAATAGTTTTTTATTGTGAGCATGGGCTGTCATTTTTCGACAATACATGGTGATATGAGTTTTTGGGCATTTCATACCATCATATTTCTCAAATTTTGGTACTTTAAACTTTGGTGGAATGATTACATCTAGGACTAAGCAAAGCCAGTAGCATCGACAGAACCATAAAATACAATTCTTTCTATAGCCCGTAACCTTTGTTCAAGCATACTAATCTTTGAATCTTTATGAAATTCCACCATTTTTGCCTTTTCTTTCTCATTCTCTTTCAAGTCATCAAGATCAAGAACTTGGATTGGTTCTACTACTTTTTAGTAAAGACAGGATGTACATAGCTATGGTAATGCCCTGGGTTTGAAACTGATGGCATTTCAAGGTATACAGGATATGTGAACTGCTGTGATGGTATATCCTGTGTGGACTGGGCTTGTTGTGGACCAAAATCTGAAGGATATAGAGGGTCAGCCACTTCTTATGATGGAAGGCCTTGTTGGCTTGTATTTTCTTCTATTCTTTTTCCCTTGTTTAGCTTGTTGAGAGCATCCAGAATCTTGCTCAACTCATTCTCAATCTTTTCCTGTGCTTTTTCCATTTTTTCAAATCGATGAGAGTTTTCTTGCTCCATTAGCTCTTATTTTATATCGGTGGTTGAGGTTCTTGCTAAATGGAGCTATCCTTGAACTTTGAATACCATATCTTAGAATTAGCAAGTTTATATGACTATCTCATGGTTACTTTGTTAAATGTAATGAATGAGGATGCAATGAATGAAAATGCATGTATGCAAAGAACATTTGCCTTAAGACAGTGCTCAACCAAAAGATTTCATTTATTCCAAAGAACTTTTGTTTACATAGAGTTTATCATCTTAGAGTTATAACTATAAAATCATTTAATATACTCATACTGGACTCTAGCTTCTTCGATGAAATTTAGGAGACACTGCTCATGTTCTCCTACTAGGGCCACCACTTGCTTCAATGCCTCTACCTCTTTTACCATATCTCTTACCTTACATACCCTTTTGTAAATTTGGGTCATTAAGTGCTCAATGTACTTTTATCTTCCTAAGTTCTCTCTTTTACCACACTAAACTTGGTATGATAACTCTCTATGCTCTCTAACCAATGCAGCGATGTAGTCTTTTTGTTCATTCAACTTCTGTCTCAACCTGTTTAGGTAGTTGTTCAACATGTTATTCTCTGTCTGTACTTAGGTACTTTCTTTTTCTAGTTTAGCGTATTCTTGTTTCAATCGCACATTCTTTTCAATCAGTTCATCAATTGTTATCTCTTTGGCTTGCACCCTTACACACAACCTCTTATGTTCATGGTGTAACTTTGATAAGTCTTTGACAGCCGTGTCACGTTCCCTAGCAATCTTGCAAACTTTGACTTCATGCTTTTCAACTCTATCTTTTCATTGATCCTTCTCCTTTCGAAGATTTTGGATTTCTTGCTTTAACTTATCTTTTTCAGACTCAAATTTTTTTGTCATAAGCTCCAATTCTAATGGTGTCTCTTCAAACTTTTCTCTTGTTGGCGATTGGAAGCTTTCATAAGCGAATAACATTTCTTATCTTCGTCTTGCTTTCCAAACCAAGTACCCTTGAGTGACCTTATCAGTGAATGGTCCAGGACTCACTCTACGAGGATTTTTCATGCTTTAATCATCTTATTCATCCTTTGAAATGCTTTTGGCTCACTGTAAGAAAAATTCGATTGATAAAGCCCATGCGTCATAGGAATGAGCTGTTCTGTCCCAAACTATCTTCTCACTAGAAGTGGCGCATAACTTATTACTCCCTATAAACTTAAAAGTGGGACGACAGTGTTATCTCCACATTGATATAGCATAGGTTCTCGATTCATCCATGGGACCAACCATCTTATTTCGATACTTGTCAGTTTTTATAGAAAAGCTATCCATTCCTTTTTAGATTTTTGTTCTGACCACCCACTTTCATAGAATTTTTCAATCAAAGCTCGATTGCATACATAAAGCTTTGAGAAAGCATCTTTTCTCCACTCGAAATGGCTTTTCATCCATAAGTACAATAACTGTATGCAGCCTATGAAATGCCCTCCATTCTGACGACAATAACTCAAAGATCTGACAATCTATGCTAATATTATCGTTGAAGGGTTATAGCCATGGATTATACTCTCAAAGAAGTCAATCACTGTTATTTCATTGTAACCCAAAACCTTTGAAAATATCACCATTCCATATATAACTAACGCATTTACATCTAACCCCCGTTCTTCGTTGGCATGTTGCACTAAAAAATCATGAAAGAACTTCCAAGGTAGGAAGCCTGTTCTTTTTTCTTCTTTGTATGTGAATCCATAATCTCTTTGTCTATCCTCATGAGATGGGCCAAATCCTTACAGAATCTTGATTTGTGTTTTTTGGCATATATCTTGTTAGGAGCCTTGACGTGCAAGCCTAACAAAATCGAATATTCTTTGATGGTTGGCATCATATCAATTTTATTGAAAATGAAACACTTGTATGCAAGATCTCAGAATTGCACTGCAGCTCTAATTAGTTGATTGTCGACACTTACTATGAGAAGATGTGCTATATGCCCATGTCTTTTTAGCTGAGCTCATCTTCTTCCATATATCAACCAAATCCTTTAGATTATTTTGTTTGAGAAGGATAGATGTTTCTTGAGACAAGGTAGAATCATAGCCAATTGGTAAACAATCCCCCATCTTTAGTTAAATCTTTTTTGACTGGACTTTTACTTCGTTGGGTGGCTCACAAGGAGCTAATACAGATGAAGAGCAAACTAATCGTTCTATGGAGTCCATGAAACATTTTTTATTGAAGATCATCTTTCAAGCAAATGATCTTTATGCAACTTTATGATATGAGCATGAACCGATACAAAAGAATGAGAAAAAAGGTTAGTATACCAAATAAAGAGAAATAAATAAATAACTAAGTAAATTAAAACATCACACAAAATAAGAGGAATGAACCTTATGCTTTTGGTCAATTTTAAAGGGAGTGAGATGGCTCTATCTATAGGTTAGGCATTCTTAAGGTTCACTATATGTGGTTCAAAGTTAAAAGTCTAAAGGTTCCCAAATTGTTCCTTACATCATTGTCCATTACAGACTAGTAAGGCACCTTAATCCTCACCCATTACAGGTTTCACGCGAAAAGGTTCAATTTGAGTGAAAGTATTTCGCTAGCCACTGCGGAGGCATTAAACCTCACGAAAGCAATAGGTACTTTACTCCCTCTTAGAGGGACGGAGCTCATGTTATGCACATACATATGAATGACAGAATTAACAATGTAAATAAATATGAATATAAAATCTATACAAAAGGTTCAATTTTATTAGGCTTTTGGATTACATGAATTTATTTGCTAGCTTGACTCTCAAAGATTCTCCAGTGGAGTCACTAAACTATCATAACGTTTAGATCTGGGACCTATCACTAGACATTGACTTTAGGAGTCACCACCAATATTTTTTATTTAGGTGCGATTGGCCGCTTAATGAATCTATCCTTTCAAGGAACACCCAAGCTTGACTAAGGGTCCATAAAAGAATATGTTTGGGTCTATTAACTAGAACAGGGTTCAGGATTACAATTACATGTGAGGAAGGTTATAGCACCCTCACAATGTCCATCAAAAGATGGTACTAGCTTGATTTCGTATTATCCAATAAGCCTTTAAAATTTTAACAAATAATTAATTATTGAAAATTATTCTTAATTAACTCCAATACTTTTAGCCGAAAATTAAGAAAATTCTCTCACCTTAAGAGTATGCAAGAAAACTACTGTTTCATTTGCAGAGACTCCATCGTCGAATTATTTAACATTATAAAAAATTTCAAGAAAGAAAAGAAGAAAAAGAAATAAAATAAAACAAAACAAAAAGGAATAATGATTTACTTTTTGATATAAATCCTTTTCTTTTTATCTTTTTTTTTTAAAAGAACTCATTGTTTTTGTACAAGGAAAATTGATACTTTTAACTTTTCCTTAAAGCATTTAAAGTTTTTATTTTAACAAAAATTGATACTTTCAACTTTTTCTTAAAATATTTTTCTTGATAATTTTTATTTTTAAGGAAAATTGGTACTTCCAACTTTTCCCCAAAAATGTTTTTTTTTCTTTTATTTTGAAATTTTAATTTTGAGAAAAATTGATACTTTCAACTTTTTCTTAAAAATCTATATTTTTTAAAACCTTTTATTTTTCAGAGAAATTGATACTTTGATACTTTCAACTTTTCCTTAAAAAAATATTTTTTGTGTTCAAAAGAAATTGATACAATCAACTTTCTTCAAAAATATATTCTTGTAAAATTTATCTTTAAGGAAAATTGATACTTTCAAGTTTTTCTCAAAATATTTTTTTTGAAAATTTTTATTTTTTTAGAAAAAAAAATTGTTGAAAAGAAAGAAAAAAAATTGTTGAAAAGAAAAAAAAATTAAAATTAAAATTAAAATCAAAATTAAAATCAAAATTAAGATTAAAATTAAGGAATACCAAATAATTCTAAATTAAAAATAATAAAAATAAAATAAACCTTAAATCGACTAGGAGTTGGAATCGACTCGGCTAGAAGAAGAAAAACAGCTCAAGAACCCGGCACTAACAGAATCAGCTTGACTCAGTTTAATGGCTGAGGCGTGGGTCGAAAGCGGGTTGCGCTGCTAGTCGGGTCGCCTGAATGGAAAACACGCGGATCCTGGGTTTTCTTTAAACTAAAAATGGCATCATTTTTTGGTACTATAAAAGGCAAATTTCAGCCTTTTTCAGTAGAATTCTCTTCCTCCCTCTCTCTCTACTCTTTTTTCTCTCTCTCTCTATCCCCCTTAAGAACACCTATTGAAATTTAATCAGATTATGGAAATTTTCGTTGGAATCTGGATTGTTTGTCGGAAGTTCATCGGAAGGTTGGTCGGTTTCTAGAAATGGTATGTCAAAAAAATCGCCAAAAATTTCCCAAAAAAAATTCCTAAAATCTTTAAGATTGCTTCTGACATTTCTAAACGCCTTTCTGCTTTTTTTTTTTCTTCCTGTGTGTTCTTTTCACGTCCTTGGGTTCTGTTTTGACATCTATTTATAGGGATTGATCAGAAGAGTTTCTGATCAATCCTAGTTCCATCTGAGATTGAGATTTAAACTTTGAATCAAATCCCAATTCTACTAGTCCCCAAATTCACGGCCAAATTCATTTCAATTTTTTCTAATCCTAATCCTAATCCTAGCCGAAAATTGATCAAGAAAAAAAAGATAAAAATAAAAATAATAGATAAATAATAAAATATATTAATCGATAACTAAAAAAAAATATTAATAGATAAATAATAAAATATTAATAGATAAATAATAATAATAATCATAATAATAATGAAAAATAATAAAATTAAAAATTAAATTAAATTAAATTAAAATTAAAAAGAAAAATGAACCCATATTACCCATTTGGACCAGGCCCAAATGACCCGGGCTTGGACCAAATTGGGTGTCTACACCTGGTAAAAAAGTGTTGCTATTTAATTCATGAATCAAACTATTTTCGGGTAAATTTAAATCAAGGTAGATTGGACCTTTCGTCGTGACTCAAGTTTTTCATTATGGTGTAGTGGAAATCATAAGTGAATAAGACATGTGACCTTTTAAGGTCAATGGACATCAATTGAAGATTTATCAAGGGGGAGTTATAAAACAAGTTGAAGAGGTTATGTACCTAATTGAAATAATAGATTTAGGAGAGTCAAGCTCGACCAAAATTAGCACTACTTGAAAGGCAACCTAAGTTTTACTTTAATTTTTTTTTGTTTTCTTTATTAGGACATGTATGCTTTGATTTGTTTTTAAGTTTTATAGGGATGAAAGAAATGTAAGGAAATGCCTCATACATAAAAATGATTCAACCTTCAAGCAAAATTTTAAGAGAATATATCTTTTTCTTAGATGCTTAATTAATTTGTTTTGAAGTATGGTTTAAAGTAAGTGTGGAGGGAAAATGTATTCTTTCTAAACATGTTTTTTAAACTTAACTAATTTTTCAAAATTTTTAAAACCAAATTAGCATACTAGATTTCATTTTTATGCAAGCTAAGTTAGTTTTGCATGAATTTTTCAAAATTGACTTGAGTATGATATGAGGATAATTATGAGTATGGTGAAGCAATGGAATGAATTCTTAAGTAAGTTTTTCTTTTGATATAGTTTTTATGCATATGACTTTATTCTCTTTTTATAAATGCAATAATTCTTGTAAAGAGTTTTGTGAGATGTTAAGTTGCATGTAAATTTGGAGATATTAATAGTACTTTAGAATTCACTAATCAACATTCAAGGGAAAATTTTATACTGTATTTGACTTAAGAGATGATTTAGGTATTTTTTTTGGACCGTTTGGACCTTTTTCAAGCCCACTTTTAATAATGCATCCCTAGTACCTTTTATTTTGAGCCTTATATATATTCCTTTTCTTTGTTTATTATAGCCACAATAATAAACCCAAGCTTTTTATTTAATTGTTATCCCTTCTTTTTGTTTTTACCTAACCCACTATGCTTTCATGTTTTTGGACATTATTATTATTCATTTAGGAGGAAAGAAAGCGTAAGGAATGAAAAAAAAATTAACAAAAGAAAAGTAAGGCAAAGCCTTAATAAAGCCAAAAATAGCTTAAAAAATGCCAAAAATAAAATGATGCCTCAAAATCAAAAAGTTCTCAATCTTTAGTCCAAAAGGAATTTCAAGTAAGTAAGTTAAGGGTTTTGAGCCTAAAAATTTTTTTTTCCTACCTTAACTCAAGCCTTACATTACAAGCCTAAAAGACCTTATGATCTTGAGTCAAGTATGTAAATGTGACATTAATGGAGAGAAAAGGGAAAGTGAACATATGAAGTTTATTTTATTTTTAAGTTGAAATGTGACGAAATGTTTTACATTCCTTTTACTTAAGTTATGTGTATGAATTGAATATGGAGAAAGTTCATATGAAAATTATAAGATATTGAAAGCTTGCTTTTTGAAAAAATTTCTTATGAATCTATGTTTATGATTAACTTTGTATTATGAGATAGTACATGAATGAAAGTTTGTAAAATTTTGACTTTAAGAGTATATATGATGATGTCTAGTTTAGTTGATTTGAGAATTTTGCTTTAGGACAAGCAAAGACTTGAGTGTGGAGGTGTGAAAGCACTTAAAATTATAATAATTTTACAAGTTAAAATAAGTGAAAACTTTTTAAATTTGATGGATTTTGGTGCTATTAATGCTGTTTTTATGTTTTCTAAGGTTAAAAACTACAGAGTATGATTTTCATGCAATCCATGCATGCAAGCATAAAAGACACATATTTGGCCATGCCATGAAGATGAGTAGTCAAACCCTAATGGCACTAAACAACTAATTCATACAGCTAAAAAGGAGTTTTACATACACAAAAATTTGTACTTCCCACACCTATTCGACTAAGTCAAAGTTCAAGAGAAGATAATGCACATTTGAAGAAATTTGCAAGCACAAGGACTCTAAAACCATTTAGCTAGCTCATTTTCAAGAGGAGATCAAGTACACATGTGACTTTTGAAGAATTTCATGCAAGCAAAGACACTAAGACTTTCGACTAAATGAGTTTACATTTAAGAATGACTTTTATGATTTTTACATAAAGAATTATGGTTTAATAAAGACTTTTACAAGATTGATTTCAAAGAATTTGACTGACAAGCAAATACATTGTCTACGAATTCAAGCCTTAGCTAAACATATGATAAAGTTTGAATCAATACTGAAGCTACAAAATCTAATGGTCAAGATGAAACTCCAAGACCTCTATTCGACCAAGATATTTCAAAGCCAAAAATTCCATGATTGGCCAAGCTACCTTAAAGTTAAAGAATAGATTAATCCTTTAGCATTTGAATAAGATTTAAACTCTTGTAATCCTATCCCCCTATGGCCGAACCTATGCTTATAAATAGGCTAGGCCTCTTCACTTGTAGGGCATCCCATTTTCTCTTTTTTTTCTTTCTTTAGTTTTTTAATCTTTAGTTTGTTTTAGTTCTTGTTGTTGGCTTAGGTGACAGATTAGCCACAACCACATTGTTTTCTAAATTTTTTTTCAATACAAACATTCTTTCATTCAAGATCTAATTTTTAAAAGCTCTTTTTCCTTTATAAGTTTCGGTTCATTGTTGTTTTCTTCATTACAAGTTTCGGCCAATGCTGTTTTTTTAAATACAAATTTTGATTTTTATGCAACTTGATTCTATTATTTCTTTTATACAATCTTTACATTTAGCTTTTAGTATTCTTTCTTATTTCTCAACTTTCAATCTTTATTTATTTAGATCTTGTTCATTCGGCCACAATCCTATTACTTGCCAAGTGACAGGTGGTTATGTAATATCTAGGCTTATATTGCTTTCAATCGTTCTTTTTCTTTGTTTTGAAAATCATCCTAAATATTCATTCATTTAGATATGAAAGTTTAGTTTATCACTTTTGGTACTTGAATCAACTCAACAATTCAAATTTAATAATCCTTGTGAAATGATACTCTTACTCTCATTTCTTTATTACTTGATTTGATCTATGCATTTTGCAGACATTGTGAAAATAGGTAATCACTAAGCCAATTTATTTTCAACATGTGATTCAGTCTTCGATCATTTCATTTTTTGACTCTCGATTCAATCTTAGTATTTAATTTTTAACTTGTGGTTTAGTCCTAATCATTTCATTTTTTGACTTGCAGTCCAGTCTCTGTCATTTTATTTTTGACTCATAGCTTAGTCCCCATCACTTTGTTTTTTGACTTGCAACTCAGTCTTGTTCATTTTATTTTTCGACTTGTGGTTCAATACCGGTCACTTCGTTTTCAACCTTGGTTTAATCTAGGTTCATTTCATTTTTGATTTGTGGTCTAGTCCCAGTTACTTCATTTTTGACTTATAGGTCATCCTTGGTCACTTCGTTTTTAGACTTGTGGTGCAATCTCGATCATTTCATTTTCAGACTTTAGTTAAGTCCAAGTCATTTCATTTGTAGACTTTGATTCATTATAAAGTGATTTCATTCTCAGACATCGGCTCAGCACAAGTCATTTCATTTCTAAACTTTAATTTAGTCTAGGTCATTTTATTTTCAGATTTTGGCTTAATCGATGCTTTTTATTTTTTACCTTGAAAAAAATTAAAGGTAAAATTAAATTAAATTTATTTTTTAAATTAAAAAATTTTTAAATTAAAAAAAAAATTTGGATTGTTGTGCCCAAACAAAATTGTTGTTTAAAATTTTGTCCTATTCTTGATTATCAATAATGTGTAAAGATAAGTAATTATAGACACTTAATTTAGTTCAGATTTAGAAATGGCCTTAATCTAAAGTCTAAGCTACTAATCACCTTTCGCAACATAATTTTTGGCAACAAAAGTCACCTTGGTATCTCTAAAAATCTTATGAAATCCCAAAAAATATGGGATTTGAAACTCGTAGTGGCTTTATAATTGGTGTTTGAAAATGCACTGAAAGGTGAGACGAATTTTTGGAAAATTTTGAAGACTAATTTTTGAAAAAATTTGTAGGCCAATTTTCAATAGAAAAATCTTTTAACCCTTCCCTTGCCAATTTTTAACCAAAAAGTCTCTACAAAAAGTGCCGTAGTAGCACCACTACCACCATACACCATTACCTAAAACTCACTCACAATCTTGAAATCCCAAAAACAAACCTCCTGAAACTACCTATTACCAGCTTTTACACTATTGCTTCACATTCAAACAAACCCAAACAAAAGAAAAGCAAACAAAATAAAAAATAGCTTCACCCTTTGTTGTTAACTAACCACCATCACCATAACCCAGAATGATTAGTGCCAAAGAAACAACCCAACAAAAAAAGTTTAGCACATCCCTAAAAAGGGAACCTTAGCATAAGTAGAAAAAAATAAAAAAAAGGTTGAAAGTTTCGAGTTTCGGTGTTTTAGGCTTTAAATTTTGGAAAAAGACAAGGCCTTCGGTAAAAGAAAAGCATATCAAAGAATGAAAGTGATCTAAGAGGCGGAATGAGAGTTTTAAGGGGAGAGAACTGTGACCTTTTGGCTTAGATCTGGGTTGTTTAAGGTATTTTCAAGCAAAACCAAGCACAAATCTAAGATGAAGATGTCGAGAAAAGTGTTTAGTGAAATTTTAGGGTCAAAAAATGATCAGTTGATGAAAGCTAGTAGCAGTGTTGGTGATGATTTCAATGGCCAGAAATCATTTACAGAGAAAAGGAGAGTTCTAAGAAAGGGACAGAAAAAAAAAAGAGAAAGGGAATAAAAGAAGAAAATGAATTTGGGTGTTTTGGGCTATTTATACCATAATCAAAATAACATCGTTTTGATTAAAATTATAACCAAGCCAGCAAGTCAAGTCAGAAACTGAATTGAGCTGGTTAAAGTTTTTAACTATAGACCTAAACTAATTAGCCATTGATCAAGTCGTTTACCAATGTCGACCAAGGGCATGTTCAATATTTTTTCATTTTTTA
Source organism: Durio zibethinus (assembly GCF_002303985.1). The sequence continues at coordinate 15,968,172 of NW_019167893.1, forward strand.
TTTAATTTTTTTATATTTTATATTTTTATTTCTTTTTCTGTTACTTTTTATTTTATTTTTGAGTGAACTTTGATATGGAAAAATAAAATGATCTAGTTTAAAATTTATTTAAAATAAATATGAAAAATATTTAGGAATAGTTTAAATATCAATTTTTCCTACCTTTTTTTAAAAGAAAATAATCAAATAAATAAAACATAAAAATTTTGTTTTAAAGGAGAAAGTACTACAGAAAAAGTTGAAATATCAATTTATTTTAAAAATAAAAATTTGAAAATATTTAGAAAAAAAATTGAAATATTAAATTTTCCTAAAATTTTTAAAAATAAAAATAAAACAAAATAAAAAAATCAATTAAGGAAAATTTTGAAATATCAATTTTTTCTTATAATAATTTAAAAAAATGTTTCAAAAAAGTTGAAATATTAATTTTTCCTAAAAAATAAAAATAAAATTTTTGTTTTGAATCTTCAATAATGGAATTACTAGAAAATTGCAATAACAATTTCTATGTAAATTTTTAGGTGAAATATTATTTTCTAAATACTACTAAAATATTAGAGTATTTAAAAAAATTTTCAATATCAACAATTCCCTTAATAAGAAACTAATAAATAAAAAAATATTTTTGAATCTGACAATAGAACTTTTTAAAGAGCGTTGTTAGCCTTAAATTTATCTTTATTTTGAAATGACAAAATATTAAGCTAAATAAGCTTGATGAAGATCTATTTAGCAAATATTCTTAAATCATATTGTTTTTAGTACTAAATAAATACTAGTAATATTTGAAATGAAAGATATTTTGAAAAAAGGTTTTGGACTTTGAAAATATTTATTTAGTATATGGTTCTTATGTTTTATTTTTTTTTGTATTAAATAAATAATAGGCTTTTCAAAGTGATATTTTATTTAAAAAATATTTTGGAAAAGTGCGTTGAACTCAAAAAGAAATTTTACTAGTAATTTTTCAAATGAAAAATTATTTGAAACCAAAAGCAAACTTCTTTCCTCATTGAAAATATGTTTTATACAAATTTGAAAAAGAAGGGTCAATCCACTTATGGAAGGATCGATTCGCTTTACACAGAAATAAAAAGTTTTGGTAAAAACCTATTATGGATTGATCCTCTTAAAAATGGATTGATTGATTTTTTTATACAGAATGGTTTCAAACTTGAAAGTTGCAAAAATGGATCAATTCCCTTTAAAAATGAATCGATTGCTTTTAGCCCAGACAACCTCAAACGACTAATTTTTCAAAAAAACAACATATATTTCTTTACCTAATCAATCCACAATAGCTACAAACTTATTTCATTTATAAAAGTGGGCATTCCAACACACTTGTGGTGTAAGAGAGCAAGCACTAATAAGCCTTACATTCATTCTCTTAAGAATTCATAAGTATTAAATATTAAAGCTTTAATTCTTCCCATTATTGTGTCCAAGTTATATTTGTTTTTCTTTTACCATTCTTTGTATTTAACTTTATTAAACACTTACCTATTAATGGTTTTTTCATTGTTTGCAAATTCTTTTGATATATAAAGGGGAAGTGAGATATTCTTTTGAGAGTTTTGTAGTGAGATTGGATAGAATCTTATAAAAGATAAAGATTGCTGACTTGACCTTAAAGATAAAAATTGTGTTTTGTAAGAGATTTTTCAATTAGTGGATTAAGCTTGGCTAGAAGAGCTAAGGAAGAGGACATAAGTGCCTTTGGAGAAAGATCAAAGCTCTATAAATCTTTATATTTGATTTTTCTATCCCTACTCTTTTATTTTCATTGTTGTTTATTTGTTTCAAGTTCATTAATTATTGTTTATTTCATCATATTTTCATTAAAGATTATATTAATTTTAATTTTTCATTCAATTTAATTGAAATTTATTTTTGGGAAAGAATTTGGAGATATTCTAATTTACTCCCCTCTTGGATTGCTATTTTCACTTGAGCTAACAAGTGTCAATAAATATCTTGAACACAAATAAGGTGAGGAAATATTTTTAAATTTTTGTTAAAATATTAAAGGAATTTAAGAATAATTTCTAATATTAAATTTTCTTGAAAATTTTTTGAGAAATTTTATCAAGCTTAATGGACGATACAAAATTAATTAGTATTGTCTTTGACAAGTATTATAGGGGTGCTATAACCTTCTCATGTAATGTACACCCAAATATAGCTTTGATCATAGAACAAAAGATTTTTTTCTTTTTTAAAATAAATCTTAATTAATTTTGGGGTTTATTTAAAGAGAAGATTGGTGGCCAATCACACCTAAAAAGATTGGTGGTGATTTTTGATTTTTACATCTAATGATCAAGTTCTCGGACCAATTTGTCATGATAGTGATTATAATTTTCATTTGTAATATGTAATCTCTCATAAAAAAAAATCAACAAAAAAGACACTTAAAAAATTGATATAATCAATTGGTTATCTCTATACTCATAGTAAAATTCAAATTTCTTGTTCTAACGTAAGAGTTACAATAGTGTAAGTTATATTTTGAATTTAAAATTTAACTCAGTTGATTTATATAATTATTCTTAAAAAGTAGTATGCAATAGATCTAGGATTTAAATTTTAACATATATAACTCATTCTCCTATTCTTATATTGCAATTTTTTTATACAAAAAAAATTATGATATAAGTGGATCTCTACTCATTCATATATATTTATATATGTGTATATATATATATATATATATAAATAGGTTTTCAACATATATACTTGCAAGTTTTGGTCTGAGGCGTTAGTTTAAAGTATTAGTCTGAAAGGGCCTTTCTTAATTTTTATTATCTTAACTATTTTATATATATTATATATATATATTTATATAACTTGGAAGCAAATTTTGAGCTAGTTATTTACAAATCTAGATATTCTCAATTTGATTAATTGTTACTCAATTATATATAGTTGCCCAAATAACAATTCAAGTAAACTTTGATTGTGCTGATAATTGGTTTTAATGTCATTAGTTAATTTTAGAGTTAATAGCATTCATGTTTTTTAAATTTTGAGTCAAAATTTATTTTGATTTTAATTTTTAAAAAATTTTAATTGTATTTTTAATTGGTCAAAGTTATTTTAATTTGGTCTTTTTGCTTATAAAATTATTTAATTAATAATAAATGAAAGCTAAAAACTACGTGGATGCTGTTAGTTCGCATTTCATGCGACAAATGAAGGAATCAAAATAAAATAATATTTTTATATTTTTATTATAAAATAATTTATTAGTTATATATTTTTTGTTTTTGTTAAAAAATAGATATTCAAAAATTAAAATCAACTTAAAATTTTAAAATTTTTTTGAAAAAATTCCATATCATTTAAAAAATAAAAACTACTTTATATTAGAAATATTATTTTACTAATAAATCACAATAGAAAATATTATTCTCCATCCAAAAAATTTATTATTTATTAAAAATGTTAATTTTCTTTTTCTTTTTCTTTTTTAATATATTTTATCAAATATATTTTATAAAGAAGAACAATAAAAATAATTAAAGAAAAAACTTGAATTTTGTACATGTCATATACATTTTTATGAAATATTATAATTTATTTTTTATTTTTTATGATATTATTTATCAATAAAATAGTATTTTAATATAAAATATATATTTTAAAAAATTAAAATTTAGTTAAAAATTTGAAAATAATTAAAAAAAAAAACTCTATCATTTTAAACTAATCAAATAACAACTTTATATTGATTTAAAAAAATGAAAAAAAAAACATCATATCATTTTAAAATATTAAGTAAAAAATTTCATATCATTTTAAAAATTAGATTTATTAATCTATTTTATATCCAAAAAATCTATTTTGAATATATTTTACTAAAATTTTATATTTATATAAAATAAAAATATTATTTTTAATAATTTGATGTTTTCCCTTATTAGATCAGAGGCAGTAAGAACAATTTTAATTTTTTTTTTAGTTTTATAAATATAAAATTTAAAAAAATAGGTACAAAATAATTTTTTTAATAGGAAAATATTATTACTAAATTAATAAATCAATTTTTCAGAATGATTAAAAGTTTTTACTTAATATTTTAAAAATAATTTTTTTAAATTAATAGAAAGAAAAAATATTTAAGAAATAAAATATATTAAATTAAAAAATATGCAAATATTATTTTAAATTTAATATCTTATAAAACATATCTAAAATATAAAAAGATAAAGATAGTAGTAGCCTTAGTCTTTAAACTTTTAGCTAAAATTCTATTTTGGTTTTTTCATTTGCCATGGTCGATATCAACTGCACTAGTTATGTACGATTCACGTGGCATCAATTGACATTTATCGTCAATTTAGACAGTGCAATAAGTAAAAGGATCAAAATATTATAACTTTAGATAATTAGATATTTAATTAGAAAATTTTTTTAAATTATGAATCAAAATAAAATTTGACTCAAAATTTTAAGGCTTTGAATGCTATTTATCCTTTATTTCAATATACTTCTTTTGAATAATTAATATACATTTTATATAATAGAAAGAGATGAAATTTCAATCAAATTATTATTGATTCTACTCCTTTACATTAGTGAAAAACCCAAAAAGTAGTTTTTTTATGCAAATTGAAAAATGTTTGGTAAGAAAGAGGACGAAAGAAGGAAAGAGTGAATTTATAATTTAATTTAGTTGATTTATATAATTATTTTAAAAAATATATCATATAATAGATTTAAATTTTAAATTTTAACATTTATAATATTTTCTCTTATTATCATATTTCGGCTTCCTACATAATGAATGTAGATAAGTACTAGTAAAATAATGGCTGTAATCCAAAAAATAGGAGTGTCACTATCTTTTACAAGTTTGTTATCGGAAAGCTTACAAATTGAATAAGAGTAAATACTCGGTTTAATAGGATACAATTATTCTCTCCTATCCAATTGTCCCATATCTCCTAACTATTTGCTAAAACTTAAACATGTATAAAAATTATAGGTCCCTTTTGCAATTTTTTAAGGAGAAACGCATATAATTTTTCTCAATCTCGAATCTTGATCTCTAAATGTTTAAGTCTTGTTGTTTGGAAAGCAAAATAGCTTAATTACCATTAAATTCAATTAATTAATGAAAAATGTTAACCATGCCAGTGCCTAATAACACCGGTTAAAAGTAATATTTAACGAAAGAATATTCAATTAATGCATTATTGTTATTATTATTATTATTAGTTTTATCTTGGATTCTGTGACAGCAATGTATTAAATGAAATATTTTTAAATAGTAATTTAATTATCTTTAATCAGTAACTACAAGCACCCTGCACCCTTAATTAATTATTTGATCAATTAAATCATTTGGATTTAGTTTATACTTTTTTTAAAAAAATTGTTATATTGGATCTTATTCAAAACCCAATTAAACAGAATTGAAATTGGGCTACTTTAAATTTGGAATCCTGCAAGTTGAGCACATTTGAGTTAATAAAATCACGAAGTGCAACATTTTTGAGTTAAGCGCCAGTTAATGGATTTGGATTCACTTTTGCGATTTCACTTTATTCACATTCATTTTGGGCCATGTAAAATCAAATCTTAGAGCCTTTACATTAGAACAACTATGGGCCAGTCATTTCAAGTTCTTATAAGCAGCTTCCGATTTGTAATTTGAAGTCACGGATATATTTACAAAGAATTATTTTTTCTTTGATATAATTTTTAAACTTTAAAATTTTAAATTAATCGAGCTCCACTGTTTTAAGCCTCTTTTTATTTATTTATTTTTATTTGTAAGAAGGGAGGATTGAAACCCTACTCTTTCGATACGGGATACATAACGCCAATGTTTTAGTTTACGGTACACATCACATGGATATTCTCTTAGTATGTTATGTGAATATTTTTCTCAAATTTAAATAAAAATATATGAAAAAAAATAATCAAAGAAACCACTTTAAAAGGTTAAAGATTCGATCGAATAATTTAAAAATTAAGAACTGAAAGTAAAACCAACATAAAAAATTGAAACCATGGATGGAAGTTACACTTTCAAAACAATTGTTAGAAGTTTCTTCTCTAGACTAACTAGCTAGTTTTGAATTGATCAACAAATAGGTTCTTGCACAAATTAATCTATCCATTCTCTATTCTCTGACGACATATATGTTTTTCAATACAAAACTATAAAAATCCATAAAAATTTCATATATCAATTTTTTTACGACGCAAACATCATTTCCAAGAATTTTTCGATTACTTCTTTCAAGAATAAACTAATTTCCTTTTTAATTGGATATAATCAAGGATTCATACATTTTTATAAGGCATATTATGCTAAAGAATCAACAAGTATGACAGTCTTTTTTTTTTTTTTTTTTTAATGAAAGAAGCTATTATGTCCACTATGTAGATGTTTCATATCTAAGCTTCATGGGATGAAACGCTTGAGAATTTAGGGTTTCAATTAGTGAAAATTTTGAGTACTTATAACACTTGATTTTTTTTTTTCACGAATTCCTTTTCTTTCTAGATTTTTACTTTTCTGACATAAATTTTGTGTATTTTATAGCTTAGGCTTTGGAATTAATCCATCTAAATTAAATGTTGATTTATTTTAAAAATCTTGTTTTAAACCATGTTTGTTTAGACCGTATCTAATAGAAGGTGTCCATATTCTTTTATTCAAGGAATCAGCCATGGAGTTTGTTTAATTTTATGATATAGCAGATAATTATTATTCAAGGAATAATAATTTAGCTGTGGTCCAATCCAACATGTTAACCAAAAAATATTAATAGCTTTTAATATGTTTTGCACTCATCTTAATAGTTTCCCTTGGGAAGAACAATTTTTAACGCCTTATTCGAAAGCAAATCTAGAAGGCCGGTAGAGCTATACCCAAAAGTTTTTGATAATATTATATTTTACTCTTTCAGCCCCTTAATGTAAAATTCGGCCTCCCTTCTCAAATTTGGTTCACTATTTGGGTTCCATAATTGTGATGGCTTCACGGCTTAACCCTATTTGACCGTATGTTGTGCTTAGTAATGTATTAACATTTGAAAAACTGATAACCAAAGAATATCCTAAAAGCATATATCCATACCAAAGAGAAACTCGCAACAGCAACCATTCAACAATCAATAAAATCATATCACCAATTGTCTCCCATTATTCACAGTGCCAAAAGCAAAGCCCTCTTTTTTTTTCTTTTCTTTTCTTTTCTTTTCGTATCAAAACCTCCTTCAACTGAAACATCATTAACCCTGTTTGTATTTCCTTGCCGCCGCGTCCACTAAACAATGAAAAGAGCTTTTCGTCGGTAAAAATTGCAATTAATCAAAGTTTTGCATTAAAAAAAAAAAAAAAAGGTATTCGTCACATGCTTAGATGCCTTTTTGTCCAATGGAATTTCATGGTTGACTAGGAAAATAGAAAACTTTTTAATTGGGAACTTGCGGCTGACGTTTTAATAAAGTGGTAAAATACGATTAAATTCAAAAAGTCGCCTAGACTCGTCGGAAACTGAATCCAATTTGTTTTTGAATTAATTGAAAAAATTAAATATCCCAATTAAAAAAATCAAAACTTAAACAATATGAATTAGCAACTCTTCAAATAATTCGAATTCACAATAATCCAAATCAAACACAGATTTGATCCAAAACTTATAAAAATTCTTAAAAGGAAAAACTTGAATTGTAATTAATCCAAAACTAATCAAATCTGAAATAAGTAAAATTCAAAAGATAATCTGTGATGATATGAATAAGCAGTAACCTAAAGCAAAATTTAAAATGATTCAAATCAAAATGAACTCAAAGTTTTAAAATTAAAATAATCTGAACTTGAAAATTAATAAATCAAAACCTATTCCAACGCGTCTAATCACCATCTTTTTTTGAGTGAACGACACAATTGTCCATAAAAAAATAAAAATAAAAAAAATAAAATTATTATTTATTATTCTGTCATTTTGAGTACATAGTTGCAATGGAAAAAAATCTCCATAAAATAGCATTGCCCTTCTTGTTATATAGTTAAATCACTCTTGGTTAGGATTTAGCCATGCCTCCAATACCTTGAAATTAGCTTCCACTGTTTCTAGCAGCTTCAACTCTATTCATCATAAAAGGCAGTATATGTTTCCTTCATTGCTGAAGACAAATCTTAGCTACACCATAGCTCTTTTCATAGAACATGAAGTTTTTTACAGGAAAAAAAAAATAGTCGTACTTGGATTCCAAAGCATAAAGACCAGCCATTGATCAAAAGTGATATTCCTCAATTCTCCATTCATAGCCACGAAAAGAATTAACATGCACCATACACTAAACCATGGATAACTCATTTAATTAGTTTAATTCATTAATTTCTTCCGTATAAATTTAGCATAATTTAAGTTAAAATATAAATTAAAACAAAATTAACAACGGAAAAGAGAAAAAAAAGTTTTCTTGTGTTAGGCCAAAATCCTTTTTACTTCTTAAATATTGATGCTCATGCATTTACATGTTCCCGCCAACTTATTTATGGCAAAAATAAGAAAGCAACTAAGTTAAGAGCAAATCAAAATTGCCAACAGTCATGTGACATGTTAGCAGAATACTAAATTCTTAGTTTTAGTGATTAAAGTTCAAATCTTAATAACCTCAAATATAAAAAAAAAATCAAAATTGAGGGAAAAAAAAGTAGAAAAGACATGAGTACTATTATATCTCTAAATTCCTTGAAAGATCAAAATCTTTTCAAACTTGATCACAGCAGCAAGTTGAAGAAGAGACTGGTTTTGCCAAGAAGGTAGGCTTGTCATTTCCAGCCATGATCACAACAATTTTCGGTTCCGAACCAAGAACTCTGTTCATAGCCATTTCTTGCTTGAGCTGAACTTCATTAGATGGTGAAGTTGAAGAGCGTTTTCTATTGGAGCAAGCCAGAAGAACCAATGCCACAGCTATCAAAATTAACACCAAAGCCAAACTGCCAAAGAGGTAAGGTAATGGAGAACTGGTTCTTAGTTTGATGCTTGATGTTGTATTTACTGCCCCCATCTCTCTCATTTTTTTTCCTTGCTTTATTTGTCAGATCCCTTCTTTTGTTTTGCAGGTGATGCAATGAAATAAGAGGCTAGTGGAAGCTGAATTTATAGTTGGAAAAGGAAGCGAAATAGTGATTTGAAATGTAACATTAATTTAGATCACTAGAATACCCTTAGCCCAAAGGCAGATTCTTGGAGCCTTCGTGGGATGCTAATTGCCAAGCATTTTTATATTTTCTATGAAATTGCACTTTAGACATTTTATACCGAAAAGTTATTTCAACCAGTGAAATTTTAAATTTTACAAACAAAATTAATATGATAGTACATATCTTTTAAAATATATTAAAAAATAAAAAAATTAATTAAAAAATGATTCATGTGACACTCTTTTAATTTTATTTGTGAAGTTAAAAAATTTTATTGATGATTTATCAAAATCAATTCTTTTATATATATATATATATATATATATATATATATAATCTTAACAACTTTTGGTATCTGTTGATGATTGGCATTTAATTAGTTTATGCCAAACAGTTCAGTTTTGTTCAAAGATATTTCAAGTGCTTTCTTTTTAATTTGTTTTACTTTTTTTTTATTCTTATTATTATTTTTTTTTGTGCCGTTAGTGGTTATTTGATAAAATGTAAATCTATACAAATGATTAAATAGATTCTATGGACATCTAAAAGTCGAATTCTTAACTTTGTGCACATGAAAGTTGCAAACTATGGGGTCCAGGAGTGGCATCTAGGAAAAGTCATAAAAATTCTTGTCGAATTCTCTAAATACTATACAAGTTTTATGGGGGTGTCATTTTGATTTTTTCATAAATTATGTTTTTTATAAAAAATTATCTAAGTAGCAAACTTAATATCCACATGTTTTCATAAAAAAGAAGGTTTTAGGTTCAAATAATAATTAAAAGTGTTGATGTCGAGTTCTAAAGTGAGAGTGTTCATGGAAGGATAAAAAAGGAAAGCAGTTAGACTCAAAGAAAGGGAGTGTTTTCTACATTTGCATTCTTACGCACAAATTAAAAAAAAAATCAAAAGGAAAACAAATAGGATATTAAGGTAAGGAAAAAACTTGCCATAATAATATCTAGATGTTTATATTTATGGATGAGAGGCAGGGGACCAATAGGGGACAATAATGACGTGGCTGAACTGATGTGGTAAGCTTAGCACAAATGTCCAAATTATCCCTAAATGTCTGCTAAGGGCTCCTAATGAGGGAAAAGATTAGAATACCTTTTTGACCACTAAATGTCTCCAATATTTTATCCCTTTATCGAGTAGTTTGAATATTAGACTATTCGGTATGTAGTTGATCTATTATATATAGGTCGGCTAAGTGAAAAGAGACAACGTGAGATCCGATCTCCTATAGTCAACGTCGACATGGAGGTTAATGTTCTGTGTAATTGATCGTAAACTATAGTTCGGCTTGGTAGAGGTCCAATCTTTCGCATGTGCCTTGGGTTGAGTGCATAGCTAGCTTAAAAGTTGTCGAGGTATCATTTGTCCGGGATAATCTAAGATTAGGATGACAGCTCATCTGGTTGATGTGGGACTTAGATGTTTTTTTAGAAGTTTGGATTCAAGTCATTGTTTTAAGTTCTGATGATCAAACGATCATCAATTCATAGGGCAAGTTCGATTCAAGAAGCCATCTGATCTAATCGGGTCTGGCAGTTGAGGTCACATTAAATGAGGAAATAAGTTGTTTGGGTGAAAAAATATAGAATTAGGAAGGCAAAAAAAATCTTCCAACAACACTTTGACATATGGCATAATTTGGGCAGCTATTTGATCTAAATCACAGCTATATAAAGGGTTGTTAGGGCCTTCATTTTTCAAGTTTCTACTTTTTGGCTCTCTATCCGATCTAGAAATTTTAACTTTAGAAGCTTTCTTCTTTCTGACCTTATAATTCTATTTTTTTCATATGCTCTCTCCATTTTCTTCATTATGTTCTCTTTTCATCATGTCTTCTAGTTTTAGTTTTAAGGAGGTAAGTAGTTTCAGAGTAAAGCCTAAAAGAGGTCAGCTTTGGGAAGACGATGATGATCTAGTCTCCCCAGTCATCGAAGGTCAGAACTATCAAAGGACGGCCTATTGGCTCAACCTTATGTTTAAAGAGGGTTAACAACGAAATGATGAGAATGCTCTGGCAAGAAGAGAATGAGTCTTTAACACGAAAGAGCTATATGCTCAGATTGATTTTGAACTAGATAATCCACCTTCTTTTTTTATCTCTCAAGTTGATCCATCTTCTATGGTTGACCTTTCTTCATCTTTAGCTGTTCTCTTTTTGAAGTTTGGTTTCATCAATTTTCTTCTTTTTCTGCTCTCTCACTCATAAATGCTCTTATTGTTTCTTCTATTCCCTCTCAATCAACTCTTGTTGACATTAGCTTTTCCCCGAAGGGGTCTCCTCTTCCTTTTTCTTCCCCTGAGGTTATAGTGCTATTGGCCACTACATTATCTTAGAATCCTACTCCTGTTGAGTAATTTGAGTCTTCTAAGGGTGAAGACTTTGACAAAGAAAAGGTTATAGAGAGGAACAAGAAAAAGAGGGTGCTCTTAATAAGAAAGATGATGTCGAGAAGGGGAATTCCTAAGGGCAGGGCAAATTAGTTAAGGTTTCTGTGTATACTCTTTGCGACCTCAGTATGATCCTCAAAGATATGATGAGGGAACTAAAAAATAGGGCCAATCCCAATGACTTCCTAACATGTATTCAGTTCATCATGTCCGTGCTCTAATGACAAACTTCTATTTTCTTAAAAAGGGGCATAGCATAATAATACTGAACTCTTCATATCGGGTCATTGATAAATTAAAGCTACATTAGCTCTATGTATATTGAGATTCATTCATGGTCGGTCTGAGGTTTCCACTTCATTTTGTTGTTTCAATTTTTAATTCTTATAACTTAACTATCACTTGACTCACCTGTAACTCTATATAGCACATAATAGGTTTTATCATTCTTTGCTAACACTTAGATATTTTCGCCAATCTCCCTCTCTTAAAAAAATTTTTTTTCTATTAAAAAGCACCCCAATAATAAAGGTGGTATTAAATAACAGCTCAAACCAATAAAAAGCTATTAGCTGACTACCTTGGCTTTATCAAAAATTGGAAGCTACTCTTCATTTGCCTTCAAAAACAAAAACCAAATATGGATGATGTGACCGAGGTCAAGGCTTAAGAGATAATAAATGAGCTTGGCAATTTTTTAAATGTGTTAGTTTCTCTCTCTATCTTGAACTTATTAGATCAAGACAAAATAATAGAGTACACTCATAGGGGTAGCTCATCATAGATGCCTACGAGCTGACCTTTTTTAAAGTAATAAATAAGATAAATTGTAGGGTAAGTGCAAGGTAACCTTGTAAGATATTTGTTTTATTTAATTTTTTTATCTAACACTTAGCTCGATTTTACAAAAAAGTCTTCCAATAAGGACTTTAACTTCTCCCTATTTTGACATAAGCCTAGTCTAAAAAGTCCTAAAGTAAAAAAATCCAACTCGAAGCCCCTTCACAAGGGAAAAATAAGGTCATCAATCCCACATTGGGTAAACAACTAAGCTTGTCAATTTAGCCTTCCATTGTCAGTAGAAAATAAAAGACCATAGCTCACTAGGATCTCTCATTGGCAGCACTCATCTTGCTAAGAAGCTAAGGATCAAGGCCTTTTATCGTAGAAAATCTCAAGTCAAGGTTGTTAAGGCCCAGCTCGAAAAAGATCCGCACGAGGCTGGAGCACACCCTAGTTGATGATCCAATGAAGAACCTCAATGTGGTGATGAGGTTTTGCAAAGTCACCATCCCTCCTATCGATGATTATTGCTTAAATTTAGCTAAGTTTTTTCATTATTCTTAGTTTTCATTTTTGTTTAAGTCTTAGCTCATCTTATGCAATCCATCAAAAGCTCTCACCTTAGCCTATTGATAATAGTAGCCAAGCCTTTCACCACGCTTATCTCACAATGGCCCACTTGTTCAAGGTTGAGGAAAACATGGCTGTTTTGAGTAAAGAGCATAAGAAAAGCTCAGATGCTTTAGGCAACATGAGATCTAGCATCAGTACGTCCTATAAAAAATAGGTCGAGCAAAGGAAAAGAATTGATGAGCTGACAGCTAAATTGGAAATCGTCCATATTAAAAAAGCCTCAATAGAGTAAATGAGGGTGTAAGTTGAGCTGAAACTTAGTGATGCTCAAGTTGAAATAGATACGCTAAGGTCTAAATTGGATGTTGGGAAAATAAAAAAAAAGAGCTGAAAAAGAATATCGTTGAGGATTTTAAAGCCTCTAATGAATTCTTCAGGCTCTAGGTGGCCACTAAGGATAACATGTTTGGTGCCTTCAAGCTAACCAAATATGAGATGTAATTTAAATTTGTTGACCTTAATCTTGATCTCTCTAATATTGATATCAATAATATCAGATCGAGGCTTCCTCTGAATCAGTCTAGGAGCAAAAAAAGGAAAATGACAAAGATGAAGCATTGGATGCTGAGTTTGAAGTTGCTCTGAAAGTCGAGGCTAAAGGGGGTGAGGTTGGGGCAACAAATGGATTTCTAATGATGGGAAGGAAGTTTTCATAAAGGTAATGATGCGAGTTATGCTAAGATATGTGATGTCAGTCTTTCTATTTCCAAAAGGACTAAGCCATAAGTTAAACAAGGTAATGAGCTCATATTAGTGAAATAGAAATAAAAAAGGTTGGCGTATCCATTGGATGGCATAGAAGATACTATGTAAGGTAAAGAATAAAGATGGGTTAGGGTTTAAGGAGATAAAAAGGTTTAACATGGCCCTTCTGGCAAATCAAGGTTAGATGCTATTGCACGATACAACAAATTTGGCTCATAGGGTTTTAAAAGCTAGGTATTTTCTTAAAAAATCCTTTATGGAAGTCGAGGTGGGGAACAATCCTACATACACTTGGTAGAGTGTGTGCAAATCAAAAAAGGTGCTAAAGATAGGGTTACACTAACAAGTAGGGAATAGGAAAAACATGAAGGTATAAATTGATCTGTGAATCCTAGAAGCATAATGTTTTATTCCAAATGCCTTAAACAATGGGAGTCTATACATGGAATCGGTCTATGAACTTATAGATGACACGGTGAAGGTTGGGATAGAAGAAAATTAGAGCAAGTGTTCCTAGCAAACATAGTGAAAAAAATCCTTACTATATTAATGGCTAGAATTAAGAGGCAAAACGCTTAGATATGGCACTTTAATAAAAATGGTAAATATAGTGTAAAGTGTGGTTACCATCTTTTTTGAGCAAAAGAACAAGCTGAGAAGGAAAGGTCTGAAGAGGATAGGACACTGATAAGGGGCATAGATGGAGAGGCTTCAAACAAAATTTGGCAAACAAAGCTCCCAAATAAGATCAAGATCTTTGGCTAGAGATTATGCAATGAAATACTGCCAATATATGAAAATATCCAAGAAAAAAAGATCACAAGGATAGTTATGTGTGATAGATGCAAGGTGGAAGATAAGTTCATGATGCACACAATTGCAAAATGCTCCAATGTGGAAAGGGTTTGAAGGATGGCTAGCTTACATGAAGACATGAATCAACAAGAAAATCAGGTATAGGCTTGGTTAAAAACTATAACAAAATGGTTAATTTCTTTTTATAGAATTACAATCATGTCCTCACTTAGCAAAAAATTGTGTTCCTCATACTTTAGTTCTTTAAAGAAGAGAAATTTAAAATCACTATTCATAAGTATGCTTTAATCTCTACATTTTTTATTCTTTCCTTTTTTTTTTAAATTTATATTCTAAATGTGTTGATGTTTTTCTTTTTGTTTTATTTGTGCATTTGTTGATTAATGAATTTAAATTTAATAGATTTGAGCAAGAGTCAAGGTTCGTGATCATGTAAGTTGCACATCATAGTTTGGAATATATAATTAAAGTTTTTATAATTAGATTATTATTTTAACCAAATATGAAATTGGATAGGTTGCCAATTTGGATCAATAAGGAGATACAAACATCACAGATCAACTTAGATGGCTTGCTCATGGTCCAACTGATACTATTAAGAAATACATTGGTTATATCATTAATGGTTTTAGATTTTATACCAAGGCACATGAGAGATATTTGAAAACTCAAAACAGTGGGGTTGTTGTAACAAATAAGATGATGAGTTATGCAAGTACAAAACATGCATAACCTATTGAGAAAGAAGTTAATTATTATAGAGTTTTAAAAGATATCATTCAGTTGAATTATACTAGTAGATTGAAAGTTGTGTTATTTAAATGTGATTGGATTGATATAAATAGAGGTTGCAAGAAGGATAAATTTGGTTTCACTTTTGTCAATTTTTCACATCTAGCACATAGTGGAACTAATTTGGTTCATGATCCTTTTATCTTGGTATCACAAACTAAGAAAGTTTTTTATGTTAAGGATGAAAGACATAATGGTTGGGTTCTTGTCAAGCATGCAAAACTTAGAAAGGTATTTGATATGGGTGATGAATCATCCTTATATAAAGAGCAAGAGAATGGAAACATCCATGTTGAATTTGGTGACACACATAGTAATTCAAATTGGGTTAGAAGTGAAGTTGATGATGAAGGAATGGAAGTGACTCTAGAGATAGAAAATGAGCATGTAAAAGAAGATGCCATAGATGAACATAATGGGGAGGGCATTTTTTAATTCTATGAAATAGTTGAAGTTGTTGTTAAGGTTTTGCAATGTAAGACATAGTTCACTATTATTTTGTTTTTGTGTTACTAGCTTGAATTACTTAATTTTTTATGATCATTTAATCTATTAAATTATACTTGGTGCTTTTTATGGTTTGCCACTATCAAGTTCTCTTTTATATTGTACTTGGTATATTTTGTATATTATTAGACTTGAGATGGCAAAACGTAGATGATTGAATATCACTAAGGTAAATCGTGCCTCTTGTTCTCAATTGCAAGCATAATCTAAAGAACAACATGTGCCTATAAATCCAAAAGCTTCACAACATGAGCCTCTACAAGAATATCAAAAACCAATTTTTCAATCTATAAATAATGAAGATCAAGATGAACAAGTTGAACATAATTCAGGTATAAAAACACTATATTTTGTTAGTACAATTCTTTTTGTGTTATAATATTATACAATTATATTTTTTAATGAATTTAATTGCTTTCTCTACATGTAATTTTTTTATATAAGAAATGTTCAACATAAAAAAGCTCGAGGTCTTACACGTATGGTTGATATTTGGGATTTGGAAGAGGGGGAGCATATTGTTGTTAAGGTCAATGATGATGCTATACCTATTGGTGATGAATCTTGCTCTTTAACTAGATTCATTGGTAGCATAATGAGAATGCCTAGTTTTGCACCAATTAATTATACAAATTGGCATGAAATGTCAGATGATAAGAAGAAAAAAATGAGAAAAACATTAAAGGTATTAATATGATAATGTTTTAGTTGCTAGCTAATACCATGACAATAATCTTTTAGTTTCTAGTTAATAGTAGCAATTCATATAATATATATTTACATTTTATTTCCAATTACCTCTTTCAATTTGTAATCGAAGTTTGAATTTCACAAATCTAATTCTGATGAGCTTGTTGATGAAGAAATATTTCAAAAAATTAAGTCTTGGGCAATAACAAACATAGGTGCTAAGTGGAGGCAATGGAAGAACAAATTGAAATCTAAATTTTATGATGAACATAAGACATTAGAGGAAATGCCTGCAAAGATTGATAATTCTTGAGAAGACAAAAGTCAATTCCTGTTTCTTGTTGCACATTGGTTAACTAATAGAGCAAAGGTAAATATTTATAAAATATACTATTTATTTTGTTTTAACATTATAATAATAATTACAAAGTTATTATAATATATCTTTTCTTATTCATTTGTTTAAAGGAACAAAGTGAGACAAACAAAACAAACTATTCAAAACTAGATGAGTCTCATTGCACAAGAACAAAATCATTCTCGAGGATCATTCAAACCTTGGTACATATATCAATTTTCCTTGTCGTACTCAGTTAAATGAATATGAAGTTTACTTTTTATATGTGCAATTTTATCATTATAATAATTAATGTTGTACCTTTGTAAAAATAAGAAGCTAATGGAATTCCACCATCACATGCTGATGTGTATATTTTTTCTTGTACACATAAAAATGGAAGTGTTGTGAATGACAAAGTAGTTGAATTGTGGTATTTAATTTAGTTATTACTTGCTTTTACTTACGTTTAGTTTCTTTATATTAAAATGTTTGTTTATAATTTTAGGAACTAATGAAAAAAAATTTGAGCAAAACTAGTGCTCAGAATTCTAAAAAGAGTTCATGAAAAGATGATATTTATTCAAAAATTAAAGGACTAAAGAGAAAAGTGCGTGTTCGTTGCATGGGTACAATATCTACTTCATCTAAACAACATGGTCTTTTATCTTCTGAACTAGTTCAGCATAAGGAAAATGTACAATAGTTGAATGCTGAAATTAAAAACTTGAAAGAAACTTTAGGTACTATCTTATCGATACTTAAAAGATAATTTCCTAATGAGAATATGGATATCTTGAATATTGTTACTCACATGGTGAATAAAGAGGTATATATAATATCTATTTTAGTTTATATATATGTAAATTGTCATCTTGCTCAGAATCTTCAACCTTATTGAAATTTCTTTTGAATTATTTTTAGGTTTCTAATGCTAGTAGTGCTCCTGAAATCACACATAAAACTATCATTCTTCAAATTCAAGTCATTAACCTAATCAAAATGAAAATGGTAAACTCGTTATCACATGATATATATGTGAAAATGCTTTGCTTGATACTTGTTTCTTAGATAGAATGCCAAAATCAATTTTGAATCTAGGTTTTGAATCATGTAATTGTGTTCTTGAAGCATTACCCATCGTCTTTACCATAATCATTAAATTACACTATAATTTAAAGCCTACTTTTTTTCCCTTAAGAAGGCTTTCTTGCCTTTTTTTTTCCCTTTGAAAAGGTTTCATTATGATGTAAGCATGCTTTGTAGTTGTAGACTTAAATGTTATAATGAAAATATTTGTTTAATGATAGTTCTGTTAACTAAAATAATCTTAGGTTGTTTCATTAAGTTATTATTTGGAATTAAACTAAAAGAATGAGCAGATTAAACATGTAAACTAGGTTATATCTTGTTCATTCAAGCATTACACTAATGAATAGGATGTTTATAAAATTATTTTTATCGGTATATAAAAGGATGAGTAACTTTTGTATATTTGAATGAAATAGATGTTTATAAAATTATTTCTACTGGTATATGAATGGATGATTGATTACCTTCTTACTTGTTATATATAAAAATAATTTACAATAATTCTAATTGGATTTTTTTATGCTATGCAGATGTTTCTTTGTAAAAATCTATGGTGGGATCATTTATTTTAGCAAGTTATTTATTTACATTGAGCATTATGTTTGTAGGATGACTTGTTTTGTTTTTGATGTTATGCACTTTGTTGAAATAAGGCTGCTGTGTTTTGTGATAATTGATTGGTATATTGAAAACTATTAATGAGCTAGGTTCATTAAGCTTGTTAGTTATATGATATGGCTACACTTGTTGACTTTTTCAAGACTTGTGATATTTTGTATGAATTAAAATATTTTGGTTTTGGAAATGGCTTGTAACAGGTGCATGTATGTTTGGTCTTATTAAGGTGGTTTTCCAATTGTTTGTTCATTTATAGATTTTTTAAGATTATCTTGTTCAGAGTTCTATTAAAGTTTTAAGGTAATCAAAAGGTTTTTAGGTGTCTGGTAGTGCAAACGTATGATTGTATTTTTTAGGGTGAGGTAGTGTAACTCTTTATCTATTGTAGACACCCAATTTGGTCCAGGCCCGGATCAATTGGGCCTGGTCCAAATAGGTATGTCTATGTTCTTTTTTTCTTTCTTTATTTTATTTATTTTTATTTTTATTTTTTTTGTATTTTACATTTTTATTTTATTTTTATTATTATTGTTTATATATATTTTTTTCTTTTATTTTTATCTTAGGTATTTACTTATTTATTAATATGTATATATCTTTATTATTATTATTATTATTTTCTTTTTTTGTTAATATTTATGTATATCAGATTATGCATTATCTGTTATTTAATTTTAATTTATCTGTTAATTTCTTGATTTATCTGATTTTTTTTTATTTGATTTTTTTTATTTATCCGGCTGGAAATTGGATTGGGATTCAATCAGAAGAGTCCATGTTGGATTCAATGATTGAATCCCGATCCAAAGAGAAATTGGGATTGATCAGAAACTCTTCTGATCAATCCCTATAAAAGGGATCCTCTGGAACAGAAGAATACACGCAGAAAACAGGGAGTAACAAGCTACTGATTGAGAAAAAGGGGCGTATAAAAGATTTTTGAAGGCTAAAAGAAGGTTGAGAAGTGTCAGAATAGCTGTGGGAATCGAAAAAAAATTTTGGAGATTTTTAGCGAAAATTTTTTCTGGAAATTTCCAGATTCCGGTGATTTTTTCGGCGAAGGTTAAATTTTTCGACGATAATTTCGACCAAGTTTGAAGTTTTCGGCCAGCTACCCAGTTTCCGATGAAAAATCCTAGAAACCGACCAACTTTTCGACGAACTTCCGACGAAAAACCCAGATTTCGGTGAAAAATTCCAGAACCCGATGAATATTCAACCGGAGTTCTTCGATCGTTTTAGAGAGAAGCGAGAGAAAAAGGAAGGAAGAGAGAGAGAGGAGAGAAGGTTTCTGTCGAAAAACGAAGGAAATAGCCTTATATACCCTCTCAAAATGACGTCGTTTTTGCGTTAAATAACTCAGATGATCCGCGCGTTTTACCGAGATCCGACCCGACCCGAGCGTCGACCCGTTTCCTGATCCGCGCGTGTTTTACCTCCCTGAGCCGACGTCCCGAGCCACTTCTCCGAGCTGAGTCGAGCCGTACTCGAGTCGCTCCAGGTTTTTTCTTTTGAATTTATTATTTATTTTTAATTTATTAGATTAGGTTTATTTACTATTCTTTTATCTTTATTTTATTTTTATTTTTGTTTTACTTTTCTTTATTTTTTTTATTTATTTTGTTTTATTATTCTATTTTCTTTAAATAAAAATAAAAAAATATTTTTAGGGAAAAGTTGAAAGTATCAATTTTTCTTGAAAATCAAAGTTTCCAAAAAATATTTTTGGGGAAAAGTTGAAAATATCAATTTTCCTTAAAAATAAAATTTCAAAAAAAGGTTTTTGAGGAAAAGTTGAAAGTATCAATTTTCCTTAAGAATAAAATTTCAAAAAAAAGATTTTTGAGAAAAAATTGAAAGTATCAGTTTTCCTTGAAAATCAAAGTTTCCAAAAAATATTTTTGGGGAAAAGTTGAAAGTATCAATTTTCCTTAAAAATAAAATTTCAAAAAAGGGTTTTTGAGAAAAAGTTGAAAGTATCAATTTTCCTTGAAAATCGAAGTTTTTCAAAAAATATTTTTGGGGAAAAGTTGAAAGTATCAATTTTCTTCGAAAATCAAAGTTTTCAAAAAAAGTTTTTAAGGAAAAGTTGAAAGTATCAATTTTCCTTAAAAATAAATTTTCAAAAAGTTTTTTTGAGGAAAAGTTGAAAGTATCAATTTTCCTCGAAAATCAAAGTTTTCAAAAAATATTTTTGGGAAAAAGTTGAAAGTATCAATTTTTCTTAAAAATAAATTTTCAAAAAAATAAATTTTTGAGGAAAAGTTAAAAGTATCAATTTTCCCTGCACAAAAACAATCATTCTTTTTGTATATATGTGTTATTATATATCCGTAATTATTTTTCGATCAAGGAATTCTGCGAAAGTGGATGGTCAAAGCGGAAGTCTAAACAAGAATGGATAACAATCTTACAAAAGTTGGAAAGCGCCAGGGTGAGATGGTTGGCCCCATGGATGAATTGTGAGCCTATGTTATACCAATGTAGGGATAGTACAGTGGTCCCACTTCTGGGTTTATGGGGAGTGACGAATTATGCTCCACTCCTAGTGAGAAGGCAATTTGGGGGAGAACAGTTTATTCCTATGACTTATGGGCTTCATCAGTTAGACTTCTCTTACAGTGAGCCTAAAGCATTTCAAAGGATGAATGAGATGATTAAAGCATGGAAAAATCCCCAAAGAGTGAGTCTTGGACCATTTACTGATAAAGTCACCTCAGAATACTTGGTCTAGAGAACAAAAAGAAGACAAGAAATGGTATTCACTTATGAAATCTCTCAACCACCAACAGAAGAAAAACTTGAAGAGACACCATTAGAATTAGAGCTGACAACAAAAGAAATTGAGTCTGAAAAGAGCAAGTTAAAGCAAGAGATTCAGAAGCTTCAAGAAGAAAAAGCCTAGTGGAATGGTAGAGTCGAAAGTTATGAGGTTAAAGTTCACAAGATTGCTAAAGAACATGACGCAACTATTGAAGATCTAGCAAAGTTACACCAAGAGCATAAAAGGTTATGTGTGAGAGAAAGAGCTAAAACGATAACCATTGTCGAGCTGACTGAGAAAAATACAAGATTGAAGCAAGAGTATGCCGAATTGGAAGAAGAAAGTACCGAAGCACAGACAAAAATTAACATGCTAAACAGTTATTTGAGCAAGCTAAGTCAAAAGTTGGATGAACAAGGAAACCACATCGCTGCATTGGTTAGAGAATATAGAGAATTATCATACCAAGTCTGGTGTGGTAAAAGAGAGAACTTAGGAAGGCAGAAATACATTGAGCACTTAACAACCCAAATCCATAAAGGGGTTTGTAAGGCAAGAGAGATGGTGGAAGAGGCAGAGGCATTGAGACAAATGGTGACCCCAGTAGGAGAACATGGACAGCATCTGTTGAACTTCATAGAAGAAGCCAAGGCCCAATATGAACAGATCAAACAATTTTATGGCTATAATTCTAGGATGATAAACTCAATGTAGTAAAAGGTTTTTTGGGAATAAATGAAATCTTTTAGTTGAATACCGTTTCTAAGGCAAATGTTCTTTGCATACATGTATTTTTCATTCATTGCATTTTCATTCATTACACTTAACAAAGTAACCATGTGATAGTCATACAAATTTACTAATTCTAAGATATGGTACTCAAGGTTTCAGGATAGCTCCATCTAGCGAAAACCCTGCCCATCGATATAACACAAGATCCAGAGCAAGACAAATGGAGCAAAAAAATTCTCATAGATTTGAAAAGATAGAAAAAGCAGAGGAAAAGATTGAAAGTGAGCTGAGCAAGATTCTGGATGCTCTTAATAACATGAATAAAGAAAAAGGAGTTGAAGAAAACGTAAGCCAACAAGTTCCCCCGTTGCGAGAAGTGGCTGACCCTTTATATCCTTCAGGCTTTGGCCCACCTCAAGCCCAGTCTACTCAAGAGGTCCCGTCACAACACTTCGTATATCCAACATATCTTGAAATTCCATCAGCTTTCAACCCAGGACAGTATAATAGCTATGTAAATCCTATCTTCACTGAAAAGATAGCAGAACCAATTCCTGATCTAGATGATTTAAAAGAGAAGAAGAAAGAAAAGATAAGAGTGGAAGTTTAGGAAAGCTCCAAGATTAGTATGCTAGAGCAAAGACTACGAGCTGTGGAAGGATTTAGCTTTTATGGGTCAGTTGATGCTGCTGGGCTCTGCCTAGTTCCTGATGTGGCTATTCCTCATAAGTTTAAAGTACCAAAATTTAAAAAATATGATGGTACAAAATGCCTCAAAACTCACATCACAATGTACTGTCAAAAGATGGCAGCTCATGCTCATGATGAAAAACTACTAATGCATATATTTCAGGATAGTCTTACTGGCTCTGCGGCCAGATGGTATGTTCAGCTGGACAGAACTCGCATTCGCTCTAGAGCGATATGGCACATGACTTCATCGATCAATATCGACATATTATCGATTTGGCCCCTGATCGTTTGTCTTTACAGAATCTGAAAAAAAAGGCAAACGAGTCTTTTAAAGAGTATGCCCAGAGGTGAAGGGATGTTGCTTCTCAGGTACAACCTCTTTTGATAGAGAAAAAAATTACAGTGCTGTTTGTTAGTACTTTAAAACCTCCCTATTATGAAAAGATGATAGGGAATGCAACGAAAAACTTTGCTGATATGATAATTTCGGGAGAAATCATTGAGAGTGCCATCAAGAATGGCAAGCTAGAAGGAAATAAAGTATCTAGCAAAAGAGTCCTAAAGAAAAAAGAAACTGAAGCTTAGGTTGTGAGCTTTGATAGACAACAATTTGGAAGCTATCCATCCTACCCACCACCAGAATATCTGCCATATTACCCTGCTATAAATAACACTTCTTTTCACCCATACCAACCATTTACACAATCACCATACCCCTAAACATATCAAACCCCTCATAGACCTCAAAATACCATGTATAGTCATAACACTCAGCCTACCCCAAGACCCCAAAATCGCCCAACTAACCCCATTGGTGGTTCACGGGAGCAACGAACTACTCGTGAGAAACCTGTTTTTGACATAATTCCAATGACCTATTCAAAATTATATAAGGAGCTCTACAACAGTCATTTGATTACTCCAAGTAAATTGAAACCCCTCAAGCCACCTTACCCCAAGTGGTACGATCCCACAGCCCACTGTGACTACCATTATGGGATTACTGGTCATTTTACAAAAAATTACACCACCCTGAAACACAAAGTGCAATGGTTGATCAAGGATGAGATGATTTGCTTTGATACCGGAGGGGTAACTACGTCGAATGTTAGTGGCAACCCTTTGTCGAATCATAATGTGAATGCTATAGGTGAAGAATAGGAGCGCCATGTGAAGAAAGAAGTGGCAGATATTAAGACACCTCTCAGCCAACTGTTCGATGTTTTACAGAGAGCAAGCATGATATAACTAGTAAGTCCACACAGCTATCATGGAGCATATGTAGCTGGTACTAGTTGTAAGTATCATAATGGGATAATAGACCATTCCATTGATACCTGTGAGCAGTTTCACCAAGAGGTGCAAAAACTCTTAGATTCACATCAGATGGAGGTCTATGAAGAAAAAGAAGACTTGAAGAATGTTGAGGTGTACATGACTGATAGGCTTGTAAAGTTGTTTCCAAAATCAATTACAATTCAGTGTAAAAATAAACCAAAATTAATCATAGACAAACTTCTCTCCAGGCTGATAACTTTTAAAGTTTCGACTCTTTTTTCATACAAGGATGATAAAGTCGTACCCTGAAGATATGGTTATGACACTATAGTTCAGGGGCAGGAAGAAGAGGTCTCCAAAGTTGATGCTTCTAATATAACTGGTGTAGAAGGCATTACTCGAAGTGAGAGATGTTACACTCTAAAAATGCTAGAGAAAGCTAGAAGGAAGAAAGCTAAAGAAGGAGAAAGACGAAATAATCGTGAGATAGAACCTGAAAAAGATCATCCGTAGCCAGTATCAGAAAGAGAAGTTTGTGAATTCTTGAAGTTGGTAAAACATAGTGAGTATTCAGTTGTGGAATAGTTGAATAAAATGCCAGCTCGAATCTCATTATTATCACTGCTACTGAACTCAGAGCCACACCGAAACGCCCTGCTGAAAGTGTTGAATCAGGCATACGTGGCACATAACGTATCTGTTGAATATGTGAACCACTTGGTTGAAAATCTAGTCATGAAAAATCATATTTCATTCAGCGATGATGAGATTCTTTTAGAGGAAAAAGGAAATGCCAAGGCTCTACATATCACAGTCAAGTGCAATAGCCATATCATAGCCAAGGTCCTTATCGATAATGGCTCTGCCATCAATGTCATGCCTATGTCAACTTTGGTAAGGCTACCCATTGATTACTCTCATATGAATGACAGTCAGATGATTGTGAGAGCCTTTGATGAGACCAGAAGAGAAGTCCTAAGGGATATTGAGATGCCCTTACAAATTGGGCCATGCACTTTCAAGGTAAAGTTTTAAGTGATGGATATCTCTCCATCTTACAGCTGTTTATTAAGAAGACCATGGATTCACATGACAGGAGCTGTGCCCTCTACTTTGCACTAGAAGATCAAGTTCAATGTAGAAGGTCAATTAGTAGTGGTAGTTGGGGAGGAAGATATGCTAGTGACCCAACCATTGAACACTCTATATGTAGAGGCTATCGAAGAAGCATTGGAATGCTCCTATCGATCTTTTGAATTGGTCAATTCTATAGGTGAAGCCTTTTTCAAAGATAGTGGTGAGCTAAGTCATCAACAAGGGCTGGTATCCAGGACTTGGGCTAGGTAAAAACTTACAGGGAATTAAAGAACCTCCGATAATAATAGACAATAATGATAAGGTAGGCCTAGGCTATGAGATGGCAGAATGAGAAGTCAAAAGAAGGCCATCAAGAAAGACAACAAGACTGATGTTTATCCCACACTTATATGAAACTTTCAGACCTGGAGGATTCATGTACCCAGATACAAGAAAAAATGTGAAAGATACTTTTACCCAGTTAGCCATTAATGCTGTTGAAGATGAAGTTGGACTTAATCAAGAGGAGTGGGTTCACCTTTGTCCATCAAATTTTGAGCTCAATAATTAGAGTGCCATCCAGATACCTTTGACTTTTGATTTTGATACAATGTAATTGTAACATCTCAATAGCTTTTGCCCAAGGCATTGGGGTGATCTTTTTGTTTGGGCCATTTATCTTTTATTATTTCTAATAAAAAATAAGAAGGATGCATTTTCATTCATTTCTTCTTATGTCTTCATTATTTCCATCTTTCCAAGCACATTTTGCCAACATATCTCATTTCATTCAATTTCAGGTCTTTAAATGAACATGAAGATAATCATGATAACAATTAAGAGGTTAGCTTTGAGAATTCAATTAACACTGATGAACTTGACAATGAAGAGAATTCTGAAGAATATGTTATGCCTCCAGACCTAATGAGGATGATTGAATAAGAAAATAAGCCAATTAAGCCTCATTAGGAGGTAGTGGACTTAATGAATCTGAGAGATAAAGAGAATAAGAAAGAGGTCAGAATGGGCACTTCACTTTCATCAGGAGATAGGCAACGATTGATAGACCTACTTCGACAATTTGTAGATATATTTGCTTGGTCTTACCAGGATATACCAGGGCTGAACACAGAGATAGTGGAGCACAGATTGCCCCTAAAGCCAGAATGTAAGCTAGTTCAGCAGAAATTGAGACGGATGAAGCCTGAACTGTTACTAAAGATTAAAGAAGAGGTGAAGAAACAATTTGATGCAGGTTTTTTACAAGTGGCTAAGTATTTAGAATGGGTAGCCAATATAGTCCCAATTCCTAAGAAATAGAAGTCGATCCCGATAAGATACGAGCCATTCAAAATCTGTCACCTCCCACTACGCCAAAAAAAGTTCAAAGTTTTTTGGGGAGATTGAACTACATTTCTCGGTTTATCTCTCAGCTTACTTACAAATGTGATCCCATATTTAAGCTTCTCCGTAAAAATAATCCTGAGAAATGGAATGAAGAATGTCAAGAGACGTTTGATAAAATTAAGCAATATTTATCGAACCCTCCAGTATTGGTGCCACCTGTTCCAAGGAAACCCTTAATCTTATACTTAACTGTATGTGAAAATTCAATGAGATGTGTGCTGGAACAACAAGACGAGGCTAGATGAAAGGAGAGAGCTATTTATTATATGAGTAAAAAGTTCACAGAATATGAATCCAAGTATTCTTCATTGGAGAAAATGTGTTATGTATTAGCGTAGACTGCTAAAAGACTCAGACAGTATATGCTCTATCATACTACATGGCTCATAACGAAGAAGGCTTCTCGAAGATATACTCAACTCCAGTTATATATCAGTTGAAAGGAGAATGGGAGACGCGAGATTTAAAACTCGTTCCATATCATAAGTATATTCTAAAGTTGATGAAATAATTTGAAGATATCCGATTTGACCACTTACCTCGAGAAGAAAATTTAATTGCTGATGCATTGGCTACTCTAGCTGTAATGATTCGAATTAATGATAATACTGACATTCAGCCCATCAAGCTAGATGTTAAGGATATACCAGCTTATTGCTCTAATGTAGAGGAAGAAAAAGATGGAAAACCCTAGTATTATGACATCTTACAGTATGTTAAGGATCAGCAGTACCCAGTGCAAGCAACAAAAAATGATAAAAGAGTCATCTGAAGATTGGCTATGAGCTTTTTCTTGGATGGAGATGCCCTGTATAAAAGAAGCAGGGATAAAGTATTACTGAGGTGCATAAATAAGATTAAAGCGAGGAGAATCATTGAAGAGGTGCATGATGGAATATGTGGGGCACATACTAGTTGACATATGATAACGAGACAGATCATGAGAGTAGGATATTACTGGTTGACGATGGAGAATGATTGCATTGATTATACTCGTAAATGCTATAAATACCAGATATATGCTGATAAGATCCATGCTCCGCCATCTGCTTTACATGTTATGGCACCACCATGGCCATTTTCAATGTGAGGCATGGATGTCATTGGTCCAATCACCTCAAAAGCTTTTAACGGGCACAGATTCATTTTTGTGATGATAGATTACTTCACAAAATGGGTAGAGGCAGCATCATATGTAAGTGTGACACGCTCTGTGGTTTGTAAGTTCATAAAGAGAGAAATCATCTATAGATATGAACTTCTAGAGATAATTATTTCAGATAATGCCAAGAATCTAAATAGTAAGATGATGCAAGAAATATGTGCTCAATACAAGATCAAGCATCATAACTCGGTACCATACCGTTCAAAAATGAATGGGGCAGTTGAGGCAGCCAATAAAAACATAAAGAGGATTTTAAAGAAGATGATCGAGACTTACAAAGATTGGCATGAGAAGTTACCATTTGCATTACATGCATATCGAACGTCAGTTTGCACTTCTACTGGGGCAACACCATTTTTTTTGGTTTATGGGATGGAAGCTGTACTACCAGTAGAAGTAGAGATCCTCTCATTAAGAGTTCTAAAAAAATTGAGTTGGAAGAAGCTGAATGGATTCGAGAACGTTATGAGCAGTTAAATTTCATAGAAGAAAAGAGATTGATTGCACTGTGCCATGGTCAGCTATATCAAAGAAGAATGATAAGGGCTCATGATAAGAAGATTCGACCCCGTTGCTTTCAAGAAGGAGAGTTGGTCTTGAAAAAACTTCTCCCAATCCAGCACGATAGTAGAGGAAAATAACTTCGAATTGGGAAGGGCCGTATGTGGTGAAACAAGCTTTTTCAGGTGGAGCGCTGATACTGAATGAGATGGATGGAAATGATTTACCCCATCCTATAAATTCCGATGCTGTGAAGAAATACTACGCTTGAAAAAAATGAAAAAATGAAAAAATAAAAAAATAAAAAATGAAAATGAAAAAAAAAGTGAATGAAAAAGGAGGACTCAAGGGGAAAATCCTAAAAGGACGGTTTGAGTCATAGGGGGTTTGTCTAAGTTAAAAACCTGAAAAAAGCAGCTTAGATAAGGAGAATACAGTATCGAATTTGAAAGTCCACTGACATGGAGGCTAGTAAATTCGGAAGAGTTCCAAGTTGTTAAATACATCAGAGGGTTGGACTTTCAAAAAAAACTTTGAGATATGTTTTCATGATTATCTGATTGTTCATTTTGGGCTTTATCCCCATATTTATCCTTGTAATTCTCCCTTGGCCGAAGTTAGCCAACATTTTGCTAATAAGAGACATTTTATTTCATTTTTTGTGTCTTTTTCTGATGACTGTTTCTTAACCATTCATATTCCTTTCTTCTTAATACCCCACCATGGAAGAAATGTGTAAATGCATTCTTACTTTTTGAATTTGAAATAATGATTGATGAATGAATAACAACATGAAATATTTTTACATTACATTGAATAAGTCAAGAGTGATAAAGGCAAAATCGAGATGTTCAGTTCTTGATTAGGACATTGAATCTGGGAAAAGATTTCTTACAGGAAGAATGTGAGTGGAAGAGACGATTAAGAGCTACACTGGCTCGATCTTAGAAGAGCAGTGTAATTAGATCTTTGAAGAATCAAAGGGTTTGATGCCTAAGAAAAGAGCTTGAGAAACTTGAGTACCATACATTGAATAGGAATTAATTGGCCAACATTTGCATAGCATGCATTGAAATTCATATGCATTGCGTAGCATACACTACTTTCAGGAAAGTATAGTGTATAAATTCAAGAAGCAGGGGTGTTCCAAGATCCCACATAGAGAAGATAGATGTGAAGACATTTTCAAAATTAAAAAAAAAGCTTGTCAGGTAAGTTCTTAATCCTTGAAATAGGATGTCTTTTGATATCAGGGTTGATTTATAAGACCTTTGGGCATAATCTCCTAAAATTCCTTCAAACACAACTTTCAATTCCTTTGGACATGATTTTCAAGGAGCAATTTACTTTCCAAAGTCGTGGTGCCTCTGTTTAAAGAAGCAATTTATTTTCCAAAGTCGTGGTGCCTCTGTTTAGAGGAACAATTTACTTTTTCAAAGTCGTGGTGCCTCTGTTGAGAGGAGCAATTTACTTTTCAAAGTCATGGTGCCTCTGTTTAGAGGAGTAATTTATTTTTCAAAGTTGTGGTGCCTCTGTTTAGAGGAGCAATTTACTTTCCAAAAGTCGTGGTGCCTCTGTTTAGAGGAGCAATTTATTTTTCCAAAGTCGTGGTGCCTCTGATTAGAGGAGCCATTTATTTTTCTAAAATCGTTGAGCCTCTGATTAGAGGAGCTATTCATGTTTCTCAAAGTCGTTGAGCCTCTGTTTAGAGGAGCTTTGATCAAAAACAAAAAAAATAAACAAAAAAATAAAAAAATAAAAAGTAAAAAGGTCAAGTTAAGTCTTGATTAGGTGTCTACGTCTTTGCGCAATTTCTGTTTCACAGAAAATGTGAAAGAGGGGCAACTGTAGACACCCAATTTGGTTCAGGCCCGGATCAATTGGGCTTGGTCCAAATAGGTAAGTCTATGTTCTTTTTTTTTCTTTCTTTATTTTATTTATTTTTATTTTTATTTTTTTTTGTATTTTACATTTTTATTTTATTTTTATTTTATTTTTATTATTGTTTATATATATATTTCTTTTATTTTTATCTTAGGTATTTACTCATTTATTAATATGTATATATCTTTATTATTATTATTTTTTTCTGTTAATATTTATGTATATCAGATTATGTATTATGTATTATTTAATTTTAATTTATCTGTTAATTTTTCTGATTTATCTGATTTATTTTCATTTGATTTTTTTTATTTTTTTATTTATCTGACTGGAAATTGGATTGGGATTCAATCAAAAAAGTCCATGTTGGATTCAATGATTGAATCCCGATCCAAAGAGGAATTGGGATTGATCAGAAACTCTTTTGATCAATCCCTATAAAAGGGATCCTCTGGAACAAAAGAATACACACAGAAAACAGGGAGCAAAAAGCTACTGATTGAGAAAAAGGGGCGTATAGAAGATTTTTGAAGGCTAAAAGAAGGTTGAGAAGTGTCAGAATAGCTGTGGGAATCGAAAAAATTTTTTAGAGATTTTTGACGAAAATTTTTTCTGGAAATTTTTGGAAAATTTTCAGATTCCGGTGATTTTTCCAACGAAAGTTGAATTTTTCGGCAACAATTCCGGCCAAGTTTGAAGTTTTCGGCCAGCTGCCCAGTTTTCGATGAAAAATCCCGAAACCGACCAACTTTTCGATGAACTTTCGACGAAAAACCCAGATTTCGGTGAAAAATTTCAGAATCCGATGAATATTCAACCGGAGTTCTTCGACCATTTTAGAGAGAAGCGAGAGAAAAAAAAAGGAAAAGAGAGAGAGGGGAGAAGGTTTATGCCGAAAAACGAAGGAAATAGCCTTATATACCCTCCAAAAACAACGTCGTTTTTGCGTTAAATAACCCAGAGGATCTGTGCGTTTTACCGAGATCCGACCCAACCCGAACGTCGACCCGCTTCATGACCCGCACGTATTTTACCTCCCCGAGCCGTTAGCCGAGCCGAGCCGACGTCCCGAGTCGCTTCTCCGAGCCGTTTCTTTTCTTTGAGCCGAGTTGAGCCAAGCCGTACTCCGAGCCACTCCAGTTTTTTTTTTTTGAATTTATTTATTTATTTATTTTATTTATTAGATTTGGTTTATTTAATATTCTTTTATCTTTATTTTATTTTTATTTTTGTTTTACTTTTCTTTATTTTTTTTATTTTTTTCACTTTTATTTTGTTTTATTATTCTATTTTCTTTAAATAAAAATAAAAAAATATATTTTTGGGGAAAAGTTGAAAGTATCAATTTTCCTTGAAAATCAAAGTTTCCAAAAAAGATTTTTGGGAAAAAGTTGAAAATATCAATTTTTCTTAAAAATAAAATTTCAAAAAAAAAGTTTTTGAGGAAAAGTTGAAAGTATCAATTTTCTTCGAAAATCAAAGTTTTCAAAAAATATTTTTGGGAAAAAGTTGAAATTATCAATTTTCCTTAAAAATAAAATTTCAAAAAAAAGATTTTTGAGGAAAAGTTGAAAGTATCAATTTTCCTTAAAAATAAAATTTCAAAAAAGGTTTTTTGAGAAAAAGTTAAAAGTATCAATTTTCCTTGAAAATCAAAGTTTTCCAAAAAATATTTTGGGGAAAAGTTGAAAGTATCAATTTTCCTCGAAAATCAAAGTTTCCAAAAAATGTTTTTGAGGAAAAGTTGAAAGTATCAATTTTCCTTAAAAATAAATTTTCAAAAAGTATTTTTGAGGAAAAGTTGAAAGTATCAATTTTCCTCGAAATTAAAGTTTCAAAAGAATATTTTTTGGGAAAAGTTGAAAGTATCAATTTTCCCTGCACAAAAACAATCATTCTTTTCTTCCTTTTTATTCTTATTTTTTTATTTTTATTTTTTTTCTTAAAATAATCCGATGATGGAGCATCCGCAAGTGAAACAGTAGTTTTCTTGCATACTCCTAAGGTGGGGGAATTTTCTCAATTTTCTGCTAAAAGTATTAGAGTCAATTGAGAATAATTTCCAATAATTAATTACTTGGTAAAATTTTAAGGCTCATTGGATAACACAAATTTAAGTTGGTACCATCTTTTGATGGGCATTGTGAGGGTGCTATAACCTTTCTCACACGTAATCGAACTCCCGAACCCTGTTCTGGTTAGTAGACCTGAATCTATTCTTTTAGGGACCCTTAAACTTAGGTGTTCCCTAAAAGGATCGATTCTTTAGGTGGCCAATCGCACCTAGATAAAAAAGATTGGTGGCGACTCCTAAAAGTCAATGTCTAGTGATAGATCCCCGGATCTAGATGTTATGACATCTATATTTATTTTATCGATGTTTGTTTTATCAGACTTGATACAATGACTTTAATTTTTCACTTATACTAAGTTTGTGGATTATAAATAATTTACTTGTAGTTTTAATGTTATTAAATATCTTTTACTTTATTATGTTTTTTTTTTGTTTATATGAAAACATATCATATTATGATTATAAATAAATTATTAATAATAATTGAAAATATAATTTTTAAAAAAATTTACCAGTGTCTTAACATTTATGCTAACACACTTGATCGTTGGAATATTTCAAGCGATACTAACAGCCACCAATTGTTAATAAAATATAATAAAAAAATTAAAACATATAAGTCTATACTGACAATCTCTAACCATTAGTATAGGTAAGAAAATTAAAGCATATAATTCCATACTGATAGTCTCTAACTGTCGATATAGGTAAGAAAATTAAAAAATACAAGTCTATATTGACGAATGCTAAGCGTCGATATAGATAAAAGACTTACAAGTCTATACTGATAGGTGTTAACTGTCGATATAGGTAAAAAAAATTAAAACATATAAGTTTATACTGACGGGCACTAGCCATTAGTATAGGTGAGAAAATTAAGACATACAAATTTATATTGATGAACTTTAAGCATCAGTATAGGTAAATAAAATTACTAGTCTATAGTAACGAGCATTAACCATCGGTATAGGTAAGACAAATGAAAATATACAAGTCTATACTAACAGGTGTTAACCGTCAGTAAAACATATAATGGTGGAACATACAACAGATACTATACCAACAGATATACATTTATTGACGGTTTTGAACCATAGGTATATATCCGCAAGCTATTTCGATATCTTAAAAACCGTTAGTATAGGTCTATACCAACAAAGGATATACTGACAATTAAAAATTCATTGGAATATACATTTTGACCATCGATATAGGGTTTATTATGCTATATTGATGGATTTTTAGGTTTTACCGATGGTTTTGTGAGCATCACTATGTGTTAGATTTCTTGTAGTGCCAATTCCTTTTTTCATTTAAAGCTAATTGTCATAATATTGGCTTCAAACCTTTATACCTAGCTTATGGAGTCTTTTTCAACCTTTTAAGTCTATCAACAATCGATGGAACTACAATAACATGGTCATTCATTTTGATCCCATGTACAACTATAGAACACACATAAAATCTTATGCTGCTTGGCAAACATCTAACTCAAAGAGTTAGGATCAGCAAAAACCTTTTGAAACACCACAAATTCAGAGGATGCATGAACGCCATATCCATGTTTCTTTGTAAGTTCAAGTGCAATTTAGAAATGATATTGCTAGGATCAATTGTCGGTTCAACTATTTATGGTAGTTTTCATCAATGGCTAAATCACAAAAAGGATTAGCATAACAACAAGTTCATTCTTGAGAATGAATTTACAGAATTCAAAACCTAATACTCCCACTATTTAAGTCATCTTCTAGATAGATTGCATAGTCAAACTTGATGGTTCCAGTCTTTCAAAACAATGATAAAATCTAAAAAACCAATGTAGTAGCCATCAGAATGCCTTTAATAGTTTTCTAATCAAGTTTCTTTGATTAAGAGTTATGGGCCCATAAATCTGTACTATAATCCTAAACTCAAAAAGTGGCTTAGAAATTGACTTATTGTTTGACACAATTTGTAATGACTTTAAGAACTGGTTTCACTTGAAACTTTATTTAAATTGAATGTTGCAATCTTAAAGTCTTCATTCTATACAAAATCCAAAAATGTGAAATGACTTAACATATACCCGACTATGTACAAAAGTGTGTGGTTACTTTTTATTGCAACCTTATTCTCTTTCGAAATTACATGCATAGCACACTAGGCATTAATGCTACAATCCTACAAAAGACTTAACAAAATCATCCAGGATTGCACCTATTTTCATCCTGATCATAGTATTCATCACTTATGTCTGACCTTATTGCCTTAATTTGGTGTTTTCATAAACTCGACAATAGATTTAAAAAAAAAAAACTTTAAGGTTTTCATAAAGTTAAACGTCTTACTCTACATGATCGAAACCTAAATGTTTTAGTAAGAATGGTGAAGTGCTTATATCCATTAAAAGCAATAAGTAGAAATAATTAAAAAATGTTAGTATAAATAAGTTCTTAAACTTTTCCGCACCTGCCAATCATGATCATATATTAATAACAAGATTCCTCTTAATGTAACCTATACATGTGCCAAACTCATAATGTCTCTAACGCTTATGCCACAACATGGTAGACTTCACATCTATTCTACCAAGATTAGAACCAACGAGCACATCATTTATTGTATGCACAACTGAAGAAGATTACCCATATTTATAAATAACACCAATATCCTACCACGAAAAGTAGAAAGCATAATATCTACATTGGTTTTTAATGGAAAAGGCTAACAAAATATCTTACTTTACTTTCCAATCTAAAAAGCTTTTACAGATTGCCTTATTGTGCCTAATTTATAACAGAAGTGGCATACATGTTTAAATTTCTCATATTTCAAGGTTTAGAGCTGTTCATGGAATCGAATGAGAAGCAAACTTAACAAAATTTTTCTTTTTAAATGACTTTAATATGACTTTTCTCAATGATGTTCTATTTGACAATAGTGCTGACATGTATTGTTTAGATGGCAGAATGGGATTGTCAGCTTATAATATTTTTTCCTCTTAAATGTTTGTAGCACTCATGATATTTAAATCTGATGTGCTTCTATATGTACTTAATGGGATGATTTCATACTATCACCCCAAAAAAAAAGTGATTTAGACGTCTATCATAGTAAGAATGGTCCCTTACTTTAACATTAGTCATTTTCAAAATGTGCTAATGAAAACCATCTATAGCATACAATATAGTAATGGTGAATAGTTGACATCATTTTGAGGTATTTTAGACTCATGGAACTTTATAAAAAAATAATTCTTAATGGCATCCTTGATTATTAATGTGCAGAACACTTTATTTGATACATTACAAATGGTATACCTATACGTCAACAGACGATTCTAATTAAAGTGTATTTAGGAAGCATACTATGCTTTTATCCTTAATTGACTCTTAAAAGTAGGTATAGTAGGTGATCAACTCTCTGGGCCATGTTTGAATTCATTATGCCCAAAGCCATAGATAGTCATTTAAACCATTTAATAAAATGGTCCTATTAAATAATAGTTGCAAAGATGAAACTAAGATTGGAGGATTTATATAATAACTCAAATTGTATCATGCATGTGTACAAAATCATGTCGTAATAGGTATTCTATTAATTTTAAAATTTAACATTTTTCGGAGGACACTACAAAGGATAGTATAAAACTGGTTGGATATAACCCTAGAATAACTTGCTACCAACATACTAGCTAAATCACATTATACCTAAAAAAAAAAAAATCCTTTCCTTCCCAACATCTTTCAAATTAATAGCTGGTTCAACAAAGAAAGTGTTACTATTTCTACAAACCTCGATAAGTATTACAACTATCATATGGGATTTTCCTTATTATTATTCCAAAATAAAATACCAAAAAATCTTCATAATCACATCCATGATAGGTGGGTTTTAATCAATCCAATTATTGATTTGTTTAATGTAAGAATATTCACAAATTGTTAGACCAAATTTAACTACAATAAAAATATGTTATATTTAGAAGCATATATAGAAATTTTGGTCTAACAAAATCAAGTAATTTGATTTAAAATGAATATTCAAATAATAAGGCTATTGTATTAGTTAAATGAATTTTTACGAAATTAAATAAATTATTAATAGAATGTGTAAATTTAAAATTCATGAAATTAGGCGAATCGTTTTACCAAAATAATTCATTTATTACCCATTTAATTAGGCCTAATATTTTACCAAATGGAGCCATTAATTTTGGACCAAAATATTTTACAAAAATTATTAGCCAAAATGGCCTTATGCAAAATGACCAAAATCAATTAAATTAAGCCTAATACTAATTTCAACAAAATTTGTCAAAAACAAAATGTTCAAAATTTTAATTCCAACAAAATGGCTAAACCTGAATAATGTAAATGGAATTAAAATTAAAATTGGCCTAAATTTAATTTAATATGGTCCCAAATCCAACAAATTTATTTGGTCCAAATTAGTTAACAAAATGGCCAAAATTAATTAAATTAATGGCCCTCAAATTTAATGATTAAATTTGATCTAAGCAAAATTGCCCAACAATAATTATAAAAAAAAAAAACCTATTAATTTCATCAAATGGCATAAACCTAAATAGCCCAATAAGAAATAGCCTAAAAAGGGAAAAATGGCCCAAACTTAAGGAAAAGAAATAGCTAAAAAAAAAGCCTAAATTAAATGGCCCAAAATAAATGGGCAAAAACAAAATTTTTTCTTAAAATTTTCTTGTCCTAATATTTTTTGTCAGGTATGTGTAACACATGCATCACACGCGAATCTGGTGAGTGAGCACGTGTATTACATGCTTGCAACAATAATTAGTGCATGCACCTCATGTACACTACCGCACATGCCTGAGGCTCTTTGTTCGCCTAACTCTCATATTTTGGGTTTTCTAACCCAGCCCAAACTAGTTTGTCTAAAATTCATTATTTTCGCACTGTTTCAAAAAAGAAAACCATAATTTAAAGCTAAAAAACACAAGAAATTAAATGGGTATAAAACTAAAAAAAACTAAAAAACTTGCTTGATTCTTTAATGGCAACAACCATATGATCACAAGTGGTTAACAACTTTCACGGTGGGTTTGGCTCTGATACCAATCATTAGATTTGGCAAAAAACTCATCGAGTCACTAACACAATTTATAATTGAAACTAAAATTGATTTAGATGTGAGTGAGAGCTCAATCCTGCTTAACCAAGGTCCATATAAATGTTGTCACCATCTTGTGCTTCCTAATACTGCCTCTAAGACTCTGAACAATCACTTACACAAAAGAGAAGAGAGAATTGCTTTTTGCCTCTAGAATATGAAATTATGAAACCTAATCAGTCGATCTCATATACAAAGGTTAAAGTAAAGACCTTTCCTAATATGTTAGTCAAATTTCAGCCATCCCATTGTGGGTCCAAATATAAAATTAAATCAAATCACATTTAACAATAATCATACTACTAATATAGGTATATACAACATGATACTACAATAATTACTCATTAATTGATATTAATTAATATAATCTGATATCTAATGACATTGTTAATCCATAAATTAAGATAGTTACAATACAAAACTCTTACATTATCACATTTATTTGATTTTTGGAAAATTGTTTTGCCTTTTATTTTGGTTTTAATTATTTTGCATTTTTTTTAAGAGAAATAAAGGGATCTTAATTAGTATACGCTCTTATATTAACAATATAATGTATGAGAAACATTATTAAAAAATCCCTTTATATCTATGATATTGTTGGTGGCCAAATGCATAGTCTTTTCCAATAAAATACAAAAGCAAATGCCTCACATTGAATAGGATTAATACTTGGCCACTTAGGTGATAGTTATAGTACCAAAAATTGATACTTTAACAAACTACAAATTAATCAGTTGATCAAGCGTGTATTTTAGTAAAGGGAAACTTTTTTATACAAAAAAAAGTCATAATCTAAAAATATAAGAAAAGATTATAAATATTGATATTTCCAAAATTGCTTTGTCAAAAGGAAAACTTTCTACATGAAACTCACCCAATTAATATATGTATTAAACTAAGGATGCAGTCTATGTCACTACAAGAAAATGAAAGATTAGTGGCAATTTTGTAGTGGCTTTTCACTTACAAATGCCGCTAGCTTTTGTGTTTCTATAAAACTTAAGGCATTTATTATCAAAATGCCACTAAATATTCAAATAGCGACGTTGTTACTTATAAACACCACTCAAGACTTGATATTAGCAGCATTTCTTGACTAAAATGCCCTGAATAATCTTGCCTTAAAAATTTGAGTGAATACTAAAGGCATTTTTGGCAAAAAATGCCTTAAATAATCTAGTTAAAAAAATTCATGGAGAATTATTGAAGGCGTTTTTGGTAGACAACGCCTTCAATAATCCTCTCATAAAAAAATGTATATGATTATTGAAGGCGTTTTCTACTAGAAACACATTTAATAATTCGACCAAAAAATTTCATAGGCTTATTGAAAGTGTGTTTAGTCAAAAACACCTTCAATAAATATCATATCAAAATTTTAGGATCGTGCGAATGTTAACCATAAAATGGTAGGTTCGATCCCTCCCTTTAGCCTTTTTTGGGTTTGTGAAGAGATTATTTATAATTGATTATTCTAGGCATTTTTTTGGCAAAAATGCCTTCACCAATTACTTTAAAATTTTTTGAAGAGAATATTGAAGGTATTTTTCACAGAGAAACGCCCTTAATAATCCATAGAAAAATATATGGAACTGATTCTTGAAAACGTTTTTGGCCGAAGTTGCCTTCCATAATCTAATAAATATATTTTTAGTTAGGATTATAAGGGGATTATTGAAGACGTTGTCTACCAAAAACACCTTTAAGAATGTATTCCAACTTTTATCTATGGATTATTAAAGGTGGTTTTTGTCAAAAACACCTTCAATAATCCATAGACAAAAGTTGGAATACATTCTTGAAGGTGTTTTTGGTAGACAACGTCTTCAATAATCCCCTTATAAAAAATGTATGCGATTATTGAAGGCGTTTTCTATAAGAAGAAATGCCTTTAATAATTCGACTAAAAAATTGCACAAGCTTATTAAAGGTGTTTTTGTAAAAAAAATGCCTTCAATACATATCATATCAAAATTTTAAGATCGTACAAATGTTAACCATAAGGTGGTAAGTTCGATCTCTCCCTTTAGCCTTTTTTGGGTTTGTGTAGAGATTATTTGTAATTGATTATTCTAGGCATTTTCTTGGCAAAAATGCCTTCACCAATTGCTTTAAAAAATTTTAGAGAGAATATTGAAGGCATTTTCGCAGAGAAACGCCCTTAATAATCCATAGGAAAAATATGAAACTGATTCTTGAAGACATTTTTGGCTGAAGTTCTATAATCTAATCAATAAATTTTTAGTTAGGATTATTAAAGGCAATTTTTATCAAAAACACCTTCAATAATTCATAGAAAAAAGTTGGAACGAATTCTTAAATGTATTTTTGATAGACAACGCCTTCAATAATCCCTTCATAAAAAAATATATGCGATTATTGAAGGCATTTTCTAGAAGAAACGCCTTTAAGAATTCGATCAAAAAATTCTACAAGCTTATTAAAAGCGTTTTTAGTCAAAAACACCTTCAATAAATATCATATCAAAATTTTAAAATCATACGGATGTTAACCATAAGGTGGTAGGTTCGATCCCTCATTTTAGTCTTTTTTGGGTTTGTGCAGAGATTATTTGTAATTGATTATTTTAGGCATTTTCTTGGCAAAAATGCCTTCACCAATTGCTTTAAAAAATTTTGGAGAAAATATTGAAGGCA
The DNA here is from genome assembly GCF_002303985.1 of Durio zibethinus. Next base: position 16,008,093 of record NW_019167893.1, read on the forward strand.
TTTTTCATAGAGAAACACCCTTAATAATCCATAGGAAAAATATGAAACAGATTCTTGAAGGCATTTTTTGCCGAAGTCGCATTCTATAATCCAATCAATAAATTTTTAGTTAGGATTATTAAAGGTGGTTTTTGTCAAAAACGCCTCAAAAATCAATAGAAAAAAGTTGGAACGGATTCTTGAAGGCATTTTTGGCTCAAAATGCCTTTAATATATTCAAATGATAAATTTGAATGGACGGATTATTGAACGTGGTTTTTTCTAAAAACGCCTTCAATAACATTTTGTTAGGGATTATTCAAGGTGTTACCAGTAGGAAAACACCTTTAATAATCCATTCAATTAATTTTAGTCGATATTATTAAAGGTGATTTTTTTTAAAACACTTTCAATAATCCATACAAAAAAGTTTGAACAGATTCTTTAAGGCGTTTTTTGCCCAAAACACCTTTAATATTCCACACAATAAAATTTATGGTGGGATTATTGAAGGCAGTCTTAGTAAAAAATGCCTTCAATAACATTTTGTTAGGGATGATTCAAGGCATTTTCTTGCTAAAAATACCTTTATTAATCTCATCAAAAATACATATTTGATATTGTATATGTCAAGTCAGTTGTAGGTTTATGCCCGAAAATCATTTGAAATCAGTTGTATAATTATGGCCAGAAAACATTTGATTTATATATGTGATACTACGTATTACATTTTGGAATTTACATAATGAACATTGTTATGATTCAATAAATTAACCACACATCTGAAATTAAAACTAACAACATTGCCATAGTAATATATTTTTCTGAAATAATCGTACTCAATAATATATTAAGTACACACAGTGTATTCATATTAAGTATATCAATAATATTAAAGCAACACCCCAATGTACAAACTTAAAATTTCCATTCAACATAGCATGTTAAAAACATTATAACAATTTGTTCTTCATATATTTACATTCAACCAACAATATCTAACCTCAAGGTTTATTAACATTGATAAATGATAATACATACTCACACCATTCTTTACGAACTTCATCCAGTTCCTCTTCCGTAAAGTTTTCTTTACTCTCCCATTAAAAAAAATATCATAAGTAAATGTTAATAAATGAGAACATAATGTTCCTTTTTATTTTTTTGAAGATATAATGAGTTTATGAAATTTATACTACCCTTGAATGATGTGGTCATAAAATCATCTAACACTATCTCTCATATAAAATGAAGGACGTAATATCCATATTCAGTATTATCGAGTTGACAAGATACCTAAAAATTAAATTGAGTGGGTTTAGGAAACATTTATCTACACAAACTCAGTATAAAAGAATAAATTTCACATTTACCACTAATAACACCTATTTCGATTTCTTTGTCTTCTTATCAAATGCAGATATTATCATAAATTGAAAAGGAAAAAATTACTTAATACATTAATAAAATTACTTATGAAGAAATAGAAGATATATAATATTATAAAGTGTAATACCTCTTTATAAAAGTTTGAATATTGAGGTTAGGCATGGCGTTAAGGATTTGGTGTCAATCATAATAAGTACCAAATGACGACTACAAAATAAGAACAATGATATACTCAAATTATACGTCAAATTAGATTTGGGTAAGATTGAAATAATTAAGGTTAGAATATAATTTACTGTGCATTAGACGGAAGCAAATAATAATCAGTCAGTTTTTTCATGTATTGGATCACATGATTAGCACGATAAGTGACTATGCCACTCTACTTATTAATGAAGTTAGGTTCAATGAATCTAAATCTATTGGTCAACTATCTCCCCTTGAGCTCTCTATATAGAAAGCTGTACGATAACAATCAATACTGCTAGTTACTATTACACCCTAATATAGATTACTACATATTGAATGTGCATATTTGTATTCACAAGCTAACCTCATATAAGCAACGATATCAACAACTGATAATTCATCCAATTCATAAATTTTTTTACCTCTTCCACACCAATGAAAGAAAATGATGGCTTATCAAATAACCCTTTATCAGACTCAATGGTTATGAAGTTTCCTCCGAATAAATGCTTCAGCAAATATTTGGATAACTCATCCATGGTAGCCTAAGCAAGAGTCATACTATGAGTCTGAACATCCTGCTACAATATTTAATGAAATATAAGTATTAAAACTAAATCAATAAATATAATAAACAAATTAATATTAAAATTATAAACAAAATCATACTTTTTGGGTAGTAGCGGAGGATGGGTTCACTTTTTTATTTGCAACAAAAGCTTTTTTGACATGGACAATGCCGTCAGACCGACCTATTGGTATGTTATGCTATATTATTGCCATCATGGACTCCAAAGCAGTGAAACTTTGCTGTTGCTCATTGAGGCATTGCTCCTGGTCATCAATTCATTGTTGTTGTTACTCAATGATTACTTCATATTATGCATTTCTCATTCGTAGGTTTTTGTGTTAATTACCCAAAAACTTTAATGGCAAGACAAATTTACTACCCTCACGAACCCGATCAGGCCTTTCTTTAATGCCTAATGCTAAAGACAAAGGATCTTCACCATACTGGATTGCCAGTTCACCAGATTTAACTTTGGTAGCATAATCATCTTGAAAGATAATAATAAAATGGGTTGTAACGACAAATCTATGCAAGCTAGTATACAGTCATGCATACAACCACAATGCCAATCATACATTATATTAAAAAAATAGTTATACATACAATCTTTTTTATCATTTCTTTGGTTGCTTCATTTGCAAAGGATCCATCCTTCTGTAGATGTCTTTGTTTTCAGATGTTCCATTTGGAAACTTCAGTGCCAGAGCTCGTTGATTTCTATTAAATTACCATAATAAAAGAATCAGAATGTATGAAATGAATGTTCATAAATATTCATTAATAAGTACAAAACAAGAGTGCGAATACATATAAGCTCATACTTCACATTTACATATCCCTTTCTCGCTGTACAATGGTGATAATGTTGTTTGACCTTAATGTTCTGCTGGTTTTCTTTAATTATCTACAAAAGAAAAAAATTACATCAATCACATATGAAGATCAAATGCTATATTGCATAAAAACTTATAAACAATATTTTTGGCAATGGGTTTGTGTACTGAGAAATCTTTTGAAAGCTAATAATAAACAAAATTTGTCTAATCTTCAACATTTATCACATCTGCATATGTTGCAGGTGAAATAGCTAATACATCACCTTGATCAGCTAAAGTAAAATATATTGGGTTGTCAATCTACTTTTAAAGTCTTTGAATGCTTTCCCAATAAATTGCAACATAATCTTTTTACAGTCAATTGGGACGTCGAACCATTCCTAAATTATTTGAGACAATTAGTAAGAACACATTGAATTTCAAGTAAATGATCATTTAACAAATTTTATGAAATAGTTGAATAAACATACCACAACCGACTGTCATATATCATCCTTAAGATCATCAGGAACCCGTCGCCAATCGATGTACGTAATTGAATCCTATGACGGATGATCTCCAATATCAGTAACCATTTTGGTAGCTCCTTCAGACACAGGCTGCCCACTTTGATTGAAGTTAATGTGAATTTTTGTGTCACTCACATTAATTTGTTTATTTGGGCCTCTTCCCTTTTCTTTTTTGACCTACATGTGTGTCTTTTATGTGTTCAATAAAAGGAGAATGTTGTTGTTCGGAGTCCATAATACCTGTGATTTTGGTCATAATTATACGAATTATACAAAATGATCTAAATTTAAAACTGTGCTTAATTAAATACAACCAATACCATATTACATACAAAAACACCATTTAACAAATCAATCAAAATGTGTTCACACACATTCTTCAGCAAACACTTAGAAACACCATTTAACAAACCATTCAGAAACACCATTCAGCAAACCATTCAGCATACGATTCAACAAAATAATATCACATAATAAGGTTCAGCAAACCACATTATTAACAGAAAACTATACAGAAATAGCATACATGCAATGATAGGTGCTTGGATGACTATGCTTATGGTGAAATTAATAAAAATATATATCCATATGTAAATAGTAAGGAACTGAAAAAAAAATAACTCTATCAAATAATATAAATAATATAGTAAACAAAAATTATAAAAGACATATCGATAAACAGAGAGGTGCACGCCATTGATTTGTTGAAGGTTGGTGGCGACGATAGGGATAAAGAAACCAAAAGTCTAATAGAAATGTGTTTATGGCTTTGGTTTGGTTGATTAATACAGCTTTTAATCATTTTGTGTACTAATAATTTGTGATTCCGATGTCTAAGATAGGAAATGAATATAAAATTTATTATTAAAGGCATTTTTTGGTAAAAAACGTCTTCAATAATCCCTTTAAAATTTTACTTGGAGATTATTAAAGGCATTTTTCATTAAAAGATGCCTTTAGTAATCTAAAAAATAAATTTTAAAGGAAATTATTAAAGGCATTTATTAAAAAAAATGCCTTCATTAATTATGTATGTAAATTAGTGAAGGCGTTTTTCTAGAATAAATACCTTTACTAACTATCTTAAAATTTGAGTTGTGAAAAATTGAAAGCATTTTCACTGAAAGACACCTTTAATAATCCCAAAAATTTTAGAAGAAATTACTGAAGGCATTTGTTCTAAAAAAATACCTTCAATAATTATATACGTAAAGTAGAAGAAATTAGTAAAGGCGATTTTCTAGAATAAATGCCTTTACTAAACGTCTTAAAATTTGAGCTGTGGAAAATTAAAGGCCTTTTTCACTGGAAGATGCCTTCAATAATCCTAAAAATTTTAAGAAAAAATTATTGAAGGTGTTTGTTCTCAAAAAAATACCTTCACTAACCATCTTAAAATTTGAGTTGTGAAAAATTGAAGGCATTTTTCACTAGAAGACACCTTTAATAATCTCAAAAGTTTTAAGAGGAAATTAGTGAAGGCATTTGTTCCCAAAAAATGCCTTCAATAATTATGTACGTAAATTAGAAAGAATTAGTGAAGGCATTTTTCTAGAATAAATGCCTTCACTAAATGTCTTAAAATTTGAGCTGTGGAAAATTGAAGACGTTTTTCACTAAACGACGCCTTTAGTAATCTAAAAAATAAATTTCAAAAGAAATTATTAAAGGCATTTGTTAAAAAAAAAATGCCTTCACTAATTATGTACGTAAATTAGTAAAGGTATTTTTCTAGAATAAATGCCTTCACTAACCGTCTTAAAATTTTAGTTGTGAAAAATTAAACACGTTTTTCACTGAAAGACTCCTTTAATAATCCAAAAAATTTTAAGAAAAAATTAGTGAAGGTGTTTATTCTCAGAAAATGCCTTCAATAATTATGTACGTAAATTAGAAGAAATTAGTGAAGGTATTTCTAGAATAAACGCCTTTACTAAATGTCTCAAAATTTGAGCTATGAAAAATTGAAGGCGTTTTTCACTAAAAGACGACTTTTGTAATCTAAAAAATAAATTTTAAAAAAATTATTAAAGGTGTTTATTATAAAAAAAAATGCCTTCACTAATTATGTATGTAAATTAGTGAAAGTGTTTTTCTAGAATAAATGCTTTCATTAACCGTTTTAAAATTTGAGTTGTGAAAAATTAAAGGCATTTTTCACTGGAAGACACCTTTAATAATCTAAAAAATTTTAAGAGAAAATTATTGAAGGCATTTGTTCTCAGAAAATGCCTTCAATTATTATGTACGTAAATTAGTAGGAATTAGTGAAGGCATTGTTCTAGAATAAACGCCTTCACTAAATACACCATAAAAATTAGATGAAATTTTTGAAGGTGTTTTCGGGGCATAAATGCCTTTAATAATCGCAAACAATTCTATACGACTTTGTTGATAGCTCTTATAATATATTCAAAAAATATATAGGAAGAAATTATTGAAGGCGTTTTTCTTAGTAAATGCCTTCAATAATCTGGTCCAATAAAATTATCCCTAAACATAGCGTATCCAGTCACTAACTTGAAGTTTGATCTTCATTATTTAACTATTTCTCTTTCCAAACCAACTTTAATTTACTTTCCCTTTCCTTCAACTTATACTATTCGAGCATTATCTTTTAGAACCCTATTTTAACTATTCATTAGTTATTTACTAATATTTTTACTTAATTTGACTATTTCTTCAGCTTTTGCAATTGGTAATTTTTTTTTTTTGGTTTAAACAATTTTCTCCAAAACCCACATTTCTCAAATACTCATTTGTAAGCCATCATCCATTTCCCTTTTCCTTTCATTTTCTTCATTTTCTAGGCTTCTTCTATACCTGTTTTACCTTATTTCAACCCCAACTACAAAAACTCTTAGGTACTATCTACGTTAGCAGTAGATTTTAACATTCATAATATTAGGTACCTGATAAAATACTTCACAATAAGAAGTTCCCATTTTCTGTAAGTACTGGTCTTATTATTATCTTTTGTTTAAAACATAGTAAACTTAAGTATTTGACATGTTCATTTTCATATAAATTATTTATATACATTTGGTCTGATAATGTAGCAAGTACTAAATGGATAAGAGTTGGATGCAAAAGTCAAGATTAAGTCAAGAGTATAGAGATAGAGTGAAAAATTATCTTAATTTTGCATTTGAGAATACAAGTGAAGATAATACGATATTATACCCATGTGTGAAGTGTGCTAATATAGATTGGCAAATGCGTCAAGTTATTTTTGAACATTTAATTTGTATTGAATTTCTCTCGGGATATGTTAATTGGTATTTTCATGGAGAGTCTGAACCGTCAAGGTCTTTCACTATAGTTCCTTCAACTGCAAGGGCTCTCTAACACCAACATGATCCTTTTATAGTAGATGACATTGAAGGCATGTTGCAAGATGCTTTTAATATTCATAACCAATATTTTCATAATCCTTCTCCCCAAAATGATGGATTTAATTAGTCTAATGTTGAAATGAATGAATTTGGTGAACCTGGGATAGGTGTAGGTGACCAACAACATAGAGAAAAAGCATCAAAGTTTTATAGGTTGCTTGAAGATATGAATGAAGAACTTTATGAGGGCTCAAAGCATTCAAGGTTATTTTTCACTTGAAATGCTTATGTGGATGGACGAAAAACTCTCTGAATTTATTATTAGAGTTTATGAAAGAAATTTTTTTTTTGGAAAAATCTCTAAATCTTATAAGGAATCAAAAAAGATGATCAAAGATTTAGGTCTCGGATATGAGAAAATTCATAGTTGTCTCAATGATTGCATGTTGTATTAAGGTAATAGAAAAAATAAAAAATCTTGTCATGTGTGTGGTATTTCTCGTTGGGTGGACAAAAACCCTAATAAAAGGTTGAATGAGGATGGTGATAAGGTTAGTGTAAAAAAGAATCATGTTAAGGTTTTGTGCTATTTTCCATTAATACTAAGACTTTAACGACTCTTCATGTCTTCCAAAACTGCAGATTCAATGAGGTGACATCATAAGAAGTGAATAGATGATGGATCATTAAGGTATCCTACAGATTTTTTACCATGAAAATCATTTCATTCTAGGTTTTCAAACTTTGCATTTGATCTTCGAAATGTTATGTTTGGACTAGCATCTGATGGATTCAACCCGTTTAAAATGATGAGTACTTTTTATAGTACTTGGCCAGTTATATTGATTTCTTACAATTTGTCACCATGGATTGCTATAAAGTAATAGTCATTTATATTGTCTATGATAATTTCTGGGGAAAAAGTTCTAGGTAATGATATAGACATCTACTGACAACCTCTTATTAAAAAGTTAAAGCAATTATGAGAAAGAGTTAAGACCTATGATGTATAAAAAAAAGAACTTCAATATACGTGCTGCTTTATTATGGACTATAAACAATTTTTTTGCTTATGCGAATTTATCTGGTTAGAGTACAAAAGGTCGTTATGGTTATCCATGTTGTGCTACACAAACATGTTTTAAGTGGTTATCTAATGGTAGAAAGTTCTATTATATAAGACATCATCGATGGATAGATGATAATAATAAATTTAGATTCAAAAAATATCTCTTTGATGGAATTGAAGAGTTAAGGCAATCATCTTTACCCATTAGTGGGTCTAATATCTTGTCAAAGTTAAAAGATATAAATTTTACTTATGAAAAAATGACTCCATCAAGGCAAAGAGTGAGAGACATCTTTAAAGGTGTTCGACCTCATATTATGCAAGTTAATGATACTGATACTGACATTGGTGATCTTGATGTTCAAAGTGATAAAGAGGATGATGAAGAAGATGCCCCGATGAGTCTGAGTTATGGAAAAAAAGAAGTATCTTTTTTAATTTAACTTATTGGGAATATAATTTATTACGTCATAACCTTGATTTGATTCACATAGAAAAGATTGTTTGTGAAAATTTTATCGAGACAATTTTTAATGTGAATAGAAAATCAAAGGATGACTTAAATAGTCGACTTGACCTAGTTGATATGAGGATTCGTCCTGACCTTCATCTGAAGTTGGTTCTTAATGACAAATATTAATTGCCTGCTGCTTGTTTTGAGATTTCTAAATCTAAAAAAGATGTGTTTTGCAAGGTTTTGAAAAATGTCAAAGTTCTGAATGGTTGTACATCAAATATATCGAGATGTGTGAATCTGAAAGAGTGAAAACTTTATTCATTGAAGTCACATGATTATCACATGTTGATGCAAGACTTGCTTTCCATTGCTTTACGCTCATCAATGTCAAAGTAAGTCACTTATGTGGTAATTGAATTGAGTAACATATTTAAATCTCTATTTGGGAAATGTATGAATGTGGAAGAGCTTGACAAACTTCAAGATCGAGCCACGATTACTTTATGCCATTTAGAGAAGATTTTTCCTCCAAATTTCTTTACCATTATGATGCATTTAGTTATCCACCTTCCATATGAAGCAAAAGTCGATGGGCCGATTTATTATCGATGGATGTATCCTATCGAAAGGTATTATTGTTTAATAGATTGATTAAAGTTTTATTGATGATCATGACACTCTAGTTAAAAAGATATATGACTAATATTTTTTGCAATAGGTTTTTGGGGAGGTTAAAGTCTTATTGTCGCAACAAACGCTATTCAAAAGGTTCTATTGCTGAAGGATATTTAGCAGAAGAGTGTATGATATTTTTTTCTCATTATTTGAAAGATGTTGAAATGAGATTTAATAGACCATCGAGAAATGTTGGTATACAGCAACATGACTCTGCCTACAGTTATCTTTTTCAAAGTTTTAGACAACCAATAGGAAAAGCTGAAATGGTGAAGTTAGATGATAAATCTTGGGTACAAGCACATTGATATGTTCTTTTTCATCATGATTCTATTGAATCGTTTCGCACGTAAGTTTTTTAGCAAGGAAATTATTCATTACATTAAGCATAATTTATTGTATTTTTTTATTGTTAATACTTTATCATGATGTTTTGTAGTAAGTATAGAAATAATTTGAGAGCTCCCGCACATTATCGATGATCAAACCCTCAAAAGCTTGATAAATTGTTCGTCGAAAACTTTCATGAATGGTTAGGAGCAACTGTAAATAATGCCATACTTCCCTTTATGAGAAATCTACATAGAATGCTTATGGTATAATTAACATTATTAACATATATATATTTATTCCACTTTTATAGGTTTGGAGTGGAAGGCTTGTTAGTGAAGAGGTGAAGTGTCTTTCACAAGGTCCGAACAGGATTGTGAAATGATACAAAAGTTTCATCATCAATAGATTTAGATTTCACACTAAATCTCATGAGAGATTTAGCAGTACACAAAATTTAGGAGTTGTTATTATTTTATCAATGACTAGCTATGCTAGTGCTAGGGACACAAACCCTTTAGAGGAAAATGTTGACTATTATGGCATGATTAATGACATCATTAAGTTGGATTATTATGGCAAGTGGAAAGTTGTCTTATTTCGGTGTGATTGGGCTGATATGAATAGTGCAAAGGGTATTAAAAAAGATCAGTATGGATTAACTTTGTGAATTTTTCTCGATTAATTCACACTGGACAACAACTCATCGATGAACCTTATGTTTTTTCATCTCAAGTCAAACAAGTTTTTATTTTGAAGATCCTAAATAATTGGGTTGGTTTGTTGTTCTTTGAAACACACCTAGAGATTTATTTGATATAGGGTTAGATACAAGACATGATCTTAAACATGGCACTAAATGTTATCCTTTTACTGAACAAAACTTGGATGAAAATATCTCTAGCACCTACTCTCAATGGGTCCGCGACGATGTTAATGAAGACATTTATGAACCATGATGGATCATTTATATTTTATAATTTGAGTGTTTAAGACATAATATAGTAAATGATTGTATGCAATTATGTCGCATTTGCTATTGTATATTTATTATATTATAAATTATACATTATCTTTTGATTTAATTAAATCGATATGTTCTTTTTGTATCATAGGTTATGATTTCTTAACTTCTCAATGCCTTTATATTTATTCTAAACTAATATCTTTTATATATTTTTTTTTATGATGTAGCTAAGCTACAATGCAGAGGAGTAGTTTAAGAATACATATCAAAGATATTAGTTTAAAACCGTCAGTGGCACCTATTGATATTGGTGATGGTCTAAATCCTTTGGAAGGGAATGAACATACTGTCGGATCTAACTCAGTCACTTCTAACCTTTCAACTGATATTAAATTTGGCAATAAAGGAAGTCTAGGTTTAGATAGTATCTCGTCAATTGATTATGCTTTAAATTTGAATACAGGTATCATATACCCCATATTTACAAATCGATTATAATGATAAAAGTATTGCCATTTTACAAATTTATTTTTTAATTTTTGCAATTGATAACAATGGTTAACGGAGGACTAGAGGCTAGACAACTTTGAATGAATTATTTGCATTACCTTTGAACAAGCGTATTATAGTGTCTGCAAACTCTGATAGGCAACCAATTGGTGAAGAGGCTCAATTGTTGGCTAGATTTCTAGGCATGCTTGCCAATAATTGAATGAAATTGCCTATTCATTATGAAACATGGCATAAAGTTCCAGTAGAAATAAAGGTCGATGCTTTAAACTTTATTAAGGTATTATTATAATTCATTACACATAAAAAATTTTAATTATTTTAAATTTGATTTATTGATTAAAAGTTTTCTTTTTTGTATTATTATAGTCAAGATTTGTACTTGAAATACCAACTTCATTTATGTTTAAGTCATTAAGAAAGAAATGAAAATATTATAAACATAATTTGAAGAACAAGTATTTTGATAGAAATACAACTGTAAAGGCGACATTGGAAAATCTACCATGTAATGTGATTAGGTGGCAATATGAACAATTAGTTAGATTTTGGTTCTCAAGAAAAAGAGAGGTACTAATTTATAACTTTGTATAGTAGAATGAAATAATGAAAGTGTTTTATGCTTTAAGTTAGTAATATTTGTATTTCTATGATATACCCAATTATTTTTTATAATAGGAAAGAGAACAAATTGGGATTGGTTGCAGAAAGCAATGGAAATATAGCCACACAAGTGGATTAAAAATTTTTGTAAGAAAGCAAAAAGAAATAGTAAGTTTATGATTTTAAACTTATTCCAATGAATGAACTTTTTGTGATGTTAAAAGGTAAATATGCAAATTAACAGTTATTATACTATTTTAATAGTTTTGATAGTTTCAATACATGATATTAAACTTATCGAAAGTTTTGAACTTAGTTGAGACAAATGATATGTGTGAAAAAGTTATTGTTTACGTCTATTTAGGTAAAATTACAAATTTTTTGTTATTGTTCAATTTAAATAGTTTGGATAGCTTCAATACTTGATATTAAACTTGTCTGATTAATTGAACTTTGTTTCTATGATTGATATGGGTGAAAAAGCTATCGTTTATACCTATTTGGGACTATTTTTGCCTTTAAAAGGCAAAAATACAAATTAAACTTTTGGATGGCTTCAATCCATGATATTAAACTTGTCCAAATAATTGAATTTGGTTGCCATGATCAATATGTGTGAAATGTCAAAATACTTTTATTGTTTGCGCCTATTTAAGACTACTATGTTGTAAAGGGGCCAAAATATAAATACATGATATTAAAATTATTCAAAATTTTTAAATTTGATTGACAAGCATGATATACATGAATAAGTTACGGTTGATATGTATCCTATCAAATAACATATGTTTTTGTATAAGAGATTGAGATGGGTGATCAAATTAGATGTGTGAAACTTTTTTGCTTAACACACATAAAAAAAGATGAATCTTACATGAATGTCAAAATACAAGAAATTATGGTAATTTGTAATATCTATTAATAACAGAAAGTAAATATTTACTTTTTTTAATATATTATCAATTAATAATTAAACTTGATAGTTGTATATGACTAATTTATAGGAAAAAGCGAAAAAGAAAATGGCCGCTGAGATTGAAGTAGCATTTGATGGTTCTCTCAACATGCAAGAATTGAAAAATTGAATATTCATATAAGTTGTTGGAAAAGAAAGGCATGGACCGGTCCTAAGCCTTGGATTGGGTCCAACACTATCTACGTACTATGGATATAGCTCTCAGCAATTTACATTTTCAACAAGTTAGTTTTCGCAAGACATTTCAATATTGAGAGAGGAATTGCAAACTATGCAACAACATTTACAGCAAATGGAAGCAGAAAAAGAATAGGAGCATGCTAAAATTGAGGAAGAACGTGCTAGAATGGAGCAAGAGCATGCAAAATTTCAGCAATTGCATGATCGATTTGATCATCTTATGAATTTTGTGCAACAACAATTTTCAGGAACTGATCTCGATGGTCCTTCAACTAAGGTATTATATTTAATAAATATTTATATTTTTTAATATAAAAAAAGCTTACAATGAAGTGTTAAAAATTATATGCTATTATTCAGTAGGTTCTTAAGTATGCTAGTGACTAAGGTGAAAAATTTTTTTCATCAATTGGCAGCCTTCAAAATGTATGCAGTCATCAATTTTATATATTTTTATTTTTATTTTGTTAATGTATTAAAAAAATTTGAATGTTATTATGCTAATTATTAAATTTTGTGTTAATTATATGCATATTTGAATGTGAACTAAGTTTATCTTAATTTCAGTATATGAATTTAAGCTCATTTATGAAAATAATAAATATTGACAAAATTTTTTATTTAAACAAAAATACATTTCTCAATTTCGCGGTGTTTGTGTTAAAAAATATCACTAAATGAATAATTTAGTGGCATTTGTACCATAAAATGCCATTAAAAGTAGCAGCGCTCTTACTAGAAAATGAGCTAAATTAGCGACGTTTTTGTGATACAAACGCTATCAAAGTAACGGCGTTTTTATGATAAAAACGTCACTAAATTAACTGCATGTCAAAGGTACAAACGTGTCTAATATAGCGATATTTTTCAGATACAAGCATTGCTAATAAAGCAGCATTTTCCAGATACAAACGTCACTAATATAGTGACATTTTTCAGATACAAACGCCACAAATGTAGCGGCATTTTATGAAAAACATTGCTATTTTTCGTGACGTGTGTATAGCCAGCACTCTGACTGACATTTTTCGCAAATGCTTCTAATTTTTAGTGACGTTTATAAATACCGCTAAACGTAAAAAAAAAAAACACCACTAAAAACCAAAACTCCCGTAGTAGTGCGTGCAATAAGGTTTCCTTGAATGACAACCCATTGTATTAAACTAAGGATGCACATCCACATTTTCTTTGTGTTTTTTGCATAGAAAGTAATGGTAAGTGCATTAGCTTATTTAGTTTACAAAGTTTTTAACTTGTTGGATTGAAAATTTTATGTTTTCGGCAACTAAAAGGCTTAGGAAAGGGACCTAACTTATTTTCATTCCATAACATATATCAAATAAAAAAAAATGAATTGTTTGATCAATTGCTATAGGGAAAATAACTTGGATTCCCGACAATTAATCATACCTTAACAAATCTGTTTTGAGTACTTATAAAGGGTGATTTCTTGTGAAGGAGGGAAAATTATTTGGCATCTTGTTATGTTTTGAGCACATGAAAATTGTCCCATTTTTCAATGGGGTAAGAAGGAAGAAATTGCTTAACAAATTCATTTCTCGAGTCATGGCAGAATAGGCAACACTTGTGCCAAAAGGACACCTTTAATGGAGCCTATTATTAGATAAGCAAAAAGCCCTTCATGGGACATATTCACAATCATTTTCCTTTTTTTTTTTTTTATTGTTGGTTGCTTCATTCTTGTTACATGAATTTCCACCCTAGCAAATTTACCCATCTATCCCTTTTGCAATAAATGATTTATAGATTACACTACCTAATTCCATAACTTGAGACAATTGTTTTATTAAAACTATCAAAATTTAAATTTTAATTGTTAAAATTAAAAGTCCAATACTTTTCTATTGGTTACACTACTACTGGCTAACATGAGATTGTAAATATTGTAGCATGTATGTTCGGAAAACTGAAAGGATCATTTAATTGATTTGCTTCAACAAAACTTTATCTAGAAAAGAAAAAAAATGGTATGTGGATTCTTGAATCAATTATTGTTCACAGTCCACGATTCATAAGACTCTTAAGATATCCTCCATATGAATAGCTAGTCCTTATTAATTTGGTTTAAACTACAATGAATAAAATAGCTAAAAAATTATCCTCCATATGAATAATCCTTACTAGTTTGGTATAAACTACAATGAATTAAATAGCTAAAAAATTAAGAAGAATTTGAATATATGTAATTTCAGGTGATAAAAGGGGCATTTCGGCTGCCCAATTCACCTAGAAGCTTCTCATATAATAAATACCCTAATAATAGTATAAGTAGAGCCCAAGAGAGAATCTTTTGAAAATTGGGGGCAAATTTGGTACCTTACTAAAAGCAACCTCATTATCCTTTTCCTAATCCAAGCACTGTGAAACTCAATCGGTTGGCACTATAAATTCAATGCTCCCATTAACCTCTGTTACACAGCACCATCAAAACCAGCAAGAAGAAAAAATAAATAAAGCAAGAGATAAAATTTTGCATATCTAGACGGGATGAGGCCTGCAAGCAACTCCACAACAGCAGCTACTGGAGCCGAATTCCGGCACTGGAACTCTCCCATTCCATACCTCTTTGGTGGAATAGCAGCGATGCTAGGACTCATTGCTATGGCATTAGTTATTCTAGCTTGTTCATATAAAAAAGCTCCATCCAGTTCCCATGGTGAAGCTGAAGAAAAGCCTGCCAAGCAACAAGTGACCAAGCAACTAGAAATGGAGCCAAAGATTGTTGTGATCATGGCTGGTGATCAAAATCCTACGTACCTGGCCAACCCTGTCTCTTCAACTCACCAGAATGAACAATTTTGAGAGCTTTTGATCATGTTTCAATCTTTCTTTACGGTAAATCTTTTATCTTTCAATCTTTCTTTTCATTTTTTTTTCATATATATTTTTTGTTTTCCTTTTTCTAAGTCCAGGTAATTGTAGTTTTGCGGGAATATGTAAATGTTGATGAGTATATAAAAGATGTTAATTTGTTGTGGGAGTTTTACAAAATCTTCATTTATTTTCTTTTTCTTTCTTGTTCTTCTTTTTTTTTTTTTTCTTTTTTCTGATTGTTGGACCAATATGCGAAAGGAAAAAGAAAATTACCAGAAAAAATTAAGTAAATTAAAAAGAAAAATAAATTTTCTGAGTTTAAGTTTAGCTGTTTTAAATTTGTGAAATCTTTAAGCAACCTTAGATCAATATCAGCACATTACTTGCAAAGCCAACAATCATGTGGTTAGTTGATAAAATACAGACCTATTAATTTCAAGGCTCAAATTTTGATCTCTCAAATAAAATAAAAAAATTTTGTTTGCAAAACTTAGCATAACATTAAATCTGGAGAAAAAAAAAGTGGTACTTGAAAACGGACCCTAAAGTTCATTAATTAATTATTAATTATAATTACAGAGCAAAAAAAGAACTTGGTACTTGTAGATGGATCGAAATAAAGTCACCTCCAAATTTGTTCTGGGAAATTAATTGGAACAAAAGAATAGGGGAGGGAAATAGATGAGAAAAAACCAGTCCAACCAATGGCGTCTTTGTTAGGGACAGGAGACAAAGACTTTTTTTTTTTTTTTTGGGTACTGAAAACTCACTGGGGATATGTTTGAATGTGACACCCTTAAGCTTGCTTTAAAGATGATGATTCGATCTAATGCAGCCAGTATCTAAAATGTCAAAAAGGTGTTCATATGCACAATATATGTAAAGTTAGTAATAAATGATAAGAAGATTATATATATTATAATCAAAACTAGATATTATATATATTATTTATATTTAAAATTATTAGAATTTAAAATTTGATCATTAGAACTAAAAGATTATATATATTCTCCTAATAATGTAATTACTATTCACTAGTATTATATTTTCTAAGAAGATTGACCTCTCTATATGTATATATGGACTGTATTTTGAGAAAATTGGTTAAGAAGCTGCAATTTCATTAATAGTCCGAAGAAATTAAGGTTTTGTTTGGTTAAAAAATAAAAAAGTCAGAGAAAGGAAAATAATAAGGAAATTTTGAAGACAGCAAATGAAGAAGAAAAACAAAAATCATTATCTTGTTTGGATGTCAAGGAAAATAGAAAGAAAATTTCCATTACCAGTAAACTCTAAAACTAAATTGCTAACCATTTAAAAGTGTAATACCAAAACAACATGTTGATGCAATGAAAATCTCTCTCATTGTCTATTCAAATGAAACATGAGTAGATGAAAGTATTGAAAAGTTTCCTCTCAAAATCCCCCAATTTCCTAGTGTTTTTTGTAGGAAAATAAGAAAAAAAAAATTATTACTAATTTTTCTTGATATTTTCCTTATTCTAATTTTCCTTCCTATATTTCCTTTAACCAATCACAAGAAATTAAATCCGTACCTTTTTTCCTATTACCAAACAGGGCCTAAGAAAATAGTAGAATTTCTCCTTCAAATTGATCGTATCTGTTTCTCTAAATTTGGTCCCAATTGTCAATGATGTAAACTTATCTCATGATAGATGAAAAAATAGACGTAGTTAGTGGAAAAAATACCCAAAGCACAAAATTAAAATGACTTACCTTCTACATATAGTTAGACGCCTTATCGATTAATTAATCACTTAATTATTTGTTTTGTGACTCATTAGCTAACCAAGTTTGATTAAAAATAGTTCAAAGTTAGTAATGGATTAGGTTGAAAGACGTGGTGGCTCGAAAATGTACTTGCGATTGGATGATTTGGAAGAAAAAAAAGTTTTAAGCGTTAGTGTAGAATTGGACGAGAGAGTAAGCGAAAAGAAAATGCTTGTTTTCTTAAACATGGCAAATCAATATAAAGGAAAGTGCATTTACACATCATCCTTTCTTTAGCGGGAGACATTTGAAATTAATACACCGAAACAGCTTAGTTATTTCCATATTTTTTTTGAGTTTGCCGTTGAAGTTCATTGAAATTGACCCAATTTGTTTTTCTTAATTGAAATTGTTTTTTGATTAAAAAAATTGTAATTTGAATACAAAAAAAATATGGATATTAAAATTTGAATATAAGATATTTTAAATGTCATCTATTAAATATAATTATATAAATAAATTGAATTAAAATTCGATCTTAAAATTATTTAAACATCAATGAATTAACTCAATAATACTGAAATTTACTTTAGAGCCATAGATTTCGAGTTCCGGTAAATCACAAAGAAAAAAAAATGCCTAGTTTTGGCTTACGTAATTGGCAGCCTTGCGCCCTTAAATTCTTTCAATTGAAACCAAAATAGTGCCAATTTGCAGTACGGACAGCCTCAATAAAGGAATTACATGACTATGATTAATAGCATAGAAAAATAGAAGTTAGTGGAAGAACAGAAAGTTAGAAACTAAAAAAATATTTGGGTGAATAAAATCAAATCTAATTTGCCCCTTTGAGGCTGTCAAATAAAATGGGAATAAATTAATAAAATCTAAGCTTTCACAAATTCTTCAAATATTTACTTTTCCCAAATTTTAACTGAAGTTCGTTATTTGATTAATTAGTTAATTTAGAAGTTTGGAATAACAAAATATTCTTGTACCAACTAATGGTGTCTTTAGTGCCCAAGCCTAGAGAATCTATAGCTATCATATATATTGAAAAAAATTTTATATTGATAATTTAAGGTCATTATAACTATTATAAATATTTGTCATTTTTATTTGTAGGCTTTTAATAATTTTTAAAATTTTTTTATGAGATTTAATTCACGTTTATATCTTAATTACTTGAATAATAATAATAATAATAATAATAATAATAATAATAACTTTTAAGGTCTTGTGTAATATTTTACTTGGATTTCAAAATGTAGCTTTTGAAAACAAAAGCAATATTGCTAAACACACTATAGTTTGTGTTAAAAGCATATTTTGATTACTAAAAGTGAGTCAACAACCAAAGTTAATTGGAAAATGCCGGTTTGAAATTTATAATTTAAAAAAAAATTACCAAAGACTCATTCAATTATTTATCTTGATAAAATAACATATATATTTTTTCAACATCATATACTTTTTAGATATTTTAATTTTTATAATAATATTAACTATTCAAAAATCTTAAATCATAATTTTTTTAATATGCCTTTATCAAACTTTTTTTTCCAACTGCAAAAAATTTACAATAAAAAATATCCAGTTGCAATGACGGCCATATATTTTGTGCTCATGTGTAAACCTCCAGGGCCTCTATTGTTGGCACGGTAGAGGAGACTTATGGTTTCATAGTGAATTCTCATCAAAATTAGAACACATCTTCAAATTTGAAGTTCAACCTAACAAAGTTTTAGTTATGTTTACTTTGATTTCAATCATAAAAAGTATCATTCTGTGCTGTACAATACTCTCATTACAATCTCAAATCGAAACTTAAAACCCGAAAACATGGAGAAGAATATTGAGGTAATTTAGTGAGCTTAATTGAATTTCCTTTTTAGCTAGAAATCCTTTATATTCCACTTCAACTTTGCGTAAACAGAACGGTCCCAGTCTTGATAAAGTATTTTTGACAAAAATTTTTCAAGCAATTATTTCTTTATTTGACATGATGAATGAAAAGAAAACAAAATTTTGAGTGCAAATTAAATTAATTTATTTGAGTTGGTGGAGGTGACGTCTAGGGAACTAATTAATGATTGATTAATTAATGGGTATTTTTTTATATATAAATTCAGTAGAAAAAAGAACAGTCCGATAGCACATAGAATTTTGGAAGTCAGCAGAAAATCAAAGCAAAGGAGTGTTTCATTCAATTTTTCAACTAGTTTTAGTGAGAGACAATATAGATTTTGTTCAAACTAGCTTAATCTAAATAATGAACAGGCAGAGGCATAGGTAGAAAATTGATAAAAAAAAAAAAAAAAAAAAACCCAAACAATAATTAAAAAAATCAAATTAATAATTAAATGAGATTGATAGAGATAAAAAATTGATGGAGCCGTGGCCCCTACCTATCTCTCTAGCGCTGCTCTTGCTAACAGCTAAATCCTATATAGTTTCAGTCTTTTCCCAGCAAAAAAGTAATGGAAAGATAAGAGGATAAAAAGAAAAAATGGAAATTGAGTTAACAAGGATCAAATGTTTTATTTGTAAGGTTTAAATTTAAGTTTTATTGCAAACAATCGTTCTTAATGACAATCTGTAAATAAAATATAAATCCTCCTTAAACCTACCATATATCCTGACCTTGAAATGGATAATCTCCCTTCATTTAAATTTTTTAATATAAAAAAAAAAAAAAAGAAGCAAAGAAAAAGCTTTCTATTGGTTTTGGGGCCCTTATGTCCCCTTGTTTTCCAAGATTGGGCCATGCCCATTTCTATGTGAAGAATAAACAAGGTAAGATGAAAGCTTAGCCGTGGTGGGCGGATTGGTTTCCATATACGAGTAGCCGCTCTAATTCTCAACTTCTATATATGCTGCCCATGCAGCTAGATGACAATAAGTCTTTGATTTTATATGAGAAATCAATACCATATTACGTAATACGTAAGTCTTTCTTGTCACGTTAGTTGTAAATTTAATAAATTCAAATAAAAATTTGAATTTATATGTTAACATACATCAACATCTTATAATCTCACATAATTGTTATTGTTAACTTATAAATTTCATATAGCTAGCCATAGGAGTATAAATGATATATTAGTACTCGTAAGTTACTCGGGTTCGATTTGAAGAAAACTCGAATTCGTTTGATTATTATTGAGTCAAGATCGAGCTTGAGTAGCTCGACTCATCGATCCAGCCGATTTTGAGTATTTTTATACCCAATTCGAGTAGCTCACGAACTTAATCGAACTTTTATATTTAAATATTTTTTATTATTTTAATTAATAAAATATCTCAAATTCAAATTCGAGCTCAAGCACAAATAATTGAACTCTTATTGCGTATACGAATCAAGCTTATTTTTATATATTAATTGAGCTTAATCGAGCGAGCTCGAGTATTTCGATCACGAATCGAGCTCGAGCTAAAAAAATAAAATTCGATCGAGTTCGAACCAAGTATCGAGCCGTGAGTTGGGAGTCAAGTTCGAACTCGAACTTCTCACTATATCGACTCGATTACACCCCTAACTAACCATACAGATAGCTCAATCTATGAACAAATCATTCAAAAAAAAGTTATATTTGTCAAAAATATATATTTTTTATTTTCATCCATTTAAATCCAAAATCTCTACATAAATTCCCAAGTAGCCAAATATTTTGCTATTATCACTAAACAATTTTAAATTTTGTTTGATAAAATTATTTTTTTATACAATCATTTAAAACTCAAATTCCTAAGTGGGAACAAGGATTGTGTAAAAGCAAAGAATGGAGTGTACAACTAGAAGCTTCATTAGTGTTGTCACCACTTCGTAATTGATCAAATTGTATAATCAAACTCATAACTTCCTTCTCTGGCTAGGAGAAATCAGCTTATTTGATAGGGTTGGTGGTTGGATGAGACGGCTGGGAGACGTAAATAGAAAAAAATTTCAAGATCAATTATAGCGTTGAAAAATGAATATTTCTATGACAAAAACAAATTATACGTTCAATTAAAAGGTTCAGTTGATATTCCCAGACTCTATATTCAATGTTGATGATATTTCTAACTAATGAAGATTTGCTACTTTCCCTTTAAAAAAAAAAAAAAATTAGCATAACGGAAGTTACTTAAAAGCATATTCAAAGGAGAATTTATATTTGATGTATTTTCAGTATATATATATATATATATTATATATTGTTAGTAAATTAAATAATATTATTATATTAATAAAAAAAATTTAATCTTTAAAATATATATAAATTAATTTTTTTTTAAAATTAACTTATTAATAAAGAAACATCGTCTAATTCATTTCATTAATAAAAGTAATATTATTCAATTTACTAATAATATATGAATTTTACATAATGACAATACATTAAATAAAAATTTTTTGATATGCAACATTAGATTTCAAGACAAAAAATATATCACTTTTTTTTTTAATTCATGAGAAAGTCATTTTTTATAAATTAGAAAAAAATAGTGAAAAACTTGGCATTTCCATTGTTTGGATGGAACAATTTTCAGTCTGGAATTGATTCACACCTTTTATTTTTGAAAACAACTTCAATATAGTTTGAAGATGCACCAAATATCGAAACCATTGCAAAGTTAATGAAAATGACAACTTTGTATCGATTTTAATTTCAACCTCTGATTGCGTCTTTATCTTCACAGCTATACAAGCCCAGAAAATTATGCCTGCCCTTACTCTCTAAGAGCCTTCCACCCGGCTTTGCTTGGATTTTGGGTAACTAAACAAGCAACCATATCCACACAATTACAAAATCATAACGCAAGCTACTATATCAAAATTTGAGTTCGAGTATTTATCGCATCAAATTTGAATAGCTCATAAATAACTATGCTCTTTACTATTACACACTTAGTGGTGCTTCCTATTCTAAGCATATATCACTAAAAAACAGACGCAAGAGTAGCTTAATGAAATAGGTAACCTTTCATTTTTAGGCACCTATTTCAAAGGGAGGCAGGAGCCAGCCAACCTCAATATTATAGATTGTTTATTATCATCACCAACACTTGCAATTTTAATTCTCACAATTGCTCTTTACATTTTTTAGACTTTTATTTGTAAATCAAAATTTCTATCACAATCAAATAATCCTCGGCCAATTATATGACATTAGTATTTATTTAATTTAAGAAATTAATTTATAAACTAAACAAATTAATTAATAAATCAATATAAAGTTAGATCAAATATGATTTTTGAACTTAACTCAATTGATTTATATAATTATTTTTAAAAAATAACATCTTGCAAGTCTAGAATTTAAATTCAAATATTTGCATTTTTTTTATATTCTCAAATGATAATCTTTTATATATAAAAAATTGGACCAAATCCAACGTATATATAAAATTCAAACATAAGATCTTGTTTAGGAATTTCTCACTATCACTGAGAGCAGGCCTCTTTGACACAATTATTCTCTGTTAAGCTAAGCAAAGTATGACAAAATTGGCAGTCATAAATCATATTAAAATCTTGTATATTAAATGAAATGCAATTATTGCTTAAAAAACCTTGTTGTTTCTTTGTTTTAAATTTTTATCTGCTGCCTAAATGTAAAAAGGAGAATTTTGCAGCCAGTGGGACTGATCTAACCACTATCTAGCTAACTTAGAGATATGCAATTACACTTTGATAACTTCTTTTCCTTGTCTTTGTTGACAAATCAACAACATCGTTTTTTCTTTTTTTGTATAAAGCCTTCAATATGACAAGAAAGCTAATGAAAAATGTGTTCCACTATTGATCTAGATTAGTGCCGCCGGATGCGACGGCTCATAGACGTATGGAGAAAATTTTCCCCATAATCATAGAGTTGAATGAGTTGAGAAAGTTGTTGAAATCATGAGAAAATTAGCAAAATATTCATTTTTTCTCCTATTATTAATGGTGGGAGGCTGAAAATGTTTTCTTATATAAAAAAAATAACATGTGGTTTAAGGGAGGCAAAAAGAAACAAGAGAAGAAAAGTAGCTGTGGTTTTTATTATGGAAAATTGGCATGAAGTTGTTTGGTTTTGTAGACACATAATTTTGTATTAGTTAATTAAAATTAATCATGATTTTTACGTCTAATTTGAGTTTATTTTAAACCATTTAAGTCGTGATTGGATTTGATCATGTGGGCCGATTAAATGGATTATTTGGGCTTGAAAGCTTAGAGTAGTTCATTTGGGCTTGAAGGCCCATTGCCCAAATTGAAAAGAGCCCAATTCAAAACTTTTTCTTTTCAATTAAAAATTAATCCAAACAAGAAGAAAAAAAAATCCACGACTTGGTGGCTTGCACCACACCACCTAGGCTTCTACTTCTACACGCATCGCTTTCGTGTCACACTGCAACCCACCCTAGCTCTGGCACCCACAAGCCACGTTACCTTGCAAAATTACCCCTGTAGCCACCATGACAATTGAAATTCAGTTGTCAACCACCCCAATTTTGCCCAATCCTCCACCTTATCCACTTGGATTTTTAACTGAACCTAAAATTGGAAGATGCCCATAAAACACTAGTAGAAATGAACAGAAAATGAGGTCAATCACTAGACAGTAGAAAAACTCTATCAAAAGCTCAACACAGCCTCACCTATCACAACCACCCACTAACTACCACTTAAACCAACCTTAAACGTAACCCTATTCATCCTTCTTCATTGCCCAACATCACCAACTACCCCAAACACCAATCGACACTACCAAAACACTCCAACCAATCATAACCCACAACCTCACCTTCCACCACCCAAACAACCAGCTTCTTCCCTAACTTCCCAAAATAGATCAACAACACCACCCTTTAGCACAAAAAAAAAAAATTAACCGAACCCACCATAAATGAAAAAAAAAAACACCATAACAAAAACACAAGAAAAACTAACCACATCCTCTGGGTGGGGACCTTGGCACCAAAAAACAAAAGAAAAAAAAAAGCAAAAAAAACACCAAAAAGGATAAGGGTTTCAATCAAGGTAGATTTAGGGTGTATGAAAAGGTTTTGAGGCTCCATTTTTTGTGAAGAAGAAGGTTTTTACCTGATGAGGAACATAGTGAAGGAAAAAGGCTTTTGGTGTAACAGTGAATGGTGGTTTAGACTTTAAAATCAACGATTTCAAGGCTAGATCTAGGAATGTGGAGTTAGCTTTAGGCAAAACAAAGCTTGGAAATGGAAAGAAGGGTTTGAAAGGAACCTTTTGGCTTTTTTTGCAACTTACTGACGTTGGTGATTGGCGGCAAATAGTGGATGGCTTAACGGTCGATGGCTGATTTCTAGAAAGAGAGTGGTGACAATTGGGTTTTTGGGAGCTTTAAAGTTTTTTTTTTCTATTAGAAAGAAGGTTTAAAATGAAAGAAAAAAAAGGCTTTTATAGTTAACCAAAAAAAAAATCAGAAGACTAGCATGTGAACTCAACTTGGATTCGAGGTCTGCGTGCCCGACCCGGTTCCCTCTCCTAAAGACAAGCCTTAAATCGATCTAACTGAATCGGTAACGAACTAGTCAAACCATTGAACCGTTATTCCCTATCACAGCAACTAAACCGATCTAGACAAAGTTTCAGCTGGCTTGAACTGCTTGAACTAGGTCGATCACTGCTAAACAACTAATAGCCTTTTTTTGGCTTTATTTTTTTATTTATTTTAAATTATTTAAATTATATATTAACGCATATTTATATTTTAAATACCTAGAATAAATATATACTTTTAAAAATAGGAAAGTTGATGTTTAAAAAATAGTGAATTAATAAAAAATATAAAAATAATAAATAATAAAATGAAAATCTCCGATAATGAGTGTAGATACCTAATTTTATTAGGATCAATTCAAGTTTGTTTGATTTTGGTACTTGATTTGAATGTCTCGATTTAGGTTAAATTTATCAAGCTGAGCTCAATTAGGCTTTGTTTCGAATTAATAATTTTTGAATCATTTTTGTATGAACTCAAATTTAATTCCATTCAATTTTTGGATCAATTCGAGTTTAAATTTAAAGGCCCAATTCAACCATAGATTAAATCATGATATAAGCCTAGAAGCCGAAAATCCAAGAAGCCCATATTTAATTTCTAAAAACCCAATCTAATTTTTATTTTTTTATCATTAATCAAATTAATTAAAATTTGCATAAAAAATAAAAAACAACAAAAATCAAAGGCTGACAATTCAGGCCATGTGAGGCAAAATTTCTCAAGCACTGCAACCATTTCCACTACCTTATAATCAAGAGCAACAAGCTCATGTCTTGTACCACTTTTCAATTCTATTGATATGTGAAATATTACATTTCTATGTTCATTATGAAAATTTAGAGATAAAAGAACCAAATGAGGCATTCAAACAAGTGGCAAAGAGCAAAATTTTCACAAGGAAAAAAAAACCACCCAGCTAGCTCTTACGATTCTTCACCCTGTTTCCAACAAAACCTTAGCATCTCCACTACCACTTCCAACCAATTTAGGAGCCTAACTGACACACACATACCATCATCAACCTCATTAGTTTCACCATCCAAAACTCCATTGATAATTACCAAAAAACCTATTTCGCTTGCCTCGTAAACCAAAATCACAACTAAAAATCAACAAAAAAAAACTACATAGTTGCCCAAGACCACCACCACCCAAACCTTCCACAAAACCCTAATAGCATGACCTGTAACTCACAATGAATCCTAGCACTATCTTCATCATTAACCCCCATAATCAATAACCCATCCCTTTTCCAGCACCAACCCTTACTACTATAGCATTTCCCACACTAAAAAACCACCATAGAGAAAACAAAAAACAATACAAACAAGCCACAGTCCTCACTAGTTAGTGAGAAATCTCAGTGCCATAGTGTACAAAAAAAGTCACAAAACAAAATAACATCAAAAAATGTCAATCGACTGTCGATGGTGCTAAGAATAGGAGGTTTAGGTTTGTGAAGAAGAAAGGGATGGTATACCACCATTCCTGACAAAAGTAATGGTAGTGTAAGGCAGTTCACAATAATGGAGAATTTTGGATGATCAGAACTGATGAAAAGGGGGAAAGGAATGAGAAGACCAACATACTTTGGTTTTGTGAAGATCGGACAATGAAGGAAAGGTTTGTGGCAATTTAAAGCTTTGAACTTCGGTTTAGATCTAAAACAATAGAGGTTGATTTAGGCAAAACCAAGGCTAGAATGGGAAAAAAGACGTTAAGAGGAGGCTCAGGCTAAAATTTAGGCTAAAAATAATGTCGCCATCATCGACGAAAGGTGGTTCGACTGGTAATTGACCTCTAAAACTTAGTTTGAAATAAAGACTAGCTTTTTTATTCTAAGAAGAAATGAAGGTTCTTTTTTTCGAAGAAGGAGATGAAGTGAAATTTAAAAAAAAAAAACTTATGGTTTTACATTTTTTTTAAAAGAAGGAACTAGGCAGGTCAAGCCCAAGCTACTTATTCCACTGATCCAGAGACTAATCTGCACCACTCCAGCATTATTGATTCAACCCGCAAATTTGGACTCCATTGCTTGAATGCTTTTAGGCTTAAGTTTAAAAGTTTAGTTGGGTATGCTCCTTTATTTGATTATGTCTTACATTTATTTGTTTTAATTCTTATTAATATAAATTAGTAATTTAAAAATTATATAGGAATTAATAATAAAAAGTATATGTTCTAAGAAGTAAATTTATTTGTGGGTAATTTTCATAGTATTAGAATTTTATTGTGAAACTCTAATAAGTAACTGAAAATCTTTCCAATTATAGGACTCTGGGAAGTCCAAGTAGTAATTTTTGAGAATTCCAAAAGTGAGAAAAACCTTCTAAAAATTGTAAAAATATTGGAATATTTACAAACTCTTTTCAATACAAAAATTTTTATTTCTTTCTTTAATTTGAATAATTTTTTTAAATATATATATAAGATATAAAATATCTATAAAAATATAAATTTTTGGGAAACAAATTTATTTATGGATAACTGAATCATGGTATAAATGTTAGGGTAAAATAACAATTAAAAAAATATGATGATGATGAATTTCCTATAATGAGATTCTAAGGTAATCCGAGTAGTGATACCTAAGGAATCTCTAGGTGAGAAGTTTATATTAAAATACTACCAATGTATTGGAGTATTTATAAAAAAAAAAAATTCTTCTAAAAAATATAATAAAAATCAATAAAATTTTTTTTAAAAGGGATAAATAAAACATGCAACTAATATTTAATCATTTGCATCACTTGCATCACTTGCATATCATTTAATTTTTGAAAAATAGATACAAGCCTCCGATGATGGGATTTTAAGAAAATTTAAGTAGTAATTCCTAAGAAATTTCTAGGTGAGAAAATTTTTTTCAATGATTAATAACGTACTCGAACATTTTAAAGTCTTTTAGATTACAAGGTTCTAATTTATTTTTCTTAAATAAAATGGATCAATCTTTAATAAAATATGAAAAAAGAAAAAATTTTGTAAAATAACAAAAATGGAAATGAAAATAAATTAACAAAAGGTAGTGAAGGGAATTATTTTTAAATACCAAAATTATGACTTTTTTGTCAAAATTAAAGGATAACGTATAATTAATTGGTATTATTTTTTTCAGATGCTGTGGAGGTGCTAATTCTTCCCCACATATAACTAACTCTCGAACCCAAACTATTTTCGCAGACTAAAAAATTATCTTTTCAATAACTTTTAATTAATTTTAAAATTTTATTAAAAAGGTAAGTTTTAAGAGGTAGCTAATCACACCTAACAAAAAAAAAGATAGGTGGCGACTTCTTTTTTTTTTTTTTTAAATTCATATGATAGTCCCTAAAATAGTTATAACAGCTTAGCGACTCCATTGAGGATGTCATTTTTTTTAAAGAGTTTAGCCAAAAAATTAATTGTATACTATCCTTAATTTTGATTTAATGGTCTTAATTGGTATTTAACTTTAATTTTCTTGATTTTGATATGTTTTTTCAAATAACAATAGTAATAAAAATTTACATGCATTTCATTTTAATTATGTCATTTATTCATTTATTGTTTGATTTACTTGATAGGTAGTAAGACATTTAAGATTAGGTTTTCATGTTACATTCCCTCATTCACACATAGCACATTCATATTATATTTGAACTCTATACTTGGGCTCCATCCCTTTTAGGAGAGAGTAGAGTATCTATACTCTCGTGAGGTGATAACCTCCATAATGGCAAGCCAAATACTCTCACTTAAGTTGAACTCTTTTCATTCATAATCTCTAATGGGTAAGGATGGTGGTGCTTTACTAATCCTATGTGGATGCCAATAAGGAACAATTCGAGAACCTTTAGACGTATAAAGCCTCACTCAGCATATAGTGAACCTTAGAGGACCAACCTTAGGTAAAGCACTACTGACTTTTTTTGTAGAAATGACCCAAATTAGGACACTCTAATACAATATGAATTTAGGTATAATAATGGCACAAGTAAAATTAAAGTTTTTGAAAAAGAAGAAATAGATAATAAAAAAAAGCATTTTTCTAAAAAAAAAGAAAAAATTTTCTTTTGACATGTAGTTTATTCATTTGGTGGTTTTCCAAAATTTGTATTTTTACAAAATGTTTTAAAATAAAATGAAGAATTTTTTTTCTTTCAGCGCTATCTAACAAAAAAAAAAACAAAACAAAAATTTTCAAACAAAAATAAAGGTTTTTCTTGAATTCTTTGTTTATTGGCCAAATAAAAATTAGTGAAAAAAAGAGAAAAACCTTCAAATCCTAGTTATTTTGTATGAAAAAAAAAATGTGTGTTCTTGAATTTTCCTTTTTCTAAAAAAAAAAGAAAAAAATTTAAAGTTTGAATGTGGTATCATCTTTTAAATTTTCATTTGATCTTTTGCATATATTTTTATCATTTTTTTAAAAATGGAAATAATAGGATAGTATATGCAACCCTATTTCATGCATCTTAATAGATAGTACCTACATCACATTTCATACATCTTAATAGATAATGCATGTATTCCATCTCATGCACATCTCATTAGATAATAGACACATTCCATTTCATTACATATTTTAAGGTAGTGTCAGTTCCATTAGGGCCGTATAACACATGCATTGCATTTCGTGTAGACATATCTCATACATATAATATGTCCGTGCATTTCATACAAGTATGTTGCATTAGTCATAGGTATATATCTCATCACTCATGTAGTATTTTGTTACATTTTATGCATATGGATTCATAAGTGGTAGGGTTTTATAGAACATGCACTGTATTTCATATCCCACTATCCTTGTAATAGGGCATTTCATTTCTTGCATGCACATTCATTAGTGATGAAATTTGTATCATTTAGGGACTTGTACATATGAAAATCCATTGTTTTAGGCATATTTGCATTTCATGACCTTTTCTACATTATCATCATATTCATGTATTCATAAACATGTTCTGTGTGTAATGCAAATTAGCATTTATTTGGGGGCATTCATTCGTAAAAATAATACCATAGATTTCTGGTTTAAACCCTTTGAAATAAAATGTTTGGCTTAGTGGGTATTAGAATGGCAAAAATGGGAGATTAATTGAAAGCAAGAATTAGTGCATTGGAATCGAATCAAGAGGAATTTGGGCATGAGTTTCAAGGAATAAAACAATAGATTACTTAATTGATAAAAATAGTTAAAAGTGGTAGTAAGGTTAAGTTTGTTGTTCTTCAAGGGTCGTTGTCACTTTTGATTCAATCAAATTAAGAAAACTGCTTCTTGTTGGGTCCAACACTTTTCTTGAACATACTAAAGCATTAAGTGATTTAGTAGTGATCAAAGATTAGACAAGCTTAAGAAAAGAATGGATGAATTGGCCACACAAATGATTGAACTCAAAAGCCTAATTTCTACGATGAAGTCACAGGCTTCAAACAATCCTTACCAACTATCCTAAGTCCAAACCTACACCTAAATCCTTCTCATGGTTGCTTTAATCTCATTTCCAAGCACCCAAGATTAGGCCCCCAAATTTCATGCAACCTCTAAGAATTCCACACCTAAATTAATGTTCACCACCTCACATTTCACATTTGCTTGTTCAGCTCGCATCCCACCACCACTTTCTCAACCTAGGTTTCAATCCAAAGTTTCTCAAGTCACTCCAATACTAACTATACCACCAATTTTCTAGCAAAGCAATCCAACTATAGAATCGAAAAATTCTTGCACCACCAACACCAAAGGAAAAACCCTTATTGACCCAATTCCAATATCCTACACAGATTTTATCTATTGCTCTTGAAAAAATACCTTATTGCCCGTATCCCTATTAAACTCCTCAAACCACTGTATCCCAAATGGTATGACCTCAATGTCTGATATCAATATCATTTTGGCATTGTTGGCCATTCTTTGGAAGACTGCATGTTTTTAAAATACAAGGTACAAGGATTGGTTAAAGTCGGTGTCATAACATTCAGATCCGTGGACCTACTGCTAGACATGGATGAAAGGGAGTCGCCACTAATCTTTTTTGTTTAGGTGTGTTTAGTCACCTGAAATGTATTCTGATCTACGAAAACAGATGTTAGGTTCGGGAGTCGATTGCGCATGGGAAAAGTTGTAGTACCCTTATAGCGCCCATCCAAAGGATGGTACCAATTTGATTTCAAATTATCCAAGCCTTGATCATTTTTATGATTTACCAAATAATTTAATATTGAAAATTAATCTTAAAATTGTCCCAA
Organism: Durio zibethinus; assembly: GCF_002303985.1. The sequence goes on from NW_019167893.1 coordinate 16,038,976, forward strand.
TAGTTAGGTAGCAATTTAAGATAATTCTCTCACCTTATGAGTATTCATAGAGTCTAGTATCACATTCTGAAGAGACTCCGTCATTGGATTTATTAAAGTATTTTATTCAAAAATAATTAGTAAAGTCTCCCAATAGTTTGGTAGGACTTATTTTGAGGCAAATCTCTCAATAGTTTTGTGAGATTTTATTGTGCAAAGATTTGTAAAAATTTTGAGAATCTCATTAAGTCTCTCAATAGTTTTGTAAGACTTAATTTAAAAAGCAATCATCCAATCGTTTGAAGGATGAAAACACTTTTTGTTTTTGTTTTTAGTGTTTTTTTTAACTGATTTTATGAAATTTTTCAATAGTTTGATGGATTCCATAAAATTTAAATTCATGAAAATTCTCCAATAGTTTGGTATAATTCATGAGTTTATTTAAAAAGATTTTTTTTAATTTTTTATTGTTAGTCAAAAATAAAATAATAAAAGGAATTTTTTATAAAATATTTAATAAATAATGAATTGCTCAGTAAAAAAAAATAGCAAAATAAATAATAAAAATGAAATAAAAACTTAAAATATAAAAATGATAAAATAAAAATAAAAAAATAAAAAAAAAACCTATGATCGAGTCAAGCTTCAAGCGCGAATTTTTACAAGGGTCACCAAGTCAAGCAAAATAACTCTAAACTTCAACCAGAAAGTTCATCCATAAACCCAGAAAATTTTTCAAATTCTCCTCAAGAAACAGCTGGGTCTAAGAATCTTGCATCCCATCTTCCTAAAGCAGTAACCTCTAATCCCTTACTTTAGCCACAGTTAGACAATCACGACATTCTTGCTTGGACAAATCAGGAGCTCACTGTTCTAGAGTATATACTGTTTGAAAGGCACCCACGGATAAGTTATCTGCTGCATACTTACAAAGAGGACCCCTAGCTGCGGCTCGACTGCTCAGATTATTCAATAGGTTACCCAATGCCTGATGGAACTGATCAGCATTCGCTACGTCCTGTGTGTTGAGTAGACAAGCCCCAGAAGAGTCTTTCATTTCTCTACAGATGTCTCGATTTACGTAGCACAGCATACAAAATTCAGACCATCCAACCACCTCCTTGTAAAAGGGATATCGTTTCCTGAGTTCAGATATGGTATCATTGAGGCAACGTTGCAATCAGCTTGGTTTATGCCCCCTGCAAAGTGTGATTGCATTAACTTTGGTGGCATATTCACCGGCAGACAGATTATAGAACCCATAATTGAATTCTATCAGAGACATAAGTTGAGAGCAGATGTTGTTAAGGTTGGCCTGGTAAGTGTTATTTATGGTATAGTTGCTGCGCTTATACAATGATCCTAAAAGTATTGATTGGCTGCAACGGTAAGAGTAGCAAGGAATGGGAGAACCAAACAAAACAAGAAAAACAGTCTTGAAGATCTCTTTGCCATATCGCCTCTTAGAGAACGAGGCAACATTTCTTGGCTGTCATTATGAAAGTTTTCCACCCCTATTATCACTAAATGGAAAATGATCCCAATTTCCAAAATCAGGAAAAACAGCTTCTGTTTAAGCTTCAACATTCCTCCTTCGAAACCCTGGCTAGTGGGCCACCTTGGAGGAAGAAATACAAAGAAAAAAAATGCAAGTGGTAGTGGTATTGGAGAGTGGTCTTGATGATTAAAACTGGTAATGGGTCCATGTGTGGGAATTTTTGGGTTTGCTTGATGGGGTCCTGTAATGATGGATTCGGTGTTGTCTTTATGGGATTCAATCACTTTTTATTATGAATCAATTTCAGTAACGTAATCGCATAAATCACTCACCAAAATTTCTTGCAAAATTTTCAACGTAATTGCATAAATCAAGCACCAAAATTTTTTGCAACATTTTTTTCGAACTTTTCCTTTTGTTTAAAAGTAAAATTAAACAAAAATAAATCAAATTATAATTAAAACTTTTCTTATTGGGCCAAAAACTTCCTAATTGGGTTCAATTAATAGTTAAGGTTCATTTTTGTCCCAGAAAAATCATCTTGAACAAAATAAGATGTTTACAACTGCCCTTTTTTGTGCATTTTCTGTGGAGCAGGAATTGCACAAAGACAAAAGACATCTATTTTGTTCGAGTCTAAAAGCCGAGATTTGAAAAATGATCAAAGTACACCAAAATGATCAAGACTAAAATACAAAACAAGAAAATGATCTGGACTGAGCTGAGATCAAAACAAGCGACTGAGATTGAACCATGAGTTAGAAAAATAAAATAATCTGGATTCAGCCAAGATCGAGTGACTGTAACAAAACTACGAGTTTGAAAGTGACTAAGACCAAGTCAAAATCGAAGATAAATAATCGAAAGGATGTCGCGGGTCGAGAAACGATCTGGCTTGAGCCAAGATCAGATGACTAGGATGATACCATGAGTCTGAAAGTGATCGAGATCAAGTCAAGGTTAAAGATGAATGATTGAGACGATGCCGTGGGTCAAAAATTGAAGTTCAAGATTTTCACTCTAAATTCAAAGATTCACAATTTAAACATTCAAAAATTTGTGATGTTCCATAATAGAAGTTGAAATATCCCAATTTTTCAAGCTTAACAAAATCACAAAGATTCAAGATTTGCAAAGGTTTTCAGATTCGCAAGAATGGAAGATTCACAAGACTCTAAGATTCGTAAAGGTTCTTGATTAGCAAAGATTTCAGGTTCGCAAGAAAAAATAGATTTGCAAGATTTCAAGTTTTGCAAAGGTTCTATATTTATAGAGATGCAAGGTTCGTAAGGACTTTCAAATTTGCAAGAAAGAAAGATTCACAAGATTTCAAGTTTCACAAAAGTGCAAGGTTTGCAAGGATTTTCAGATTCGTAAGAAAGAAAGATTCATAAGATTCCAAGTTTTGCAAATGTTAGAAAAATGATCTGAACTAAGCCAAGATTGGATGATCAGTACGAAACCATGAGTCAAAAAATAAAGTGACAATGACCAAGTCAAGGTAAAAGATAAATGATCGAGATGAAACTACGAGTCATAAGAAATGATCTGGACTAAGCCAAGATCAAGTGATCAGGATGAAATTACGAGTTAAAAAATAAAGCGGCCAGGACCGAGTCAAGGTCAAAAATAAATGACCAGGATAAAACCATGAGTCATAAGAAATGATCTAGACTAAGCCAAGATCGAATGACTGGGATGAAACCACGAGTTATAAGAAATGATCTGAACTGAGCCAAGATTGCGTGACTAGGATAAAATTATGAGTCAAAAAATGAAGCGACCAAAATCAAGTCAAGGTTAAAAATAAATGATCAGGACAAAATCACGAATCATATGAAATGATCTGGACTAAACCAAGATCAAGTGACTGAAATGAAACCACGAGTCAAAATGAAATGATCAGGACTGAGTCTAGGTCGAAAATAAATGATCGAAATAAAACCACGAGTCATAAGAAATGATATAGACTGAGCCAAGATCAGATGATCGAAATGAAACCATGAGTCATAAGAATTGATCTAGACTAAGCCAAAATCCAATGATCAGGATGAAACCATGAATAAAAAATAAAGTGACCAAGATCGAGTCAAGGTTAAAGATAAATGATCGAAACGAAACCATGAATCAAGATCAAAATGAGTGATAATGATATTGCAACCATGCATGTCTTATCTGGGATGCAAATGTAATATATGTAGTGTTGATGTCCTGAAATTTCCATTGTAGTGACAAGGTTCTCAAGATGTCACCAGTCCTTCTTAGCTTCTCAATATTAATAATCTTAGAGCAAATTTTATCAACTGATTTATGTCAGTCTTCTCATATGGTCAAAACTTGTAAGTCATGCCAACCAATCTATATTTTTCTCATATGGTCATAACTTATAAGTCATGCCAACCAATGTATCACTGAATCTATCATTGGGTCACCTCGTTTGCTCCATTGTAAATCATTTTCTCATGTTTCTTTTATTCATCTCATCTTGGGTTTATTTCAAAAGAATGGAAAACTTTTTATGAGACACCATTTATTTATTTGTCATCATTTAAATCAGTGACAGACATGATACATTTCTTTGGTTCATTCAAGGGATATTTATTTAGTGAAGGATAAGAAGAATGGGTTTTTATTATTAAAAGAACATAAGGTAGGTTCAAGAATGGCTCGAGGGTAAACAAAGGCAAAATGCTGAGAAACATCCAAAATAATGATTACCCAGACAATTTTGAACTCCAACTCACGATCATCCTTCAAAAACATCTTTCATTAATATTTTCAATCTTTAAGCTAATCATCATCCTCTTTCCAAGGACCTTCACATAAAATTATTTTTTTTTAAGTTTTCATCCTTAGTTAAATTGGCTTTTCGAGTTTTCAGTTTAAGTTTTCTTTTTTCCTCCATTGTCTCTTTTTATTTTTTTTTTTTTGTTTTTTTTTTTTTTTTTTTCCTTTTTTTCTTTTTCTTCTTTTGTTTTTGCTTTTGCTTTTTTTCTTTTTTTTTACATTTTTTTCTTATTTTTTCTCTTTCTCCTTTGTTGACACTTCGATCAATGCTTCACACAATCCAATGGTAAACTTGCCTCAATTTAATTCATGATTCTCTAAATCAAATATTCATATTTGATCAAAATGGACTTTTAAGGGATGTAACGTAGGCTAGGGTAAAGGGTGCCAAAGAAAGGGATAAAACAGGCCCAAATTGTATTTGAAGAGTAATCAAAGCAAGGATTATTTCTTCATGTGGGGCACTTTGACATTTTACCCCATTAAATTTTTTTTTGTTTTTGTTTTTGTTTTTTGCTTTTTTCTTTTTCTTTTTTGGTGGAACACATGGGCATTTTGCCCCATCAATTTCTTCTTTCTTTTTTTTTTTTTTTGGCATACCACATTAGTATTTTGCCTAATCAATTCTTTTCATTTTTTTATTTGTCAAGAAAACTTGATCACAAAAGGGCTTTGCCTCTAAGAATGAACAAATTTCTCAAACTTTCCCTTAGTGTGGGGGTGATCCTTCGTTAGGGTTCCTTAAAAAGAAATTTTAAAAGGTTCAAACGGGATAGCAAGAGATAATTTTTCTCTCTCTCTCTCTCTCTTTTTTTTGGAAGTATAGAAGAAAAATGATCATTTCTCATTTCAAACATGAATACTCGTAATGGAGAATGTTTATTAACTAAGAGCAAACTTGTGAATGAGCAAATATCATGTGTTGCATCACTTTTGAAATTCTACCCCAAATTTAGTCTTTTTATTCAACAATCTCTAATTTACCAATCAAAATATCATGAATGGTATTTTCAAAGTTAAATCCTGAATTATCATCACAATTGTTTGAACATTCATTATTATAGAAAAATGGATAGAGAAAAAGGTATGAGATGGTAAAAGTAAATGATGCATATTGGCAAAAGAGAGGAATGTCATGAAAATGAATCAAGCATGTCACTTTATTAGAATGATGAAAAATAAGATGAAATCCAAGTACATAAAAGAATATCCACACTTTCAAAAAGATCTAAGATGATAGGCAGTTTCAATCAACTTTCCAAAATTATGCCCTTGGATGATTGGGTGACGAGTTACCACTGACATTGTATATCATGTTTCCTTTAGTATCAAAATCTATTAGCCCTCTTTTAATCAGACCTTGCACCATACATTTCAAAGGGATGTAATTTTTAGTAGAATGACCTGCCACCCCAAAATGATAGTCACAGTGAGTAATGGAATCATACCATTTAGGATAGGGAAGTTCAAGTTATTTTGTAGGAATGGGGGCAATCAAGTGGTTCTTGTAAAGCTCTCAATATAATTCAGTATAATTTATGGGAATAGGGTCAAATATAGGCTTTTTCCTATTTCGTGATTCTTGTGCACTACTTGTTAGAGTAGTGGGACGAATGAAAGGCCTATGAAGGATGGGTAAGAAAGTCATGGAGTTGACTGGTAGAGTACAATAGAAACATGACTTGTAAGAATAATATGAGGGATAGATTAGCTTAAGGAGTTTCTAGATTGTTGCCTATTGAAACTCATAGCTTGAGTCTTACTTTTTTTTTCTTTGGTATCTTTTTAGCAGAAGACTCTCATTTTTCCAATTTGTCATTCTTGATTGTATTTTCAATGATCTCCCCTAAAATCATCATGTTGACAAAATTTTTAGTTGCATTCCCTATCATTTTCTCATAGTAAAATGACTTTAGAGTGCTTATAAATAGCACTGTCATTTTTTTCTTGTTAAGGGAGGGTAGACCTGAGTGGCAACATCTCACTACCTTTGAGCATACTCTTTAAAAGACTCATATACTTTTTTCTCCATACCTTGTAATGAAAAGTGATCAAGAGCCATGTCTATGATGTGGTGGTACTGATTAATGAAGGATCAAGTCAAATCCTTTCATAACTTAATGCGATCCTATCCAACTCGACATACCACCTTATAGTAGACCCGATTAAACTATCCTAAAATACATGCATTAGTAGTTTCTCATTGATGGCATGTGTTGTTATCTTACAATAGTACATTGTGATATACGTAATGGGGCATTTGGTATCATCATACTTCTCAAATTTTGGTACCTTGAATTTTGAAAAAATCACAACATTCGAAACTAGACAAAGGTTAGCAGCATCCATGGATCCATAAAAATCAATGCCCTCTTATAACCACAATCTTTCCTCAATCATACTCATGGCTTGATTGATCTTAGAGTCTTTTAGGGGTACAGTCATCTGTAACTTTGCTTTCTCTTTGGCCTCATCCATTTGGGAATTTAGACTAGGTTATTTGTCTTTTTAGTGAAGACAAGATTGGTATAGCTATGAATATTCCCTTGATTAAAATTTGGAAACGTGGTCTATTATTGATGAAAGCTTGGAATGACTTGAGTCTGACGTGGAGTGAAACCTTGAGGATACAATGGCTTAGTATCTTCATGTGAGATGTCTTCTTCTATTGCATTTCCTCTATTTCCCCTTTCTAGAGCTTCTAGGATTTTGTTTAATTTTTTTTCAAGTACCTCCTGAGCCTTTTCTATTCTTTCGAGTCAGTTTATATTATCTTGCTCCATTTTCCTAGATTTAGCCTGAGTATAATACTAGTATTGAGCTATCCTTGAACCTTGACTTCCCATAATTATAATGCAAATTAGGATAATGTTTATGGATCTAATAGATTATGCATAAGAATGAATGCGATGATGTATTAATGCATGCATACACAATAAAAAAGGTTTAGTAAGCATAATATGTAATCTGCATGTATGTTTATGAATATGCATAAAAAGAAAAAATAAAAAAAGATAAGAAAATCAGTTAGTCACTTAAAATAAAGAATAAACACTACAAAGCAAGTAAAATAACAACATAACCTTATAAAGGGTTAACTATAAAAGGTGGAAAGACATGGCTCTATCTATGGTTAGGCTCTATCTTGGCTGTCACTGTAAGAGTTTTCCACCCCTATTATCACCAAATGGAAAATGATCCCAATTTCCAAAATAAAGGAAACCAGCTTCTATTTAAGCTTCAACATTTCCTCTTTCGAAACCCTGGCTAGTGGGCCACCCTGGAAGAAGAAATACAGAGAAAAAAGATGTGAATGGTGGTGGTATTAGAGAGTGGTCTTGGTGATTAAAACTGGTAATGGGTCCATGTGTGGGAATTTTTGGGTTTGCTTGATAGGGTCTTGTAATGGTGGATTCGATGTCGTCTTTATAGGATTCAATCACTTTTTATTATGAATCAATTTTAGTAACATAATTGCATAAATCACTCACCAAAATTTCCTGCAAAATTTTCAACGTAATTGCATAAATCAAGCACCAAAATTTCTTGGAACATTTTTTTCAAACTTTCCCTTTTTTTTTTAAAGTAAAATTAAACAAAAATAAATTAAATTAAATCAAATTATAACTAAAACTTTTCTTATTGGGCTCAAAGCTTCCCAATTGGGTTCAATTGATAGTTGAGGATTCATTTTTGTCCCAGAAAAATCATCCCTGATAAAATAGGCTGTCTACAGCTGGATATTTGGATTTTGATGACAAAATGAAGCTAGTTGTTTATGGGAATCGTTTATTGGTCTATGCCAAGATAGCAAGCAATGCTATTGGTAATAGTAAAGTTGGATAAAATAATGAATAAAAAGTAAGACCCTTAAAGCAAAGGGGTTGTCCCCACTAGTAATTATGGTCAATTTCTTCTAGATTTCTTAGACAAGGCAAGGGGGAGTATGAGTAGAGTCTAGCACTTTATGCCCCTAGTCCTAGGATGGTTCATGATTTATCAACTTGAAATTTCTTAAAATGAGTGAAAACTTCTCTTGACTTAAATTTTCTATAAATTGATGTCTTTATTTACATTTCAATGATAATATGCCTAAAAAAGCTTGGGAAAAAGAATAGTGGTTGTAACTATACTTTCACCAAACTTTTGAAGAGAAAGGAATGTCTTTAGAAAACTCGACCTAAATATATGATGGAATTTAAGCTCATTATCAACAATAATAATAAAATTTGACTTGTATATCATGCATTATTTGTTTGAATTCATTATTTTTCATACTAGTTAAGGACAAGGAATGGTGATTGTGAGTAAAATTTCATCAAACTTTCGAAGGAAAAAGATATTTTTAAAAGTTTTACCTAAATGTTAAAGCACTTTTAAATTATCTCTTAAGGCCAATAATAGGATTCATGTCATTTTTTACTTTTGGTAATCAATAAAAGGTTTAAGGATAGTGTGTCCTAAGAAACAAGATTAGTTAATTCTACTCACTTATGTCACTTGAGCCTGTACAGAAATTATGGAAAATGAAAATGCAAGTTGAATGGACAGAATGAAAATGGTCTAAAGAAAGATCAAGGAAATAGTTATGGAAATGTAATAGAATATAGACAAACAGTTGGCAGAATTAAAAGCAATGTTAACAGGTTTGATAAAAGAAAAAGGGATTGTTGAAACACATGGGGCAAGAGAGGAAATGGTTATTAAGAAACCAATGTATCCACTTGGGTTCATATATCCATATGTTCAAGACCTTTATATGCCATAAACACCCTAACAACCCATCAACCTTATACTGACACTTCTGCCAAGTTACCCCAAATTCAAATAGATGTTAAGCCCTGACCTATTCCTTACAACCTTATTGCTATGCCTAATTTGGATGAACCTAAATAATGGAAGAAACTGAAAAGGGTGTTAGATCCATTAGGAGATATAGTGATGAAAGATAAATATGACCTGTTAAAAGAGAGACTAAAGACAAATGAAGGTAATGATATATGTATAGGAGTGCTGATGCCAATGAACTTAGTCTAATGCCTGATCTTGTCATTCCATCAAAATTTAAAGCCCCAGATTTTGAAAAGTATGATGAAACTAAATGCCTCTCAGCACATATCACCATATACTATCGAAAAATGATGGGCCATACTCATGATGATAAGTTATTAATATATTATTTTCAAAATTGTCTCACTGGGTCTACAGCAAGGTCGTATGCCTAGCTAGGCTAAAGTAAGATTTGCTCCTGGAATGATTTAACTAAGCTTTTTCTAGAACAATACAAGCATGTTGAAGATATGATGCTGGATAGGTTATCCTTGTGGAATATGGAAAAAAGGTTAACTGAAACTTTCAAAAAATATGCAAATAGATGGAAAGATATAAGCCTAAGAATAACCACCCCTATTAGAGAAAAAAAATCACTTTTGTTTGTTAATTCCCTAAACATTCCTTATTATGAAAGAATGATTAGGAATGTCTCCAAAAACTTTACTAACATGGTGATTTATGAGAAAATGATAAAAAATGCAATCAAGAATGGCAAGACTACGTTGAAACATACAATAGATGTTGAAAAAAGAAGTACATTAAAAAAGAATGAAGAAAAGGTGTAAACAGTCACACTTGAAAGGCTTTTACCCCAGAACTTGATCTATTGTAATCTTTATTCTTTTCATTAACCCCATTTCCTTGTCATAGGCAATATATCTCAAAGCCCATATCTTTATCAACCAAGCTAGCATTTGGTTTTTCCAACAAATCCCCATCCTCAAATGACCATTCACGATCTTGTCCCTACACTTAAGCCTACCGTCCGACCAATAAAGAACCAAAAAAGATAAAGAAATGATCAAGAGAAACTTTCAATCCTTACTTCTCACCTTTTGCCTTTGCTAATAAAAGGTTGGTACCTTACTTTTATACCTCAAAAAATAACACCAAATCCATTGACAAGAAGTTATGATCCTAATGACAAGTATGATTATCATATGGGGGTAATTGGTTACTCCAGTGAAAAATGCAAACAGCTAAAGGAAAAGGTTGAAGATCTTATCAAGAGTAGTATTTTGACTCCATAATGGAGGTTGACTTTATCTAATTGCAAAATGTGAGGAGTTGAAATATGGAAAAAGATTTTGAGTTTTGAAAAATTAAGATAAGATGATTTTCTTTTAAATCTTTGACCTTTTGTGTGTGACATGCATATGGTGTCCCTAGGAGTTATTCAGATTAATTTTATTAGAATTTATTTTGGAACAAATAAATGTTTTGAATTTTTCTATGAAATTTTTTTTTTAAGCAATTGTTTGAATAAAAGCCCCGCATAATTAATTTTCAGAATCATAAAATGAAAAGCGCTTTGAAAAAAGAGAAAAAAAAAGAGAGGGAAAAAAAGCTTTCTTTTGTAATAATAGATGGAAGGAGTGTTGAAAGAGTTGGTGATCTTTATTAGAAATAAACTCACTAAATGCCTTCATATCATTTCCAAATCACTCAAATGATTTCACTCATCAATCATAACCCTAAAAGCGACATAAAGCTAAATTCATTAGCCTTGCCTTCGCTCCATAATATTACGATATAAAAGGGGGATAATCTTTTTCTAGGTAATGAACAATGAGACAGTCGATTTTAAAGAAGAGAAAAATTTAGGATTTCTAGAAGATCAAGCAAAAATAATATTTTTTAGAACTTAGATGTGGTTATTTAATGTATCAAGGCTATGCTATAGCTTCATAATTCCCAACATCGAAGCTACCCAAGTCTTTTTAAATAACTACAAACATTCTAGCATCCCAATTCTTTACCCAAGAAATTATCTTTGTCTAATATTTTAGGGCATATGGATCAAGAAAAAAAATGTCATTGCCTTAAAAACTCCTTGATACCTTAAATGAGTTTATTCCAAATAACTCTTGTTAAGATATTTTTCTTGAAAAGTGGTGTGGACACACAAAAGAAAAAGGAAAAAAGGAAAGAAAAGAGAAAAAAAGAAAAGCAAGAAGAAAAAATGAAATGAAAGAAAAGAAAAAAAGGAAAAAATCTTTGATTACAACATCATAGAAATATTTTAATAAATTTATCAAGAGACTACAGAAAAAAAAATCAGAGAGCTCAAAGAGAATAATAACAACCTAGAAAACCTAAACAAAAAACAAAAAACCCTAAATATATATAAAAAAAATTTCTTCAAACTTTGTTTTTTTTTTTCAAAAAAAATCACTCTTCAAAATTAAGCAACATTGTTTGAGATGATAAATGGTCATCTTTCATCAAAATTTCACGAATGTAAAAATTTATCCCTTGTTATCCTTTTTGAGCCTGATAAGATTTCGTTTATAATGAACCCTAACTAAGGATCATCATCTGCACTTGGAGGCAAAAAAGAATGCATCTAAGGATTAATGTGGTAAAGTACAATGAAAGGATCTTATATGCTGAAGGAAAATATTCGATAAAAGGTTTTCAAAGTTTTGAATCCACTCGAAGGAAAATAGAAAAAAAAAGATAAAAGAAGGAAAAACTAAAAAAGGAAAGAAAAAGAAAAAAATTAAAAAAATGAGAAAATAAAAAGAATTAGGAAACCAAAAAATGGAAAAAAAAAAAGGGAAAAATGAAAAAAAAAAAAGGAAAAAAAGGGAAAAAGGAAGAACAAAAAACAAATGAAAAATGAAAAAGGGAAAGAAAAAAAATAGATGATTGAATATAAAGCATGGGAAAATGAAAGGATAAATCTACCAAAATGAATTCTTCAAAAAATGATCCTTAGTTTAAATTCACTTTAAATACTTATTTTTGGCCTATCTATCTTTTTTATAAAAATATCTCAAGCCTTGGCGTACGTTACGTCCTAATAAAAGTTCATATTAGATCAAACACAGTTGTTTAAAATTGAAGAGCTTCGTTTTTAGGAATGACCATAAAATCCAATAACCTTATTTGTCTCATTTTATTGCCTAATTACCCATTTTGACTGATATCTTATTTTAGATAAGTTTAAATTCTTAAGTATATAGTATAATAATAATAAAAACAGACAAAAAGAAAATGAAAGAAAAAGAAGAGAAACAAAAAAAAAAGATGAATGTGGCTCTAAGATGAAAACCCTACAAAAAGGCCATATAGAGAAAACTTGGAAGGCCTTCAAGCCACTCCTGATGTTAAGATAAGATACCAACCAAAAACAACCCATACTCTTCAAAAGATTCAAAGATATCAAGACCCCAAAAGCTTCAATGTATAAAAAAATAGGATTAATTTTAAAAATTTGAGCCTTCTTTCCTCTTTGCTAAATGATCTTCTAAAATTTTATATCTCTCACAGCTAGCCTTACTGTCTATCAAAATGCCACATTAGGATACTAAATAAAATGTTGAACATGCTTAATTTTTAACAGATTTATGTTTTAGACAAACTTATGTCTCATTTGCGAACCAACGTGGAAAAGTATGCACCATTTCTTTTACCTCTTTTGGGTGATGAAACCTTTTTGAGTGAATTGAAATCTCCATATGATAAGACCTTCAATCCATTTAAAAAGAAAATTTTCACTTCTTTCATTTCTAATAAGGAACACCAATTCCCAAGAGATTCTCAAAGCCACATTTGTTTAGATATTTCATTTTTTTACCAAAAAATTTAATTATGTGGGGTAAATTTTGTTAACCATTTTTGAAAATTTATGAATAACCAATCACACTTTTTGTGAAAAACAACAAAATCACATTTGAAAATTTTATTGAATTGTGAGAATCTTTAAACTAGTTTGAATTCAAGAAAGAAAAAATAATTTTCATTGAAGGATTAATGTTGTTGAAAAGGAAAAAAAAAGAAAAAAATGCTTTTACAAATGGTGGGGTGTCTTCTTGTTTTCACAATCAAGTCTGAGACACATATTGCATGTTGGATATTGTGTGTTGAAAAACAAAATGGAAAGAAAAACATGTTGAAAGGAAAATAAAAAAGCCTATTAGAAAAGTAAAGAAAGCAAAAATTGGTAAGTAGACCACAAGAAAGATAAATTAAGGTATAAAGAAAATATCATGAGAAAATGGAAAAGAGACCTTCTCATGAGGAAATTGAAAAGCTAATTTGATAAGCAAATAGAAGTAAGAAAAAATAAAATATGAAAAAAATGAAAAAAAGAATATTTGCATATACATCATCATGTTTGCATTTGCATTATAGAAAAAGGTATTTTTACTTATATCATTGCAATATATCTACATAACTAAGATAGACATTTGCATTTGTATGAAACATTTGCATCAGGGAAAAGACATTTGCATTTGCATTTGCATCTGAAAGAAGACATTTGCATATTCACATAGAGCATTCATTCGAATATTTGCATGAAGTAAAGTTTGCATCTGCATGATCATTTCAATAGTTTTTTTGCATTATGATTATGCTTGCCAAATTTTAGGCAATAAAGAAAGAAAGGGAAAATTTATTCTTTTGAAATTTAAAACACTCAAGAAATGGCATGGAACACTTTTGAAAGACAAAATTGAAATATTGGTCATTTTCAAATCTAAAAAATAAAATGTTTTAAGACAAAGAATGAAAAACTTTTGAAATGAAAAGTGAATATTTTGAAGTGAAAAAATTTCACACTCTGAAAGAGATTAAGATTAGGAGAATAAGTACATGATTTTCGAGACTTTTAAACAAATTTTTAAATTTTTAAATGATTTTTCAAGACCTCCAGGCAAAGACTCGAGCTATTTGTGAAATCTCCAAGCATAATGTTTAAATTTTAAAGTTTCAATGCCTCTGAGTAGTGAAGCTTTCATAAATGTCAAATTTATAAGACTTTCTTACAAAATTTATAAGCTTTCAATGCCTTTGATTATAAGACCTCTGTACAAAATTTTGAATGACTCAGATTAAAGAACTTTGTCCAAATTTTCAATAATATGCAAAGATAGGTAGTTATAGACATACAATTTTGTCCAAGTCAATTTGAGTTAGTTCCACTTTTGTACTTGATTTGAATGTCTCGATTTGGGTTAGATTTATCAAATCAAGCTCAATTAGGCTTTGCTTTGAATTAATCATTTTTTAATGATTTTTGTATGAAATAAATTTAATTCTATTCAATTGTTAGATCAATTTTGAGTTTAAATTTAAAGGCCCAATTCAGCCTTATATTAAATCATGATATGGGCCTAAAAGCCCAAAAGCCAATGAGCCTATATTCATTTTCTAAAAACCAAATCTAATTTTTATTTTTTTATCATTAATTAAATTAATTAAAAATTACATAAAAAATAAAAAATAACAAAAATCAATGGCTGGCAATTCAAGCTATATGAGGCTAAAATTCTCAAGCACTATAACCATTTCCATTACCCTGCAATCAAAAGCAACAAGCTTCACTACCCTATACCACCTTGTAATTCTATTGATCTATGAAATGTTAAATTCTTATGTCCATTATGAAAATTTAGAGATAAAAGAACCAAATGAAGTATTCTAACAAAAAGGAAGAGCAATATTTTCATAGGGAAAAAAAAACTACCCGATAGCTCTTACGGTCCTTCACCCATTTTTCAGCAACACCTCAACATCCCTACCACCACCTCCAACCAAATTAGGAGCCTAACTAAAACATACACAAACCATCTTCAACCTCATCAATTTCACTACCCAAAAGTCCATTGATACTCACCAAAAAACCAACTTTCATTGGCCCTGTAAACCTAAATCACAACCGAAAATCAACCAAACAAAAACCTATATAGTGGCCTAAGACCACCACCACTCAAATCATCCATAAAATCATAGCTGCAAGACTTGAAACCCACCGTAAATGCCATCGCTATCTTCACCATTAACCCTTATAGTCAATAGCCCACCCATTTTTCAGCACCAACCCCTTTTACCATAGCCTTTCCTATAGTAAAAAACCACCACGGAGAAAACAAAAAAACATAAACAAGCCATAGTCCACGCTGGTTAGTGAGGAACCTCAATGCCACAATGTACAAAAAAAAAGTCACTAGTAAAAAAAAACACAAAATAACATCAAAGCATATCAACCAATGATTGATGATGCTAAGAAGAAAAGGCTCGAGTTTGCGAAGGAGAAAAGGATGTGTTAGCCTTGAATTGATCCTTATTTTGAAATGACAAAGCATTAAACTAAATAAGCTTGATCAAGATTTTGAAAAAGATTTATTTAGTACATGTTCTTAAGTTTTATATTTTGGTACTAAATAAATAATATGATTTTTAAATTTTAAACAAACCTTTTTTTTATGTTTTCTTATTTCTCAAATCAAAACTATCTTTAAACATTATTTATTTAAACTTAAATGAAAGTAAAATTGTTGTTTTTAAAGTTAACATATTCATTTTAGACTTAATATAATTTTGATAATATTAGTTTTGAGAAATAGATTACCTTAAGAAAGTTGTTTTACAAAAATAAAGTTTTTCAACATTAAATTTGTTTTTTTGTATTAATTCACAAAGCTTTAATATTTGAATTTTATATGTTGGAAAGCTCTTTGAGTCTACTTCTAATGGATCAAACAAAATCAAAATCCAAATTTTTTGAGAAAAGATTTTGAACTTTTACTAAACACTTCGCAGTTGTTTAAAAACTACACAAGGGGTAGCTTGAAAATTCACTATAATTCGTATACAATGAATTCAATAATGAATTTTATATAGATAGAAATCCCTTTAAATCTAGTTTTTAAATCTTTAAACATTTTATAATTTGGATTTATATAACTCATCATATGATCAAATAAGTGAGTAGAGTGCAAAATAGGAGACAACCACCTTGCTAGATAGGATTGATCCCTTCAAAAAGGGATCGATTGGTTTTTTATCCAAAATGAAAATTTTGCTCCAGGATTTGAAAAGTGATCAATCACTCGGCTAGGGGATTGATCACCTGAAAAAGGATGGATTGGTACCAAAATGGGATCAATCGGCTATGCTTAAAAACACTCTAATGACTAGTTTTTTCAAGCTTCCAATGAGCATTTCTTCTTCCAAACTATCCCCAACAGCTAGTTCTTCAATTCCTTTATAAATTGGGCACTTTAACACACTAAAAAGATGGATGAATCAAGATTGTAAAAGCCAATAAGTTATATTTTCATTTCTTAAAGAATCAAGAGTTGTTAGAGCTTAAAATCCATATCTTTTGTATTTGTTGTATCTAAACTATATTTGTTATTCATTCATCATTTTCTTACACTTAAACTTAGCAAACACTTAGCCTTTAAGATTTGTTTTTAAGTTTGTATTTCTATTAAGTGATTTTATAATCAAGAGGTGAGGTATCCTCTTAAATTTGTAAGATTGAGAGGTTGCTACTTATCTTAAAAAGTAGAGTGTTAGGTTGCTATCTAAGCCTTAAGAAAAAAATAGTGTTGTAACTTCAATTCATGATTAATGGATTAAAGCCTTAGTGTGGGCAACCAAAAAGAGAAGACATAATTGTCTTGTGAAGAAGGACTGAATCTCTATAAATTATTGTATTTGATTTCTCTATCCCTATCTCTTTACTTTGATTATAGTTTATATTTGCTTTGAGTTCATCAATTTGTTATCATTTGCATAATATTGTGATATGATTTTAATTTTTCATTCAATTATTTGAAATCATTGTTTGGGAAGAATTTCAAGAAATCCAATTCACCCCCTCTTAGATTACCATCTCATCTAAAAAGCTAACAATTGGTATTAGTGCTTTGGTCTCTTTTTGTAGGTTTAACTACCTTAAGTAAAGATCTTATGGCTCAATTTAGGTTCCAAGATGGTGAGGTAATCCCCAAAGCTCACATGTTCGATAAATATGAATTTTGTGAATGGAGAACGAGGATGAAAGTGTTCATAATGGCCCAAGATTTTAGAGCTTGAAATGTGATAGAAAAAAATGCTTGAAATTCCTTCAAATGATACAAACTATTTGAAGTAAGTGTTGGGTGATGCCAAGGCCAAGTGCTTGCTTTATAGAGCTCTTGACTCTCACAACTTCAACTTGGTCTCAAATTACTCCACTTCAAATAAGATATGAAGGAAGTTGGACGAAATACATGAAAGACAACAATCCAACTGAAATGCATCATATCTCTGGCTCTTAAAGATCCGGAGGTAACCTCAAATTCTATTTATTCAAATTCATATACTATGATGAATTGTAAGATGATTATAATGAGCTATATATTGAATGCAAATCAATGAAGAGGAAATATAAGAAAATGATTTCAAACTTGAGTGTTGAAAATGATTTTTTGGTGAATGCAAAAAATATTTTGAAAAAAAATAAAAAATAAAAATAAATTTTGAAACCTCTTAAAGTATAAATGAATTTTTAGAACAAGAAAATATTGTTTTGAAAAAGAAATTTGATGAATTGATGAATGAAAAACAAAAGCTTTTAAAGAGATCATTAGGTACTAAAATGATTAAATGCAAGTTTTGTCATTTTTATGGTTACACTACACATACTTGTCTTATAAAGAGAAAAGTTTTATTTAGAATTAGACAAGTGTGGGTTCCAAAAGAAACTAGAGACTTGGTCACTAACTCTCAAGGACCCAAAGTAATTTGGATACTAAAAATCAAATGAAAAATGACTCTTGCAAGTGTGCTAAATGAAGGACCTGCATTGTGATTTTTAAGAATGAAACTCTAGACACAAAATAGAGATAGGTAATCTTAGACTATTATTTAAAGAGAATTTGAATTTGGCTACCTATTCTTGATGAAATTCGTGAATGCTTGATTAATTATGCAAATTTTGGTTGAAATTGATTACAAGACATATGTTGCATAATCTTGAGAAAATGTGAGCTTGAATTAAGTATGCATTTATTTTTTCTCTTGAATGTATGATTTTAATATATTCCTCATGCTTTTTGATATTGTGTTTAATGCTTAAGATATATTTTATATATGCTTGATGTGATTAAGTTATGTGTTTAATTGTATTTATATTTATACACTCAAAGCTTAATGATTTTGAAATTTTATGTTTTGCTTTGAAAATGATTTTTACAGGAGTCAAGCTTTAAAATATGAAATATTGTTTTAGCAAGTTCTTAAATGGAAATGAATTTGAATATTTTGAATTCAATGATTTAAACTTGCTCAAACAAAGATAAATTGATAATTTGCAATGATTTAAAATTTTCATAAATGTTATATGCAAGTTTTGAAAGATTTTGAGCTTAAAATATCAAATCTTGTTTTTGAACATTTATGGGCATAAAAACCATTTGGACATTTTCAATGTGTGATATAAAACTTTCTAAATGGTTTGAAGAGCTTAAATGTGTGTTTAAACATATTTGCTTATCTTAGTAGCTTTTTTCAAGGAAATATGGGGATTAAGAGTTGATTTTTTTATTTCCTTGTTTTCTAATGCCAAATGATCACTTAAACAACTTTGTTTCATCATTTGAAATTTATTGGAATGGTTCAAGTTGGTTAAAAATGAGCTTGACTAGTTGTGAGATTTATTAAGGTATTTTTCAAGCAAAAATGAGCTTCAAAATATCAAAAATAAAAATATTAAAAATATTAAGCTCTGAATGATTTATCCTATAGTATTTTACATAAATATAGTTGTTTAAATGATTTTGGCATGATGGAAATGATTTTGTGATATTTATACATATTGATTTGTGATTGGTGAATATACCTATATAACCATGGTGTTTGAAGTTGCTCCATTTGTTCTTAATGCTTGGATAATGTGAAATGCTTTTTTTTTTAACTTGGTTGTTTTATTCTCAACTCTTTTAACTCTTGATTTGTGATTGATGAATTAATGAACTTTATGTGCTTAAATGGAATATATTTATTCTTGGTTCATTTTTAGTTTTGGTCAAGATAAATGCTTGTATGATCATTAATCAATTTGACCTTAATGTTTGTGGTTTAAAATGCTTGAATTATTTATCTTTTGATTTATGATTTTGAATATGATGAACTACTTATTTATAAATGAAATATGCTGTTAGTTCATCTATTGATCTTGTCAAGTGTATGCTTATGTGATAAATATTATTTATCTTTACATGACATGCTTGCAACATGACTTAAGTGAGTGATTTTCTTATGATGCTTTTTTTAGCTTAAGTCAGTGTAGATTATGGCCTATCATTTGTGTACATATATTTATGCTTTTGTGATGAAATTTTCTTGATTTTGTTTTTGATGATAAATATATCTTCCTTGAGTTTTTAGTTTTCATATGTCCTAAGATTTATTTTGACATATTCTTTGGTAATTTATTGAATACATATGAATATTGAATATGTCCTCTTTGTGTTCAATATTTTTAACTGATCTAGAAAGGATTCATGTTTTGCACATTACATGAGAACTTTAGCTTTAGTGTCAATATTATGATATTTGATGCTTAACTTGATACATGGCCTTTGGCTTAAGTTTTTAAATATATCTTCCTTGCAATTGGCAACTTATGCTTAGTGAATAAATTTACTTTTGCCTATAACGACTTAGAATATGGAATTCATTTTCTAACAATTAGTATAATTTTTATCAATTGATTTTCTTGATGCTTCTAATGAAAATCTTTTATCAAAAAATTTTTTTGTAAGTCTATGCTAGGAGAACTTGAAATGAGCATGAATGAGCCTACACTTTTGGAATTTCAAGAATAACAAGCAAAGCATCTTCACCAATCAAGCCCAAGTACATCAAAGATTTGCTTAAAATATTTTGGAATGGAAAATCAAAACCAAATAAGCATATCAACATAGCTTGATAAAGATAAAGGTAATTGTATTGACTCTATATTATGTGTTTATACATGCTTGGTTTGATTGTATGCAAAAATGAGATATTGTGCTAGAACATATGAACATATTGCATAAACTAATCATCAAGCTACTTGATAAAATTTGTCTTAACTTTGTTAAGGATTGATTAATATTCATGCCCAGTTCTTGATTGCTTTGATTAATAGTTTTTATTGCATAAATATTCATTTGAATCTTTGAACATCGATATGAGTTAGATAGATTGATTTTTTAAACTTGTTCATTGATTAAGAATATTGAAGTAGCATAGACCACATTATGTCTAAATGTTTGTATCTTTATTGGTATATTGGTATATGTGATTCGAAATGTTTTTGCATATGCTTATATGATTTTGATTGAAATATATATTTAGATACTTGCATATGTTTAAATTAAGTTCATTGCTATGCATTGAAATAATTTGAAATATATTTGAATAATTGTACTTTTCTTATTTTTTTGCTATAGCTTATCTGCTCATCATGTTTGGAAAATACTTGAATAATCTTTTTTATGATATGATGATAATTGAACCTTATTGCTCATTATTTTTCATGCTTTATTAAATACATAAGAGCTTTTGGTTCTTGTTAGGATAAGATAACTTATGAAAGATTACTATTATCATTTATGCATATATTGAATGCATCTTCCATATGCTTGAAGTATGTGTGCTATATGAAAGTTATTGAATAAAATAGCTAATAATTGGTAACAATTGGTGTTAAAATTGCTAACAATTGGTAACAATTTTTAACTTTCATGGACATTTGTTTATATGCCTATCCCTAATATAGCTTATACCTTTCATGCAAAATTGTGTGTGCCTTAAATTGATTAATTCTTATTTTGAAAAGGAGGAAAAATCTTAGAATACAATTTAGCTTGATTTGTTTTGTATTAAAAATTGATATTTTTACGATAACATATCTTTAACAATTGGTATTTTTAACAATTGGTATGAGCTTGTATGCATGTGCTTAAATTTATGCTTAATTGTTATTGATATTTTAGATTCTAAACATATCTTTTGGTAACATGATTTATGAGTAGGTTGCATATCATTTATTATCCTTTTGCTCGTTAACTTCATGTGGTTAGGTTAAATGAATGATTTTGTTCTATAACATTTTAATTGGATACACTTATGCTTTTGAGCTTGAATACATGTATGTGAACTTTATTGTGTATAGTACACTTGATTACATACATTTAAAAATCCTTTTAATATTATTGGTATCATGCATTTTGTCCTATGCTGTGAATTGATCTCTCTTTATTTTGCTATGACAAAAAGGAGAGAGTTTATAGATATTTTTTCTTGTATGTTTATAACAATTGGTATAGGAGCTTTAACATTTGGTATAAAAAGCTTAAACAAAAAAAGGGAGAAATGGTTCATGAATATATTTGTTAATGATGCCTCTTTGTGTTTATTTGCTTATTAATATACTCATGCCTTTTTGCTATGACAAAAAAGGGGAGAAATATTATATGGACAAATTTGCTTGTACTTGATATGCATATGTTTGATTCTGCTTATTTCATATATTTGGTTAACATATGTTTGTTAAATTGTGTTGGATTAAGATGTATTAATTAAGGGGGAGTTTTGACTTACAAAGTTTAAGAAGAGTTATTCAAAATATTTTTTAAAATCTTACATGTCTTAAAGAAAGTTTTTTTTTTTTATCAAGCAAATTTATCTTTAAGTTTTGTCATATCAAAAAGGGGGAGATTGTGAGCCTTGAATTAATCCGTATTTTGAAATGACAAAATATTAAGCTAAATAAGCTTGATCAAGATTTTGAAAAAGATTTATTTAGTACATGTTCTTAAGTTTTATATTTTGTTACTAAATAAATAATATGATTTTCAAAGTTTAAACAAACCTTTCTTTATGTTTTCTTATTTCTCAAATCAAAACTATCTTTAAACATTATTTATTTGAGCTTCAATGAAAGTCCAATCGTTGTTTTTAAAGTGAACATATTCATTTTGGACTTAATACAATTTTGATAATATTAGTTTTGAGAAATATATTAACTTAAGAAAGTTGTTTTATAAGAATAAAGTTTTCCTACATTAAACTTGTTTTATTTTTTGTATTAATTTACAAAGCTTTAATATTTGAATTTTATATGCTTGGAAAGCTTTTTGAGTCTACTTTCTAATGGATCAAACAAAATCTAAATCTAAATTTTTTTAAAAAAATTTTGAATTTTTACTTAACACTTTGCAATTGTCTAAAATTTGCACAAATGGTAGCTTTAAAAATTCATTATAATTCGTATAGAAAGCCCTTTAAGTCTAGTTTTTAAAATCTTTAAATTTTTTTATTTGGATTTGTATAACTCAAGATATGATCAAATTAATGAATAGAGTGCAAAATAGGAGACAACCACCCTGCTAGACAAGATCAATCCCTTCAAAAAAGGATTGATTGGTTGTTTTATCCAAAATGAAAATTCTACTCCAAGATTTGAAAAAGGATTGATCACCCAGACTAAGGGATCAATCACCTGAACAAGGGATCAATTGGTACCAAAAAGGGATCGATCCCTTATGCCTAGAACAATCCAACAGTTAATTTTTTCAAGCTTCCAATGGGCAATTCTTCTTTAAAACTATCCCTAATGGCTAGGTTTTCAATTCTTCTATAAATTGGACATTCCAACACACAAAGAAGATAAATGAATCAAGAAAGTAAGAGCCAACAAGTTATATTTTCATTTTCTCAAATAATCATGAGTTGTTAGAGCTTAAAATCCATATTTTATGTATTTGTTGTATCCAAGCTATATTTGTTGTTCATTCATCATTTTTTTGTACTTAAACTTAGCAAACACTTAGCTTTTGAGAGATATTTTTAAGTTTGCATTTCTATTAAGTGCTTTTGTAATCAAGAGGTGAGGTATCCTCTTGAATTTGTGAGATTGAGGGTTGCTACTTAGCCTAGAAAGTAAAGAGTGTTAGGTTGCTATCTAAGGTTTAAGAAAAATATAGAGTTGTAATTTCAATTCAAGATTAGTGGATTGAAGCTTTAGTGTGGACAACTAATAAGAAAGGATATAGGTGTCTTGTAGAGAATGACTGAGCCTCTATAAATCACTATATTTGATTTCTCTATCCCTATATCTTTACTTTGATTATAGTTTATATTTGCTTCAAGTTCATCAATTTATTTTTATTTGCATTATATTGTGATATTAATTTTAATTTTCTATTCAATTATTTTAAAATCATTGTTTGAGAAAATTTTAAAGAAATTCAATTCACCTCTTATTGGATTACTATCTCACTTAAAAAGCTAACAAGATGGCACACCACCATCCATGACAGAAGTAATGGTGGCGTAAGGCGACTCACAACAATTAAGGATTTTGGACAATTAGAACTAGCGAAAAGGGGGAAAAGAAGGAGGAAACCAACATATTTTGGTTTTGTGAAAATCAGATGGTAGAGGAAAGGTTTGTGGCAGTTTAAAGCTTCGAACTTCAACTTAGATCTAGAGCAATAGAGTTTGATTTAGGTGAAACCAAGACTAGAATGGGAAAGAAAAGGTGAAGAAAAGGCTTAGGTTGAAATTTAGATTGAAAATGATACTGATGCCTGTTGGCAAAAAGCGATTCGACTAGCTTTTGACCACAAGAAATTAGGTTAGCAATGCGGGCTGGTCTTTTGGTTCTAAAAGGAAATGAAGATTTTTTTTTTTTTTGGAGAAAGAGATGAAATGAAATTTAAAAAATTTATGGTTTTATAGTTTAAAAAAAAAAAACTAGGCGGATCAAGCCTGACCCATTTATTTGACCCGATCCACCAACCCGTATCACTCCAGCATTGCTGATCCAGCCCGTGACCCAAGGGTGGCCCATTCTGTGTAGGCTTATTTTGGACTGCAAATCTAGACTACATTGCTTAAATAGTTTTGGGCTTAAGTTCAAAAGTTTAGTTGGGTATGTTCTTTTATTTGATTATATTTTACATTTATTTGTTCTAATACTCATTAATATAAATTAGTAATTTAAAAATTATATAGGAATCAATAAATAAAAAGTATATGCTCTAAGAAATAAATTTATTTGTGGGCAATTATGTTAGTATAGGAATTTTATTATGAAAGTCTAATAAGTAAATGAAAATCTTTCTGATGATGGGATTTCAGGAAGTCCAAATAGTAATTCCTAATAATTTTCTAGGTGAGAAAAATCTTCTAAAAGTTGTAAAATATTAGAATATTTAGAAACTCTTTTTAATACAAAAAATTTCATTTCTTTCTTTAATTTGAATAATTTTTTCAAAAAAATGTATAAGATATAAAATATCTATAAAAATATACATATTTAGGAAACAAATTTATTTATGAATAATTAAATCATAGAATAACTTTTAGGGTAAAATAATAATTAAAAAATATGATGATGATGAATTTTCAATGACAAAATTTTAAGATAATTCGAGTTGTGATTTCTAAGAAATTTTTAAGTGAGAAGATTAATTTAAAATACTATCAGCTTATTAGAGTATTTATAAAAAATTTTAATATAATAAAAAATTTCCTTTTCTTCTAAAAAAATTCTTAAAAAATAAAAAATCAATAAAAAGTTTTTTAAAAAGGATAAATAAAACATTCAAACTAATATTTAATCATTTGCATCACTTGCATATCATTTAATTTTTGAAAAATAGATACGAGCCTCCGAAAATGGGATTTAAGAAAATTCGAACAGTAATTCTTAAAAAATCTATAAGTGAGAAAAATTCATTTAATGATTACGATCATACTAGAACATTTAAGAGTTTTTTTTATAACAAAGTTTTAATTTATTTTTCTTAAATAAAATGGATCAATCTTTAAAAAATAAAAATAATAAAAAAGAAAAAGAATTTGTAAAAGGGGAAAAAAAGTGAAATAACAAAAATGGAAGTGAAAATAAATTAAAAAAGGTCAAGGTAATTATTTTTAGATACCAAAATTAAGATATTTTAATCAAAATTAAAGGATAACACATAATTGACTGGTACTTTTTTTTATAGGTGTTGTGAGGGTACTAATATTTTCCTACGCATAATCGACTCCAAACCCAAATTGTTTTGGTAGACCCAAATATTATCTTTTCAATAAATTTTAACTAATTTTAAGATTTTATTTTTAAAAAGAAAGTTTTAAAAGGTGGCTAATTGCATCTAGCTAAAAAAAATATTAATGTTGACTCTTTTTTATGTTTTTTCAAAATTTATCTAACAACCCTCAAAATCGTTATGACAATGAGATATTAAGAATGTCTGAGAAGTGAGTTTTTAATATCTCTAGGTGAAGATATTTTTCTAAAACATTGCAAAATAATAGAGTATTTAGAAATTTTAATATAAAGGTTTTCAAAAAAAATAATAAAAAGATAAATATAAAGCTGATAAAAGGAATTTTTTTTAAAAAATTTCAATAATCAATATTTTAAAAAATAAAAAATAAGGAAAATAATTTTTTTTATCTGATGATACGATTTTAAGGTAATTCAAGTAGTGATGCCTAAGAAATCTTTTGGTAAAAAAGTTTTTTTTTTTTTATAAATATTACTAGTATATTGGAGTATTTATAAAAAAATTTTGATAAAATAAAAATTTTTTCTTGTAAAGAATTTTTAATAAAAAAATTAAAACAATTAATAAATTTTTTTTTCTAAAATAAGAGGTAAATTAAAAATGTGAACCAATATTTTATTATTTGCATGGCATGCATAGGACCTTATTTTTTAAAAGTAAACATGAGCTTTTGAAAATGAGATTCTAAGATAATCTAATTCAAGTAGCGATACCTAAAAAATCTTTAAGTGAAAGAAATTCTTTTAATGTTACAATATATTTTGACATTTTAAAGTTTTTTTAATAATAAGATTCTAGTTTATTTTTTTCTCAAATATAATAGAACAATAAAAATAATAAAAATAATAAATAAGAGAAATCAAGGAAATTATTTTTAAATATCCAAATTTAATATCTTTTTTGTCAGAATTAAATGATAACATATGATTAATTGGTAATATTTTAAATAGACACTGTAGGAGTGTTAATCTTTTCCTACACATAATCGACTCTCAAATCCAAACTATTTCGTAAACTTTAAAATTATTTTTTTAATAAATTTTAAGATTTTATTAAAATAATAAATTTTAATAGATGATCAATTATACATAATAAAAAAAAATAATGATGACTCTTTTAGTTTTCAAATTCGTAACGATCCTAATGTTTGATCATTTTTAGTGGAAGACATTTGTTGTGCAAAATTATGATGCCCACGAGTTGTACTGAAATCATAAATCATGATTCCTCATTTTTTTTTAAAAAAACAATGAAAGAAAGAAAAATTCGACAAAAATTGCAATAAAAATGAAATGAAAAACGAGACAATTTCTTCATTTATTTAAAATTTTCTCTTTTTCCATGATTTCCTCTTTTTTTCAATTTTTTTCCATGAATCCAAAGACTAGACTACAATATAAACAAATGATATTATAAAGCTAGATCATGTCTTATCAAAATAAATAAATAAAATTATTGTCAATGGAGTTTGGTTTTGGATTTCAGATTCTATGTGTTTATCTTCAAGTATTGAGCCCTTCACTGCTTTCAACAAATTTTTGCTTGATTATGATTTAGTACTTGGTTGAAATTTTAGAATTTTGTCAAGAAAATTATAAAATTAATTTGATTTTTATTAAGTAAACATGATTGTGATTTAAAATTATAAAATTTGGTATTTGGTTGAAAATTTAAAATTTTATCAAAAAAATTATAAAATTTATTTTACTTATATTAATTAAATATGATTGTGATTTCAAATTTATTATAAATTTCTTAATTTTAAAGATTTATAAGTAATAATTAATAAATATAACAAATTGAAAAATAACAAAATGATTTTAACTTTTCTTAAATTGTAATGCATAAAATTAAATTATAAAATAAAAAAATAATTAATTAATAATTTTAATTTAAAAGAGATCAATTTAAATTTATTTTATATATATTAAGTGCTATTAAAAGTTTGTCGGCAAAGACCCCTCTAGCTTTAACGATGCACTACCACTAGAGTAAACCATCATTATTGGCATAGCCAAAACCAGGCACAGTTTTTGTGGGAAAATTGTTGGGTAACACATTTTTTAAGCTGACATAATTTAGATTAAAATAAATTGAGATAGTGGCTTAATTAATCTCAACAGATTAGGATTACTTGTGATGGAAAAGATAATGGAATTGTTTAGCATTAGTGGGAGTGGGTGGATTGGATTGTGGGAAATGGTGTCCCTTTTGGATTACAAAGAGTCAATAGATTTTTGTCTTAGGGCCTACTTTGCACCAATAAAGATCCTAAACACTTTGTCACATAAGTTAATAATATACATATATATTATTAATGTATAGATTGTCAAATAAGTCAATAGATTTTTGTCTGAGGGCTTATTTTTAAATTTAAATATGAGATAAAAAAATTGTATAATCCTTAATTGAGTAAGATGTGGAATATTCACAGGGGATATTGAAAAAGTTGTACTTAATAAAAATTTTTGTGTTGAGACAAATTTATTTTTGATTGATTGATTTAATTAGATATAATGACTTGTGTATTTATATAATTTTATTTTGTGTTAAAAATAAAAATTATCGTATCAAATTTATATTAATATGTCAAGCATAAAATATTTGTTATATTTATTCAATTCATATATTTTTATTAAAATTTAAATAGAATTATTTAATGGTTTTTTTGTATAATTTTTATATCGTCTGGATTCAACCTTGACTGGTTAGTGTGTTTTAAGTTTCTACATAAAGTAATATAATGTAGGATTCAAAGGGTAGATATCATGAATCACTTTTTACAAGATCAAATCAGGAGTGATGGTTGCCCTCCCTTGAACAAAAAAAAAAAAATCAAGAATGACAATTCTAGAGTTGAGCTGGGTAGATATAATTCCGTCCATATTGATAAAGGGCTGGAATCAACAAGGTCGCATTTTGAGATAGCCCAAACAAGAAAAAAGGCCAACAAATGTTTGGAAAAAAAAATCTGTTATCAACAATAGCCTCATTGTTTTCAGTTACATGATTTTTTAAAAGATTAACACTATGTTTGGATAAATGTTAATAAAGGAAAGGAAAGAAAAAGAAAGGAAAGGAAAGGAAAAGAAAGTTTTTTAAAAGAAAAGAAAGGATACATGTATCTCTTGTTTGAATAATTAAAATTAATAAAGAAAAAGAAAGGAAAAGAATTCTAATATCCATTGTTTGGATAAAGAGTGAAAAAAAAAGGAAATGATTCATTATAATAATTTTTTTTAATTATAACTTTTCATTGTTTATGATTTTAGAACACTTTTGGACCATAATATGTTTGCTATCTTGTCTAACTTTACAATTGCTACTATATCAATGGTTTTTAATTAAGTAAAACAAAAAGATGTTTTACAAACATGCATTGATGGATTTGTTGGCCATTATCAAAATTTTAGCATATTATCACTTTGGCGATATATTCATATAAAAGCTATTAAATATAAAAAATGCAATCACATAAAAACATTACATATAAGTGAATTATATATCTTTTTTGCACCAAATAAAAAGTAATAACATATCACCATATAGTTGTCCAACATAAATTTATTTTACTAAAATAAAAAATAAATATTTCTATCCTAAAAAAAATAAATTTATTTCAACGAATTAAAAACTTATGTAGCAAAGAAAATTTTGACTAGATGAACCAAACACTAACCTTTCAACAACCTCCTTTCTTTTATCTCATGGACATCTAAGTACTGCTCTTACTTTCTCAAGATTATCAATAAAATATAGGTAAGCAATAGTGATTCGTTACGAGTCAATTCCTATCTCCTCCAATAATCATAGCCAAGTTAATTATGTTTCAATGAAACATCTCCCTTTTCCCATTCTTCTTTCTATAATGTTATGAAATTATTCACATCTCAAACTATAATATATACATATAAAAATAAAAAATTTTAAGTTAGTTTGACATTTCCTAAAACCTAAAAAATATGTTTATTCATATTCAATCATTCATCAACATCAAATCACGAAAAAATTATAAAAAATTTTTATATTAAAAAAGACATGTGAAACTTACTTAAAAAAAATGACTTTGAAAAATTACAAAAAAATTATGATGTGATTAAGTTTTTTTTACTAAGTTTTTGATATTAATAAAAAGTTAGATATAATAGTCCTTTTACAAAAGTAAAATTTTTTTAACTTTTTTTTTCTTAATTTTCTTTCAAATTGAAATATTAAAAAAATAAAAATTATAAAAAAATAAAAAATTATTGAGAACCTCTTTGTTTTCCTTTAAATTAAAAAATTATCTGGACAAAAATTTTTTTTTTCTGTTTCATTACTTTCTTTTATTTTCCTTTCCTTTCCTTCCCTTCCCCTCGATCAAAAAAATACCGTAAGGCTCTGGGTATCTTTTATCAAATTCCTTCTTATGTTGTCCTTGCTTTCGGTTTATCTTGAAGTTCATTTCTTCTTCATTGCCACAACAGATTTCGATTCGTTATTTCTGTGGCCTGTTGGGTCTTAAGAGAAAATCCAACTTTTATCGCTTTGTATACTTGAATTTGATTCAATAAGTTGAACCTATTTCGTATTTTTTGAAAATTCAATTGGGTTTTTCTTTTTTAACTCTCATTGCTATTCATTAGCTACAAAGTGAAAAATCAAGTGTTTTATTTTTGGATGGAAGGTGGGGTAGAGAGTGTAGATTACACCAGATCTTCCCTTGCTTTCTGAATACATCATTTTGTGGGGGCATATGGAAGATTCCACTTGAGGTTATGCTCAAACCTTTAACTGGAATTTTTTTTGTTTGTGACTTAGTTTGCCTATGTTGTTGGTCCTTGATGTAAAATCCTTTACTTTGTTGGACATATGGTGCTATTGTCTTAACTCTTAACATACGCAATTATTGATAGTCTGCTATTGTGCTGTGAAGACATTATTGCTTTTATGGAAGGCAATGGTTGTAACTCTAAGTGGTTTCTATAATGTGCTTTAAAAGTTAAAGTACTGATCAACACTTACATGAATTTATGTATGTATTAATGTATAAAATCATTGCGGTTTCATATTAAGACATGTGTGCTTTACCCATATATGGAGAGTCAAAGTTGCAAGCTTAGGTCCTTATGTATGGCGACAAATTATTGTTGAATGTTAAGTTCAAGGAAATTTAGAATTGGCAGTTTCCAATTTTCTAGACAGGGAGAATTGGGATTGTGTGAGGACAACCCTTGACATGGACCATTGTAAAGTGCAACTTCCATAGAGATCAAAGTAACAAGCTAGAATTCACTAATGAAGAGATTTAAACATTGAGAAGCTTTTTGTCATTCCTTATTATGACATTTGTGTTTCTGGTATTGCCTCATTAATTAGCGCATATTAAAGTGCGATACTTTTCTTCAAGCTCAACACATTTTTGAGGACACAAAAATGAACAAACCAGTGGTGGTGATGGAACAGCGTCAGCCAACATAAGTAATGGTGATTGGCAAGACAATAGAATTAGGGGCCTTTCGATGGCTTGAACAATTTTTAGAACTATTTTCAGCTTTATGTTATTGGGATTTTGTACTCAAAAGTCGTTTAGCTCAGACTTGATGTCATAAAAGACTAAAAGTTTCTCAAATTAGTAGTGTTTACTGGATCCCTTTTTGCCAGTTACGTAAATTTACAACTAAGCTATAGAATTAAGGTGTTTAAGCTTAGCTGATGGGTGGAAATATAACATATTGTGCTGCTGATGTGGTATATCAGTATAAAACCCAACCCAACCTAAGCCGAGAACATTAGGCATTATAGGCCATATTTGCTGATGATGCTAGCCATGCTGACTCATAAAAAATTCTTAGAGGTTAAGTTCCAAAATGTATGGTTCTTTTTTTGCGAATATGCATTTTAAAATATTACTTTTCGTCCTTTTTATTTGATTTTTATGTTCTATAAAATACTTTCATGTAGTAACAGGTTTAGCTTTTAGTAAAAGCATCTTAAATCAATGATCCACTTTGGCAGTTAGCCCATTGGCAATGTGGTATTCCTTTTTCTTTTAATATTTTTATGACACATAATGCTGCATTCACTTATCACAAACTAAGATTTCAGGTTCAAGATAGATTTCTTTGCAGGTCTCTTTTTCTGGAAAATCTTTTAGATGTTGCATAGAGCATTTTATTTTTATATTCTAATTAGTATATGTTGAAGTTACGTCATGTCTAATAAGGTTCTTTTATTTCTGAAATTTTACTTGTGCTGTTCAAACCTTAAATTGGAATTCTAGATCATGTGAACTAATTATAGAGGATAATGCTTTGATCATCTATGTATAATGAAATGATACAATAACATGAATGGGATTCCATGCTAATGATACAGTCATGTTTAAAATCTCCAAACTTTGTTCATGTCCTTATAGAAGATCCAATTAGATAAAATAAAAGAAAATTTTACATTGGGAAAATGTATCGTTCATCATAAAAGCAAATGAAATTATTGTTGAAGAAGGTAGTTTTGATAAAAGCTTGTAAAAGATTCCATTAATTCATCAGGTGCTAAAGCTTGTCAACAACCTTTAGGAGCTCAATTACTGCCAATTTGATAACATAATTCTTCTTAGAATTTAAAGTAAACTTCAAAATACTGAAATGGGAAAATTTTCATAACTCTTTATTTGAGATTCATTCCGTAAGTTGAATTGGCAAAACAAGATTCAAGCATGGTGATTTATATACAATTGTACATTTCCATCCATAACCATTTTTGCATGAACAACCACTCCTGGAGCTAATCCCTTGATGTACTGTTTTTTAGTCTAAAAATTTGTCATTGTAGCTGACAGTGCATCTCATCAACAACTTTTACTTGCCAGCTCCATAATGCACTCAACTCTTGTTACTAATAAAAATAAGAAATGCGGATAAGCCCTATTAAGAAATTTAAAAACATAGTTATGTTGTTTGAGTGGATTTTGTGTTTAGCTTTCCTAAAACAAATAATTAGATACAACAGAAATTTTAACTTCATTTTCATTCTTTTTTTTTTTTACCCTACTCATGTGCAGTAAAGAAAAGTCTTCATTTTGGTGGAATGCAAATTTATGTTCCAAGAATAATTTGTTCTTGTTATTATCATGATTTTCAATTCCATTTACTTCATTCAATTGTTCAGGGACACGAATTTAGGCTCCATGTGGTGTTAGCTTTTGTTTTAGTAATGACCAATTGATCTTTATACTGTATAACCACTATGTCTTTGTGAGGTTTTAGTGTAAGTTGATGCTGAGTACTTCATTTCAGATCAATAAGTTTGTTTTGAAGTTTCAATTTATTGGTTCTTATTTCCAATTGGCTTACTTCTTTTTAGATCAATAAATTTATTTTTGTAAGTATTTGGGCAACTTATTGGTTCTTTCTATACCCAAAATGGTTCAAGCTGTTAATGATACTTCTTTGTTGTTTTACTTGCCTAGTTTCTTCTATCATGTTGCCACTGCAAGAAGTTAATGCTACTGAATCTCAGTTTCAATAAATTATTCAGTCAGCAAGAGCAAAATAGCTTGCTTTTTTGAGTGATATCAGACCTCTATTACCAAAATTAATCCGGCTAGGTAACCAAAAATAAAAAGTTTATTCTAAAGCAAGAAAGTTTATCATATTGAAGGTTGGTTGATTATTGATTTAACAGAATGTAAACATAGTGTTTACAAGTGATAGTTGGAATGTTGTAGAGCTTGAAAGTGCTATAAAATGCTAGAAGGCTGTAGGTATGGTAGGTGAATGAGGATGCCAAGATGAATATGTTGAAATACAAGAATATCCCAAAAATAAGATTTAATATGCATCCATTAGAAGTTTGAATTAAATTAATGAAGGGAAGGAGTTTCTGATGATATAGCATCAAGGACTTAGTGACTATACAAAGAGGATATTATAAGAACAATAGAAGAGATGAGTTCTGTTAAACATTCAAAATAATATGATAGCTTGTTTTGACAGACCCTAGGGCTGCAACTTGCTGGCAAAATAGAATTGCACTGCTTATCTCAGTTCATAGGATTCTTACTTTAAAATGATCAAAGAGAGATAAGCCAAATTAATAATGCTTAGTGGAGGTAGCTGTGTGAAATACTTTGAGAATGTGGTTAGCGGGGAACTTAAGAAAAATTTGATGAGGGGAAACGAAAATAGTGTTACTTCTTTATAAAGTTTTAAATACCCTGAATGGAAGATTGGAGCGTAGGGGATTTTGCCATTGCTACTAAAAGTTGAGATGATATATGTTGATGAACCAAATTTAAGATCCATCATCAGGTTTCATCATTCTTGTTCATAGTTAAACTACCAAAATAAGCCTTTAGATTGAGACAAATCCTAGAGTTACTTTGAATGCATCAGCAAGGCAGATTATACATTTGATTACTTTTTATTAATAAGCGTTTTAAGTGGGCTACTTCACTATATGCTCCCAAATAATATCTCATACAAGAAAAATATAGTACTAAGAATCATACTATATGGAGCAAAAGTTAATTATTGACATTCATGCAAGGGACAAAGTTTTGGAGGATTTCGGAAGATTCCTATATATTTATATGTATATAGAGGTCCATGGATACAATTAACTAACATTGCTAGTGGAAGAGGAATCTGAATAAATATCTATCTAGTAAGATATAAGTTATGGAACATTCATTCTTAAGAAGTCTATTATGGCCTTAGATATCATTGTTCTTTTTGGGAACTATCTTCAACTTTAATCCTAGATGGCATGAAGATAATTTGGGGCAATGTTTTCGTTTGAGATATGTTGGAGGATTTGTCTGTAATTTTGAAGAGGACATATGCTATACCAATAAGCCCATGCCCTTGGTTTGATTGTCATGAGTATCCAAGATTCTTAATTAATCAAGATAATGTTAAATTGAATTTCACAGAGAAATGTATTTGCCTAAAAATCATAAATCACTGACAAGAAATCTTGTAAGCTGGTTCTATGAGATATTAAAGATGTTTAGGTATCTCATTCCTAGTCATCATTTAACTCGGAATAAGATACACAAAAGTAATCTTGAATATCCCAAACAAACATGCCTTTTTTTTCTTTATTTAACAAAAATAATTCAATACTTAGTCCTTTCTATAATTGTGACGAATTATGTTTCAATAAAAAAGAAAAAAATATTCTGACTGACTTATGTGAACTAGTTTCAATCTAGTGCTATTTCCTAAGAACTAACAAGGCCATCATTTAGTATGGGGCACAATAATTTAATAGATGACTTATTGATATGTTGTTGTTCATGTCAATGTTCACAGTAAAATTTCTGGTTCGTATGATTCCTTTAACTTTAAGATGTTTTGCTTGAGATTCTTTGTTGAATATTAACCAAAATTAATTGAGATAAAAAATTATTGTATAGATTTGAATGGTAAGGTGCAATTGTAGCACTACCAAGATACAAAGAGGTTAACCAGTCCTTAGAAAGTGGTCTTTTAAAGTGAATACTAACAAGACCGATTAGTTGGCGAGGATTCCACTAAACTAGACCTGGAACTTAATTTCTCAGTCATAGTTGACTGTGGTGTCAGAGGAGTATCAGTCTCAAAACTGACATATATCTGTTGAATTACCATTACCTAAACTCAGTAGCTTAAATGCAGAAGTACATGAGATTTATAAAAGCTACTGCTCCTGGTTACTCATAGGGACTAGAAGCCTCAAAATAAATGATGAGGAATCTATGTGTAAATGAGTGAAGGCAAAGCAACGATGCTGAACGTATGACAGACCAGAAATTGATATTTTGAGGGCCTGAGGATCAGGTTGGAACTTGTGAAAAAAATAAGCTTGATGGGACCAAACTTTTGAGCTATTGAATAATGACCTCCACAAATCTTTCCACTTTAAATGGCTGAACTTTGTTCTTGTATATCTTTTCCTTTGTGAAAAGTGCAAAGTGCTATCTGCCTTTTCTCTAAGGTTCTACTGTCAGTGCACACTTAACTTCCCAATTTTCCCCTTTTAACTTTTCATTTTTTAGCTTGTGTGAAAGCATGGAACAAATGTCTCAACTGTTCAATTGCTGAAGAGCTTTTATTGTTGGTTGAGAGACTGTAAACATTAACTCAACATAGCAAAATCTAATTGCACCTACTGAGTTTTGCTACTTTTCTCAGTGCATGCTGTGGCTCAACTTGTGTTTATTTGAGGGATATGTTAAAGGAAAATTTTAGCAATTGTAGGATATCCACTTCAGTTTTTGTTGATGACAGATATTTTGCCATATATTTCACCATGTGGATATCTTCGGTGGTATAATCTTTGTGAACAAAAAGCATGAAGCTAAAGTCATTATTGCTTAAATGAGAAATTTACAAAAGATACATGTGAACTCAAACCAATAGAATTGGAACATAGTCAAATTTGAATACCGCAAATTGTATATTGAAGGGTATCACTTTTGTGGGTAAAGTGATAGCTCCCTTGACAATGTTATGTGTCTCTTTACATGTGGCTGAACTTTGTTTCCTTTATGCATATCCCTTGGAAAGTGAAAAAAAGCGCAGCATCATCTATTAAAGATTAGTAAGAGCCGACCTTTCTTTTGTTGAGTAGCTCCTTGAAGTTGGCTTCTCATTCTACTCAATGCCAAAACGCTAGACATCTTTAATGAAGGCTGGGAACTGACCAGTCTACATCAATACCCCTAGCCATCCACTGAAAGAGTGAGTGACCATACTGATCATTAGCAAATAGAATCTTACTTGAAGTGCTGACTGTATGGAAAAAAAGCACTGATACTTTACAAATGGCGTTGCAGAAGTGGATAATTCAAACCTCTAGGATAAAGGAGGACCTCAACTTTAAAGTTAAAAGGCTCAACAAGGGCTGATGATATTCACAGAATGCATCAGGTATGATCCACAGTAGCCATGAATTAAGGTCCTCCAGTAACCCTTCTCTCAAATGTAATGTTGTCTTTTTCTTTTTCTTTTTTTTTTTTTCATTTGTACATTACAAGAAAAGGAGAATCCTACTTTAGAGCTTTTAATGTTTGAGTATATATGCAAAGGAGGTGGCAACTTTTCTGCCCTTTTCCTAGCTACATGAGTGAGAAGATTTATTATTATTTTTTTTTGATAATTGAGGCTGCCAGGTATTGTACCCTGATTATTGGAACTAAGAGTCCAATACTCTACTAACAAATCACGACTGTTGGCACATAGAAGTTGTTGACTGTGAGGGATGGTGCTCATGTAATCATTACTGTGCATATTAAGCTGATATTAATGGTATATGCAATAACACTTTTCTGGAATGATTGTCTTGGTACAATTTTTCTCTAAATACTGCACCAAACAGAGCCAGAATGGTGATGGGGCTCACTATTTGCTTCTATTGCCTGTAGTGTTGCTTTTTTACCCTTTAATCCATGTTCAGATCTGCAATATCAATCATTTAGTAGATATGTAGCAAACCTAAAGCTTCCTTAATGTAAACTCCTTAAGTCTTAAGGATTAATTGTCATGTAAGCTTTACACGTTCTAGATGTTGATAACTGAAACCAAAGAATCTAAGTCTGTGATGTATATTTGCATAGAAAAGTGCCTTTGAATATTTTTATTAGTAGCATCACTAGGTGCTTTTCATATTTCTGTCTAATATGAGGTACAAGGCATGTGATGACTGTTCTTATCAATGAACAAGAAAATAGATTCCTGTAATGTTTAGTATAATCCATAATGATAAGCAAACGGTCTACAGGTTATGTCCTATTTTGTGGGGGATTATATGTGGCTGGATGTATATGATATTGCCTTAGGGACTTTCCCTGAAAAGCCAAGATCCCCTTTCTTCTTTATTATGGCTAAACTTTTTTCGGAAACACTTCCATTACTGACCTGTCTTTAATGCTGTTTTAATAGCTATCTCTATTTCCTGCACGTTAAATTAGCTTATTATGGTTCAACCGTATGAGCAAGACCATTCTATGTTCCTTATAGGAATAGCAGTGGAACATGCTGCTTTCATTCCAATATTCTTGATCTCTATATCTCTCTCATTGTCATAGCCACAGTACCCTTTCATTTGTGACTTCATACTGCTTTTTTTTTTTTTTTTAGCTTAAAATCCAAATTGAGGAAAAGATGAGAGAGGGTAATTTGAGATAGTTTAGATATGTGAAACGTAGGCCTATCTATACACTAAATGAGCTTTTAGATTTGGGAGAGAGCAAAGCTTCTAGAGATAGATCACGAAAAACTTGGATGGAAGTAATAAAAAATGATACGAGAGTTTAAGAAGTAGATGAAAATATTGTTTTTATAAAAATGAGTGGCACAAAAAAGTTTAAAACTACGACCTAACATGAGTATTTTTTTGGCCTTTCATACAGTCGACCCAAGAGTTATAAGATATAAGGTTTAATTTGTTGCTGTTGTTATTGTATTGGTGGTATAATTTTTGAGTTACATGATTATCAAGAAAAAGAGAAAAAGAAGTACCAAAACCAAGCTGCTTTGTCCTTTTTTGAACGGCGACACTTTTCTGCTTGTCCAAGGTGGTGCACAAGGTATCTTCACGCAGAGAAAAAGATTGGGGCTAGCCAAATGGCCCTTCTAAGGTACGAATAATCTGGCAATAAGAAGCTGGCAGAATTTTGTTATTAGATCATCTCGTCATTCACCACCTTGCCGAACTTTTGATCTTTTCTTCTCCTGAAAAGGTATAATTGTGAATTCTCTTTTCTTAAAGGTCAGTAGGAGGCCATCCATTTAGCTTGGCAAGTTTTTGATGTTTAATTTCTTTCCCTATCAACCTAATATTAGAAACTATAACAAAAGATGGAACACTGAGAAATAAATATCTGTAATTGCAAAGAACTAAATTCCAAAATTATAGGTATACTTGCATTTACAAGATAGCAGTAGCATGATCTAGACAATCAGCAAAATTACTAGACATGTACTATCTAATTGATTCAGACCAATTAGATTGAGAAATATACAGTGTCAGCATTAGAGCTTTACTATTAACTCTTACAATTCTCATCTAAAGAGGTTTCTGTTTCTTTTTTCCTTTTCATCCTGCATTTAGAATGAAGGGACAATGCCATATCCAGTTTCTGTGATTAGCGTTGTGGAGAACATCTGGTCCACTTCGACTTCCACATCTGTTCTCTTTGCAAACCGACCCTTGATTCGAGGTCTCGTTTCTGCATATGCCTTCCTTGAAGCATACCTTATTGTCTTTTCAAACTTTCTGGTCTTCTTCTTCTCTCTGTATCTCAGGACCCTGGCCTCCCTGTCCATTGGTGTAAGTTGGTGTGGCATCTGAATAGGAGGTCCAGAGAAGAGGTCAATTGTACCTTTAGGAGGCCTCGTGTGCGAGATTGAGATATCACTCATAGTTGATTCTGGCACAATGCCAAAATCCACAGAGGAAAGGGATACCTGACATGGTTCAAGGAAAGTTAGAAACATATTTACTAACTAGATAGGATTTATTAGCTATGCAATGTGCAATTCTGAGATGAAGCTGAAAGAGAAAGCAATGTGTGTCAGACTGTCAGGAAAATAGAACCATTATCATTCTCATATTTTCACAAACAGTGGAAAATACAACCACAAACTTAATATGTTTTTCATAATGTAAATCAAAAGCGGTTTAGTAGAAGGATTTATGATAGTTTTAAGTTAGCAAAATTCCTAGTCCTGGTCGACCTTCTTAGCTTGATTGTTAGGAGCTTAAAACAGAATTTAAGTTTTGAGTACAAGCACGAGATTTTAGATCCTATGTTTTTTTATCATTAAAATTTAATTTAGAACTAATCTAAACAGATGCAGTTTTCCTGCTAATATAAACCAGAATTTAAGTTTTTGAGTACAACATAAGTGAATTCAGATCCTATGTTTTTTTATCAGTAAAACTTAATTTAGAACTAATCTAAACAGATGAAGTTTTCCTGTTAATATAAACCATGATTATGTCAAATATCTGACCTGGAACAAAAGGGAAAGGAAAACAAAAGTTTCAAGATATTTCTTCCATTTGATTCTGCTCTTTATGGAAGAAAGGTAAAGTAAAGAAGAATAAGCTAATAAAGTTCAGAAGGAAAAAAGTGAAAATAAAAAGAAGATACCCCTTGGATTTTAATTTTCGAAGATAGGATACGTAGTTAGGTCCTGTACCTAAGCAAAGCTGACATATGGTGAAGCACAATTCCTTCACACAATACACAAAGATTACATATGGTACTTCAGAAATGTAGAAAACTAGCTTCACCAGGGTTAGTCATGTTTCTTGTACTCAGGAAACAACAATGGAAAAAGACCTTTAAAAGCTTGAAGAGCAAGCCCAAAAACCACAAGTATAAAACAATTACATCTTTGTAAAAAATGTGCCATGGTTAATTTCTCAAAGTAACTATTGTGGTGACTGTACAAGAGCTAGAAAACAAATTCAAGATTCCAAAACTACTGGTTGTGAGAATTGCAACGTTTAGGCTGATAAAAACAGGCTATGAACGAAAATTTTTTAGGTAGGATGAAATAAATACTATCACTGGGTTGGCATATCACATGTCTCAAAAGCTTCAAACAGAAATCAGTGAACCACTTCCTAGCAAACTGTTTGTAGTAAACCTTACGCTGTGACAAATGGAACCATTGTAGCTGTATGCAGCTTTTGAGGAATCATAATCTAGGCCATACTGAAATCTCTGATGTTGCTGCTGCTGCTGCTGCTGCAAGTGATCTTTGCCTTCTCCAGACTGAACTGGCACAACACTATCACCCCCACAACTCTTGTGTAGAATACCATAAGGTTGTTGTTGCTGGTTATACTGATCATTGAATTGATTCTCAACACTTGAATTGTATTCAACAAGGTCTAGATACTCATCAACCTCCCCACTGAACAAGAACCCATTATTCTGGTTGCTGCTATTTTTCCCAGTATTTAGCAGCAACCATGAAGCTGCCTCATCCTCCTCTTCAGCAATTGTCTCATCTCCCACCGTGGCCATAAAACCATCTTCAGTTTCAGCTGCTGATGCCACTTTTCGTCCACCTTGATCAGTGGCCGAGGGGCCATATAAGCACCCTGAAATCGGAAGAACTGTGACACGCTGGTGGCGACGTGCAAGTGGATTGGCTGAGTGGATTTCTGCATCACATGTAGCGCATAAGGATGCAGCGTCTGCCTTGCACAAGAAGGCAGCAGGTGCACGCTCACATGCCTCACACACCCACACACGTTCATGGCGCGAGGCTACCCGGTTTGCAGCATGCACACGGGCATCACATCCAGTACAGAGGTAGGCTGAGTCTGCTCGACAATACACTGTGCAAGCTGCAGAGCGGCATGTGTCACAGACACGTGCCCAATTGTTGCCACCACCACCACCACCACCAGTATCACTTGTCTCTTCTTTCAACATCTCTCACACAA
Organism: Durio zibethinus; assembly: GCF_002303985.1. The sequence continues at coordinate 16,079,578 of NW_019167893.1, forward strand.
GGTCTCAAAACTAAACTAACTTGGAGTGTGAGAATAAGTGAGGAAGGGAGGTCTAACTGTATGGAAAAACCCAAATGGAGAGGAGAGAATCCAGGGATAGACACATGTCAACAAGTTAGTGGCTGCAAAAAGTTCTTACGTTATCTTGTGGTTAGCTTAGTTTTGTGGTGGGCCCGGGGCCCACAGCTTCTGCTTTGGCTTTTGGATTAACGTAAAGTGAAGGAAGTTCTGAGCTACTTCTTTAAGGAGATGAAATGTTTGTACTCGCCATTGTAGGTGTGACACTTGGCAGTAAGTCATGGCTTCTGGTCCGCTATAAACTGCTAAGATTCTGTATAGAAATGGCTCTTTCTGACATGTGAGAGCCAGGTGATCATGTATCAGGTTTTTTGCTTCCCGGGGCTTTGCTTTAATGGATGAAACGGTTGTACTAGTCACTTCTCGTTTTCAACGAAAGTCTGCAGTTCCAAAGATGCTTTCCAATCTTGTTATCTATGGATCTTTCAACAGACCTCTTTCTGGTTCATGGTGTTTGATCAAAATCTGTCATTACAGTATGAACTCAGTTTGGAACGAGTTTCTTTTTATCTGGCAAGCATGGAAGAACTCTTATATGAAGTTCAAAATGTTGGACTTGTACATTAATTTAATCACGATTCTTGGGACCTTTCTTTCAAAGTCCTTGGTAAGATTTGTAATCACTAAACACTGTATTCTAAAAACAATGTTGGAATGAAACAGACGTATAACTGCATTAGCTATGCTAATTTGATGATCATTAATGATGTTAATGTCATTTAACCCTATAAACGAACCTCATTCACGTGCATGCATTCACAGTTAACTCTTAAGAAAGACCGTAAAGAAACAAAGCTCCATGTTCTCTGCCTTCTTTGTCAAGCAAAAAAAAAAAAAAAAAAAAAAAAGAAAAATGCATATCAAAGCTTGATCATTGTATTAATTGATAATTGAATGATTCGAAATACATTTCGATTAGATATTATTAACATAATGTATCCTAACGGTTCAATATAAGATTTTATATATATATAATTTATATTTAATGTACTAATAATGTATGATATCTATTTAATAAATAAAAAAACATAACACTTATAAATGGGTAAATTATATAAAATTAAATAAATCACACTAGTGGCTTAATTTTTCTCTAACATGAATAAAAAATGCTTAATCATTCAAATCATTAATTAGAAATCGAGGGTTGGTTCACACTAACTTTGCTTTAATTAAAAGAAATGAAGTGTTCAACCACGAGACATGTCATAGCTGACTTGTATCAACTTCAGTCTAGGTTCTTGTCAGAACAGTGGTTACATGGATATAAATCAGCAGCTTTCATCTGATGACCAAGAAAATCCTAGAGAAACTCATTCAGCCAATAGAAGGATGCCACGTGGAAGGTTTCTAGATTAGGATGAACCTACACCGCAAGTTTGGCAGTGCTGAACTGATGCCATCAAATGGCCCCTAGAGTCCAACCAAAAAGTTGTTATCACTTTGCATATAAGTCAACTGATGTGCAAGTTGCTCTGGTCTTTTTGCCCCAAGCATCAATGCATAAAGTTCAAATTGCATACAGCTTTTTTGCCTTCTCTTAATCGCTTTGATCATGATATATATTCAGCAAAGTAAAAAATACTATGTGGTCCTAATTAATAATTCCTCCAACCCTATTTTACCTGTTAAATTACTCCTTTTTCGAGCATGTAATCAAAATTTTTGCCTTTTCTCTTTTGCATATTATTTTTCATTTTAATATTAAACAATTAAAATTTTTATATTATTATCCATTATTTAAGTAACAAATACTTTTTTATATATGAAAAACCGTAATATGAAAATAGAGAAAAATATTATTAATATTGAAATTTAAATTTAAATTTATTGAATTTTATTTTTTAAAACTAATTATATAAAACAATAAAATTAAATTTCGATTCAGTTAACAAATAAGTTAGTACTAATTCTTTCTTGCATGTTGAAATGCTTACAGATGACTTATTAGATAAAGAATAATATGGCGTTAACCTGCAACATTATATGCAAACAAAATTAGGTTATGGAAATATGATATATATTGAAGATATTTGTAATATTTAATTCAATTAGTTCACGATTTTATTTTTAAATAGTAACATTCAATTTATTTAAAAATTAAATTTTAATGTCTAAACTCTATTAAAATTAATAATTAAAAATATATTGTGTAAATTAAGTATATATATATATATATGTATATATATAAGATAATCACGAAGTCGAGGATTTGTCAACAGCTAACAGCTATTCTATTTTCTGAAGTAACTAAATCTGGGTATATCCAAAAACTGGGAAAAAATAACTGCCAACGAATTTGGATAAGATCTGAGCTCATCAATCAATTTTGTCCAAAGAAAATGGGAATCTCTAGCAATGGACTGTATCTTTGTCAGGTTGCTTGAGGAAGAGGATTCTAATTAAGACATATCCCTATCAACTCCAAGTGATGGAAAGTTTTTGTAAGGTTTTAATGTTTCAATATATATTGGTGGGTTCTTTTAGCCAGATTTTGACGAGGGATTTTTATGTCAATTTTCTAGGAAAATGTGTACAAAAATTTTTAGACGGCTGCTCAAATTAATGCCATCCTAAATTGGTACTAAATGGTTTCAAGACATTCAACTCAAGGCTACAACGATCTTTAATTGTTCAAAGTAATCAATGGATTGTTCTTTGCAGATAATGATTTGATAACGAGTAATATTATTTGAGTTGGAATTTTATTTAGTTAATTTATATAATTATTTTAAAATTTGATATTTAATATATTTGAATTTAAATTTAAATATTTATAATTATTTTTTTATTTTTAAATTTGGTCTATTTTTGTATAAAAAATAATAATTTTATTTTATCCCTCAATGGAACAATTTGACTGTTAACAAAAATAAATATTTATTTTTATTAGACATAATTAAATTGTGGGTCGCACACTTGTTTAAGTGGAAAAAAAAATCAATTTAGTTTTTTTTTATAAGAAAAATTTTGAGATAAATAAGTTGTTTAATTTTTTAAATTAAGATAAAAAATATCATATTTAACAGTTTAAAATAAATAATTTTAAATCATGTATTCGAGATAATCCTAACAAATGATAATCGATAGAACTCAAATTCAAAACTCTTGATAACATAAAATCGAATCATAATTAATTGAATCAACCATTTATTGATAAATTAATATAGTGATTTACCCATGACTTGCAAAAAGAAAATAATATTTTCATCTATGAATAAACAAATACAAAAATACTATACATGGAACATGAGGGTTTGATATGCGTGAAGGAAAAGAATATGTGAGTGATGTCTAATATTGTCCAACGTATTTTTGAGTATTTGTACAAATAAAAATTAATTATATCCCTAATATTTAATTTACGTACAAGTTATGTCATTCTGATTATCAGGATATACAAAATTCCTGCCAATAAAAAAGAAAAAACATTTGGGAGATGACATGAAAAATTAGTTAGCCAATAATATAAAAACATATGGCTTTTAAATTTGACAAATTGTTAAAAATTTATATTTTATATATTATCATTTTACACATTATCAATGAATCAAATATTTTATTAATTAATAAACTTAAATTTTAAAATAAATACATGAAATCTGATTTTTTAAAAATAAATTTATTAATAAAATAACATTATCTTGTTCATAAAATTTATATATTGATAAAAAATCCAATTATTAAATTTAATCAATGGTAATATACTCAATTATTAATGACCAATTAATAAGGTGTATGTTCTTGGCAAAGTCAAAGACATTTACGCCAATTGACCAGCGATGTGCGGCAAATGCTTATGCAAGTATGCAAAAAATACGTTAAGGAGGATGCTGGAAGATTCAGTCCAGATCAGCGAAGTTCCAAGGAAAATGACTAGTTCAACCAATGACGAAGCGGCATGCGGCGAATTTTTGTTGGAGGAAGCGGCAAAAAGAAAATGGAGTCCTAATATTTTAGAAAAATAAAAGTGATAAAATTTTCTTCTTGCCGCGTTTTATTTTCTTTTTTTATCTTCTACATTTTGAAATATGTTTACTGTTTCCTATTTTTAATTTCGATTTTTCAATTTTTTTTCTTTTACACTTCATAAAAGACAATCTTCTTGCATTTCAGAAATTCTTATCTTCTCATTTTAGAATTCTAATAACCCAAAGTTTAAATTAAACTATTAAGTTGTAACCATTGAAGTTAGCAATGATTTAATGTAATTGACATCAACTAAAAAATGTATCTCCGTTTAACTTAATTTATTTATACAATTAATTTTAAATTTAATATTTAATAATTTTAAATTTTAACATTTATAATCTTTTCTCTATTTTCAAGTTGTAATTTTTTTTGTTAAAAAAAAATCAAAATTCTATACTAAGGGATCATCCATACCATATAATCCTTCATCATAAGTGCACCAAACTTAAAATACAATGATAACAATTTTATCTTCTTAATAATTTTATGTATTAAATATATTTTTAAAAAATAATATAAGTTTACCTTCTATTGTATAATTCAAAATCCAACTAATTTTTGTAAGTACAAAAAAAAAAAATCTAAACTATAAGCAATTGCGTAAAAAAAAAAAAAAATCCAGTCAATAAAATCGGATGGTGAAGGAATTATAGGGACCATGGATGGTTGATTTAATGCGAGGCGAATTAATTTGTTCTCAATTAATATATAGGATCAAACCTTGTTTTTATGCATGAGTTTGTTCTTTATTTATGGAATATCTACTGATTTTTTTTTTCAACTTCAAAATCAAACAAACAACAAAGGAAACCGTGTTCCAAAATTTCTTGCATTTCAGCTTGAATAAATCTTCACAGGTTGGCTACTGATCCCACGTTTGCTAGATAGTATTGCAAAATGTTTTCGTATAACTTGGGCAGATTATTGAAGACCAACCCCGCCTTTTGCACATTAATATATATTTTTAGTAAGTAGGAGGTTGCTAGTATTGTAAAACGTTTTTGTTTTATATTAGTATAAATTAATCCTTATATATATATATATATAAGAGTAAAGTCCACTTACATTATTGTAAGTGCTATACATTTTATTACCCTTGGATCAAAATTAAAGTTATAATACTTGCATTTACTTATTTTGATTCAAAAGTACATATATATATATATATAAAACACTTATAAATGGATATATATATATGTATGTATATGCTAGCAACTTAGAAATAGGTTTTTTTTTTTTTTAATTTCAGTATAAAACAGCTTTTGTGCTGCTTATTTTTTAAATAAGCTTTTCAGGCCAAACAATGAGTTTAATTTCAATAAATATTGTCAAATTTTATGCCAATATTCAATTATTCAGTAAGGCAAATCTATCTGGACTCTAAACCCAAATAGGGCCATGTTCCATGGCCCAACTCTCCTTATTGTGCCCTGCTATAACAACTAAAAAATATTAAATCGATGACCAGTATAAACAAAAGGAATCTCAAATCGTTGGATTTGATTTGACTCGAGCTCGGGAGAAACCGAAAATATTAAGTGAAAACTTACTAATCCAATTTTCTCCTGCGTTCATATCGCGTGACTGCTCATAAATAATGTAAACGTGTAAATAATAATTTTATGTGTTTTTTTTTTACGAGTAATTGAATAATATATTTTAATTCAATAATATTTTTTTGAAATGTTTAATTCAATAATAATTCAATAGTAAATGCATAAATATGTCTTATTATTAAAAAAATGAGTTTGATATGTTATTAATTAAATAATAATAATAATTGTGGATATAAGAATTTATTCTGTTCTATGCCTATAGTGGAACTGAATAAAAGTCTTTTAACTATTTATATCTAGATAAATTAAATAATCTATAGATAAATTCAATTTTAGAATTTTAAAGATTTATTGGTCATCTAATTAAATTTATCTATGAGTTGTTATTTTTTTTATCTTTAATTAAATTTAAATAATTTAAATATAAAATCAAAGAGGTTAAATTCTTTTAGAACTTAACACTATAAATTAAAAAAAAAAAAAAAAACTCTTCTAAATCATTTGACACAATTTGAGGAAAGAATACTTGAAGGCAATTTGAGAAGAAGAAAATCTAAAAGGTCAAAATTTTCAGAGCTTCGGAAGACAAAGTTTTTATAATTTTAAGAAACAAGTTCAATAAGATAACTGAGAAAGAAAGAAGATAGAAGATCCCGAAAAAAAAAAAGTTTTAAGAACAAAGTTTTTAAAATTTTAAAAAGAACTTTAAGAAACAAGGTCAATTGGGACAACAAAGTTTTTAAAATTTTAAAAAATAAATTTAAGAAACAAGTCCAAGAAGACAATTGGGAAAGAAAAATTTTACCTGAAATGTAGATTACAATATAAAAGGGAGCGTGCATTGGGTTGTTTTCAATTTTTTTTCTAAAAATAAATTTCAATCAAATATAAAATTAGAAATTAAAAATATAAAAAAAATTGAACTTAATGCATAAATAAATAATAATGAAAATAAAAAAAAAAGATAGAAAAATCAAATATAAAGATTTATAAAAATCTGATCCATTTCCAAAGATACTTATATACTCTCCAAAGACACATACATACTTTCTTTTACACTATGTTTGAATAAACATTAATAAAAGAAGGGAAAAAAATGGAATGGAATGAAAGGTTTTTTAAAAGAAAAGAAAAGATATATGTACTTTTTTTGTTTTGATAGCTAAAATTAATAATGAAAAATAAAGTAAAAGAATCGTGATAATCATTGTTTGGTTAAATAATGAAAAGAGAATGAAATGATTTATTATATTATTTTTTTTATTATAACATTTGATAATATTTGTTTTCATTATAACATTTACATGTTTATGTTAACATATTCCATGTTTTTAATTTTCCTTTATTTCTTCACAAAAATAGTTATCAATGAAATTTATGAAATTCATAAAAATAAGAGAAAAAATTTGGAGACAATAAATTTATTGGTAAATGATGTTTTGTATTCTCAATCTAATTTTAGAGTTTAAAATCATACATTTTTAATTTAGAGAAATTAATAAAGATATAATAGTCATTTTATATTTTAAACATTTTATTTTTTTTCCCTTCTTTTTTCCCTAATTTGGGTAATTAAAAAATGAAAATAATTGAGGGAAACCAAGGGAAGTTAAGCATACCTTCCTTTCCTTTATTTTTATTTATGTCATATATAAACAAGGGAAAGTATTCTCTATTTCCTTTTATTTCCATTTCATTCCTTTCTTTTCTCTCCCTTTACCTCAATCCAAACATAGGCTTAGTTATCTTAACCAAACACAATTCATTATATCTCAACTCTTATAAATAGACTATCCAAGATTAAAAGTACAATAAACCAAAAACCTTTAAGAAGCGTTTGGCTTGCAAATTCTTAAATTCTGAGAAGGCATATGATTTTGGGGAAAGTGATAGTCAAAGGAAATGAATGATTCATGTGTTTAGTTGACCTTATAAAATGTAAGATTTCTGTATTTAGTTCGTTGAATCTAAAATTACCTAATGAATTATTTTACTATAATATCCTTAATGACATGAATAACATGTGATATTTATAAAATTATTTATTTAATATTTTCTTAATATATTTATTAACACATGAATAAGTGATTTATTTAACATTTTCATAACATATTTATTTAACTTGCAAGCAATTTAATTAATTAATATAACATTAAAAAATATATCAATTCATGAAAAAGACTTTAAAGTTTCACTCAAAAAATAAACAAAAAGTTCAAATGTATCGTAACAAAGGTCCAAGATGCTTAACAAATGAAAATATAGCAATGATTATTATAAAAAGAAGACGGTTGTTTATAAAAACTGTCATCTATTCTATAAAAAGATGATATTTGTTTATAACAATCATCATCTATTCCATAAAAAATAGCATATGCATGATTTAGTTAAAGAAGATGATTGTTATAACAATTGTCATCTATTCCATAAAAAAATAATGGTTGTTTATAACAACCTTCGTCTATTCTATAAAAAAAAAAGTAGTATGTGCATGATTTAGTTAAACATAATGATTGTTATAATAATCATCATTTATTCCATAAAAAGATTATTGTTGTTTATAAAAATTCTCACCTATGGCATAAAAGGATGATGGTTGTTTATAACAACTATCATTTATTCCATTAAAAAAAAAAAAACGCTTTGATCAAATATATCAGGAGATTATTTAACTTTTGAGGGCTAGAATTTTATCAACGAGGGATATTCTTTTATATATGTGAAAGTAGGGACATGAGTTTGATAAATTTTCTTATGTAGAGTTAGTGAAGTTTTTTTATTAAAAATATTAGATAAAATTAAAATAAAATTTAATAAAATAAATATTTTACTATTAACATTTGTTTCATTTCAAATAAAATATATATCGATTTTATAATTTATTAATATATTTTATATATTGTGTATAAAATATTTTTTCAAGCTAAATATTAATTGAAAATAAATATTTTATTACAAAAGTTTATTTTATTTCAAATAATTAGAATATTATTTACATAATATACCATACGTTAATAATTTTTATTATTGTATTTGTCATAATATATAGATCTACAGACCTATCACTAAACATCGATTTAGGGAGTCACCACCAACTTTTTTTGTTTAAGTGTGATTAGTTACCTAATTGAATCTGTCTAATTTTAAAGAGAACTCCGAAACTTGACTTAAGTATTTTTAAAAGGCAGATTCTAATCTACAAAACCAAATATAGGTTTGGGATTATAGTTACGTATAAGGAAGGTTATAACACCCTTATAACGCCCTTTTAAAGGATGGTATCAATTTGATTTCTTGTTATCCAAGCCTTAAAACATGTTTATAATTTATCCAAATAATTTAATTGTTGAAAATTGATCTTCATATTACTTTAATAGTTTGGTAGTAATTTAAGATAATTTCCTCATCTTAAGAGTATTAATGAAGACTAGTGTCACACTTTGAAAAGGCTTCATCATCGGATTCATTGTCTATTGTATTTAGAAAACAAACAGTAAAATTTTTCAATAGTTTGGTAAAATTTTACTTCGATACACATCCTCTAATAGTTTGATGAGATTTTATTTGAAAACTTCTTTATAAAGGTGTTTAAAGAAAACTCATTAAATTTTTCAATAGTTTGATAAGATTTAATTCACGATTTAAATCTTCCAATAGTTTGATAATAATAAAAATTTTATTGTTTTTTTATAAAAAAATTCATTAAATCCTCTAATAGTTTGGTAAATTTTAATTTAAAGATTTAAATCTTTTAATTATTTGGTAAGATTAAAAAAAATTATTTTTTTCACAAAAATTTGGTTATGAAATTTTTCAATAGTTTGGTAGAATTCATAATTAAAAAAAATTTAAACCGATGAAAATCCTTCAATAATTTGGTAGGACTCATGAATTTATTTTTGAAAACTTTTTTTTTAGGAAAGTCAATTAAAATAGACAAAATTTAAATCAAAATAAATTAAATAAAAATAAAAATAAAGTTACTAAAGGATTTAATAGCGATTCGACTTGGCTGCAAGAATAAAAAAATGACTGGTGCAGTTGGGAGTGTGGATCAACTTGGCTTGGCTTACAATTTCTGAAAATCGAGTCACAATTGGATCAGGTTGGGTAAACGGCAAATGCATGTATCATGAGTTTCGATATCCCAAAATGGTGCCATTTGGTTATGGGTATATAAAACTAAAATTTCTTTTTTACGGTGCCATTTGGTTATAGGTATATAAAGCCCAAATTTCCTTTTTTTGCTCAAAACTGCTATACACTCTCTTTCTCTTCCCTTAATTTCTTTATTTCTCTCTCTAAAAAAAAATGAAAATCAGTGGTCGAAAACTAGAAACTGATTGGATTTTGGAAAAAGACATCGAAATCTCACCAGAGCTATGGCTAGGATATGTGTTTCACTACTAGATTCTGGGAATTTTCCTAGGAGTTTGATTTTTGGCCAAGATTCTGCCGGAAACTTCAACTTTGGCCAAAAATTCAATCAAAAAATTCAAAGTTCATCCAATTTTTCAAAATTTTCTAAAATATTTAAAAAAGGCAAAAAATACCAACTTGAATCTTCTGGGCTTTCTAAATTTTCTAATGACCAAATCAAACTTTCACAATTTCCTTAAATTTCCCAAAAATCCTTTGAACATTTCAAATGTCAAAACCCAATTCCAAAAAAAAAAAAAAATCCCAAAACCAAAAATTTTGACTAAATCCCAACAATCTAGAAGATAAAAACCCCCAAACTGAATTTCCAAAAACCAAGAGCCAAACCTAGAAGATTTTGTATGCTTAAATTGCTGTAGTTACTTCTATTTCTTGCCGATTACTTCTTGTCCTTTGATTGCCCCTTATCTCTTGTCACTAGGTCTTTACATTAGGGATTCAATCCCTTTCATTTTGGAAAAAGAATTTAACCGAATTTGTGATTTGATTTTTTGCATTTTTCCTTTCTCATGAAGATTGGGATAAAAGAAATCTCCAAAATCATTTAATCATTAAGTCTAATAATTTGCCATTGATCTTCCCTAGTAAAATCCCACGATTTTCAAACTTTCCATTTCTTTCTTTTTTTTGATTTTTTTTCAACTTTGACCTTTGATTATTCACCAAAATAAATTCACAATTAAAATTCAAAATCAACATTAAAATTGTGGCCTTTTATCCTTTTGGGCCTAAAGTATTCCAATCGAGGCTAATTTACAATCAAAAGCCCATTTCAATTATGGCAAATTTTTTCAGACAAAATGAGGTGTTTATAGTTATCTTTTTTTGTACATGTTTTTGTGAAATAAGAACTGTACAAAGATCAAAAGACATCTATTTTGTTCGGATCTAGAAAATTTGTAAATTTTTAACTTGAAATCCAAGGATTCACAATTTGAAAATTCAAGGGTTCGCCATTAAGTTCAAAGGTTCACAAAACTTCAAAGATTCGCAAGGTTTCATAAAAAGAATTAAAACATTCCAAAACTCTAAGATTCACAAAAGATTCAAAAATTCGTAATGATTCTAAAATTCACAAAGATTCAAGATTTGTAAAGGTTCTAGGTTTTGCAAAATTTCCAAGTTTTGCAAAGATTCCAAAAGTTCATAAATGATTCAAGATTCTCAATGATTCCAAGATTCTTAAAGGTTTCAAGATTCACAAAAGTTCTAAGATTCACAAAAAATCTAAGATTTGTAAAAATTTCAAGATTCTCAGAGGTTCCAAGATTCAAAAAGACTCCAATATTTGTAAAGATTTCATATTCGCAAAGACTTCAAGATTCACAAAGATTCAAAGATTCGTAAGAATTTCAGATTCGTATGAATTTTAATTTTGCAAAAATTTCAGATTTGCAAGACTTTCAGATTTGCAAGACTTTCAGATTTACAAAAATATCAATTTCGTCATTTTAAAGATTCGCAATTGTAATTTTTAGGAATCCACAGCAAAATTTTCAAAATTCACATACAATATTCAAATATTCGCACTCAAAAGATTTTTGTTAGTGATTCACATCCAAAATTTAAAGTTTCACATTTGAAAATTTTATGGATTCACATCAAAGAGTTCAAGGCTCACATACAGAATTCAAAGATTCTCATTCAAAAATTCTAGAAATTCACACCCAAAAGTTTAAGATTTTCATTTGAAAAACTTAGGGATTCACATCCAAATTTTCAAATATTCACATTAAAAAAACTTTAGTGTTTGACATCCAAAATTTCAAAGGTTCTTATTCAAAAAAGTTTAGGGTTTCACATCCAAAATTTCAAAAATTCACATTTGACAAATTTTAGAAATTCACAATCAAAATTTTAAAAATTCTCATTTGAAAAACTTTAATGATTATGCCCGGAGTCCTGTCGATCATAGTTATTTTTAAAAAATCTCATTTAAAAAAAGGCTCTGTAACTTTAAAAGTTTGAATGTTTTCTTTGTCCAAAAAAAAAAAAATCTCATCATGAAATATCTTCCTTATTTGAGGATTCAAAAGTCAAACATTTTCTCCGACCAAAGTCAAAATCTTGTAAATGATAAATGTAATAATAATAATGCAAATGCTTTTTAAATGATGCAAATGCATGTCCTAAACAATAATCCAGATGCTATACCATGATTTAAATATTTACTATATGATGTGAATGTATGCCCCAACTATGATGCAAATGCAATTATCAAAACAAGGATTCAAATATTCACCAAATTATGTACATGTACTTTTCCAAACAATAATGCAAGCACAATACAGGTAATGTAGATATCATTAAATTAATGCCATGAAATTTCAATTGAAGTAACAAGGTTCTCAAGACTTCACCATCTCATATATTCCTTCTTAGCTTCTCAGTACTAACACTCTTAAAGCAAATTTCGTTAACTAATCTATGTTATTTTTCTTATTTGGTCGCAACTTGTAGGTTTTATATTCCAATCCATCACTATATTCATCATTGGGTTACCTCATTTGCCATTTTCAAGTCGTCTTCATGTTTCTTTCATTTTTTTTTCAATTTCTTTTTGCCCATGTCATCTTGGATTTCTTTCAAAGGAATGAAAGAATCTTTTATGGACAATCATTCACTTATTTATCATAATTCTAGTTTCATGAAAAATATGATTCAACCATACATTTTCTCAATTCAATAAGGGGATGCTCACTTGGTAAAAGAAAAAGAAAAATAGGTATTCATTATCGAAAAGAAATTTGGTCAAACATAAACCAAAGATGAATAAAAGCAAAATATTATGACTAATTAAATGTGATATCAACATCCAACATAATGACTGTTCAAACAATTTTAAACTCTAACTCAGAATTCTTTGTCGAAAGCATATTCCATTTATATTCTCGATCTTTGAATAAAACATTATTCATATCCCAGGGATCCTTAAATGAAGCTATTTTTTCAAGTTTCCATTTTTACATAAACCACCATTTTAGGTTTTTAGTTTAAGTCTTCCTTTTTTTTTTTTTTGGCTTTTTTTTTTGCTTGCATATCTTTTTCTCATATTTTCTTCTCATTTCTCTTTTTCTTTGATCTATCAGTGACATTTCGATCAAAATCTCAAATAATCCAATTGCAAACCTTCATTAGTTCAATTCATGATTTTTCAATTCAAGTAATCACATTTGATCAAAATGAACTTTCTAAGGTCCGTAATGTAAGCTAAGGTGATGTCTTATGAAAGAAATAGATAAAACAAGCCCAAAATATACTTGAAAGGTAATCAACCCAAAGATTTTTTTTTTCATGTAGATCATCTTGACATTTTGCCTCATCAATTTCTTCTTATTTTTCTTTGTTTTTTCATTTTTTTTGGTTCATTTTTTTTACATTTTTCATCATTTTTCAAGAAAGATCTGAACACAAAAAAGTTTTGCCCATGAAATCTTTAAGGATATTCATTTTCTTTTTTGTAAACAAGCTTATCTAATTTTACAACCCAATGTAGGGGTGATCCTTGGTTAGGGTTCCTTGAAAGAAAATTTCAATAGATTTAAATGGGGTAGTAAAAGATAATTTTACTCTTTGTGTGAAAGATAGAAGAATGATGGCCATTTCTCATCTCAAACATGAATATTCTCAATGAAAACATTTATTGACCAAAAATAAATATCACGTACTACATCAGTTTAATCTTTCAATGAATGAAATTCTTTGCTAAATTTATCTTCTTTTATTTAGTAATCCTAATAGAGTAACAATCTTAACTTATCAATCATATCAATATGAATGATACTTTCAAAATTGAATCTGAATAGTTGTCATGATTGTTTGAATATTCATTATTTGGAATCTGAAAATAGAGATGAAAAGGTAAAAGTATATAATGGTGATTCATACGAAAGAGGAAATGTCTTGAAAATGCATCATATCTGTCACATTTATTAAAATGATGAAAAATAAAATGAAATCCTAGTACATAAAAAAATCATTATTCTAAAAAAATCCTAAAATAATAAGAGTTCTAGTCAACCTTTTCGTATCCTCTTAAAATCATACCCTTAAGTGATACGGCAAAAGGTCTTTATTGACATTTAGCTCCCCTAATTTGTTAAAGCTCACCAAACCTGCTAGAATCAAACTTTGTACCTTATGCTTGAAAGCACAACAGGTTTTTATAAAATGACCCACATTCCCATTATAGTAATCACATGTGGTATTAACATTTTACCATTTAAGATAAGATGGCTTCAATGGTTTCAAATAAACTGGAGAAACTAGGATGTTCTTGACCAATTTTAAGAATAACTTAGTATATATTATGAGTATAGGATCAATGCAAGCTCTCTTTTAGTTGTTCCTAGATTTTTTCAAACAACTCGCTTAGTTGTTATACTTTGAAACTGATGTGTGACAAGACTAGGCCCATATGTAGGTGTTTGAAAAATAGGTTGGTAAGCGGATGGGTAAGCTAGTTTGGAATAGGTTGGTAAAGGACTTGTGCAATACTATTGGCAGCAGTGTAGTAAATAGGATGAACAGGTTGGTGGATATGAAGCATAGCTTCTGAATTGTTACCCTTTAAAACTCACAACTTGTGCTTCAACTTTTTTCTGTTTAAGCATCTTTTTTTTTTTGTGCTGGTTGTCTCTTATTCTTCAAACTTGCCACTTTTGATGGTATTTTCAATAATCTCCATTGAGATCACTATATCAACAATTTTTTGTTACATTTTTTATCATTTTCTCATAATATGGTGCCTTAAAGTGTTAATAAATAGTATTATAGTCTCTTTCTTAGTTAGAAAAGTTTGAACATAAGTAGCCATATCCCTCAATCATTGGGCATATTCTTTGAAGGATTCAGTTGCCTTATTCTCCATGCTTTGTAAAGAAATACAATCAAGAGCCAAGTTTGTGATATGTTGGTATTGGGTAATGAACACCGGAGCAAGCTCATTCCAAGAGTGAATATGGGTTCTATCTAATTAGACATACTACCTAGTAGTTGAGCTGGTAAGGCTATCTTGGAACACATGTATCAACAGATTTTCATCATTGGTGTAGGTGACCATTTTTGATAGTATATAGTGACATGAGTTATTAGATACTTTGTATTGTCGTACTTCTCAAACTTAGAGACATTAAATTTTAGCAGGATTACAACTATCTAGGACCAAGTAGAGGTCGATTGCATTTATGGAGCCATAAAGTCTATACCCTCAATGGTTTATAATCTCTCTTCCAATAGGTTCATCTTCTATTTAGACTTTGAATCCTTTTAAACTTTTAACTACCTATAGTTCCAACTTTTCCATTTCTTTTGGATTATCCAAGTCAAAGACATAGACTGGCTTTGCTGCTTTTTCAATGAAGATAGGATTGATATAGTTTTGAACGCTTCTTTAAGTTGATATAGATGACATTTTTGAGTAAGTATACCCTGCAAGAAATGTGAACTGTTCTAGTAAAATACCTTAAGTGGATTGGGCTTGATATGGGCCATAACCAATAGGACACAGAAGGTTAACAACATGTTGCAACGGATAGTCTTTAGGGCTAGCATCTTCTTTTACAGCTTTTTTTTATTCAGCTTGTTCAATGCCTTGAGAATTTTACTCAACTTTTTTTTTATTTCTTTTTAGCCCTTTTTTAACTTCTCAATGCAACTTATGTTTTCTTACTTCATTTGTCTAACTCGAGCTCGGTATTGTACAAGTGATGAGTTGGTTGAGCTATTCTTGAACCTTAATTTACCACAATTAGAGTGCATATTTATAGTGATGTTTATTAAACCATCCAATCATGCATGAAAATGAATGCATGAATGCATGAATGCAATAAAAATGATTTACCACATAACAATTGGTAACAAAAAAACTTTATTGAATTGAAAGTTATTTCTAACCAAATCTAATATCACATCCATAAAAAGTATAAAGTTTATTGAGGATGAAATCCTTAATTTATTGATATTGGCTTTGCACTTCATTAAGGAAATTTAACAGTTTTTTGTGCTCCCATTGGTGGCACTTTTGTTTTCCACTTTTTAACCTTTTATACTATGTTCTTGGCTCTGTAAGTAGCCACAATGCTTTGGTCAAGCAGGTATTCCAATTGGTCATGCTTTCTCATATATGCCTCATTTACTTGCTCACATTCTTCATTCATAGCCCCCACTTGTGTTTCAATTTCAACCACAACCTTATTAAACATTTGGATGTACTTTTAGGCTTTAGAGAGTGCCTTCTCACTTTCTTGTAGCTTTGCTTGCAATTGTTTGTTTTCTTTCAAAAGTTAGGCTAACTATCGAATGGTGGATGACTTTGTTGTGTTAAGGTCAGCAAACAAACTCTTTCATTCATCTTTTTCTTGTTTGAATGCTTAAACACCCTTTTTAGCATTTTGTTTGGAAGTTTTAACTTTTAGAGCTTTTTTTTCAGGTTGGTGAAAGATTTTGCTAGGCTCTCCATAAATGTAGCTAAAATCCTTCTTATTAAAATTATTTTGTGATAATCACTCTTTATGATAAATCTAATAATATAAATGCATGCATAGTAAAAGAAAAAGGTTAGTATACACATATTATGTATAAAGAACAATATATAAATTTACAATTAGAATAGCAATAAATGTCCCATCATGCGTCCTATTTAGGATTTTCTAACACAAAGGAGGGTAGGGCTCTAACTTAGGTTCGTACCCTTAATGTTTATTTAGATGCTAGGTTCATAGGTTTGACAGTCTAAAGGTTCCTAAATTGTTACTTACACCATTGTCCATTATAGACTAGTAAAGCATCCCAATCTTTACCCATCATAGGCTACAAACGGAAAAGATTTAATTTGAGTGAGAGTATTTCACTAACCCATGCGAAGACATGAAATCTCACGAAAGTGTAGGCACTTTACTCTTTTTCTAGAGGATTGGGCTTGGGTGTAGAGCTCATGTTATGCACATACAAATGGATGACAATATATAACAAAATTTTTAAAAAAATAAACATAAGAGACAACACAAAATCTATTAAGTTAGCCTTGGATAACATGAAACTATTTACTAGCCTAACTCTTGTCTATCCCCAACAGAGTTGTCAAACTATTATAATATATGGATCCATAGATCTATCACTAGACATCGATTTAGGAGTCACCACCAATAATTTTTTTTGTTTATGTGATTGGCCACCTAACTATATTGTCTCATTTTAAAGAGAAGTTCCAAACTTAACTTAGGTATCTTTAAAAGTTATATTCTAGCCACGAAACCAAATTTAGGTCTGAGTATACAGTTATGCATGAGGAAAGTTATAACAACCTTATAGTGCCCATTTAAAGGATGGTATCAGTTTGATTTTATGTTATCCAAGCTTTAAAACATGTTTATAATTTAGCTAAATAATTTAATTATTGAAAATTGATCTTAAAATTATCCAATTTTTTGTTAGTAATTTAAGATAATTTCCTCACCTTAAGAGTATTCATGAAGACTAGTGTCCTATTCTAAAAAGGCTCCGTGATTGGATTCATTAATATATTTTATTTAGAAAACAATCAGTGAAATCCTGCAATAGTTTAGTAAGATTTAACTTCGATGCACATCTCCTAAATAGTTTGGTGAGATTTTATTTGAAAACTTATTTATAAAGTTTTTTTAAGAAAAATCATTAAATCTTTCAATAGTTTAGTAAGATTTAATCCAAGATTTAAACCCTCTAATAGTTTGGTAGAATTAAAATTTTTTTTTTATAAAAAAATTCATTAAGTCCTCCAACAGTTGGTAAGATTTAATTTAAAGATTTAAATCCTCCATTTGTTTAGTAGGATTTTTTTTTAAAAATTTTATTTTTTTCATAAAAATTTGGTTATGAAATTCTCTAATAATTTGGTAGAATTCATAATTTAAAAAAAAAATTTAACCCATGAAAATCTTTCAATAGTTTGATAGGACTCATAAATTTATTTTTGAAAACATTTTTTTAGAAAAGATAATTAAATAGACAAAATTTAAAGCAAAATAAATTAAAGAAATAAATTAAAAAAAAGTTATCGAAAGATTTGATAGCAGCTTGGCTACAAGAATAGAAGATGGTTGGTGCAATTGGGAGTGTGGCTTAGCTCGACTTAGCTTACAGTTGTTGGAAATTGGTTCGTGATTGGATTGGGTTTGGCAAATGGAAAAGGAGCAGATCCTGGGTCACTTTATTCTAAAATGCTATTGTTTGGTTATTGGTATATAAAGCTCAAATTTCCTTTTTTCGTTTAGAGTTGCTCTAGACTTTCTCCCTCTTTCCTTAATTTCTCTACTTCTCTCTCTAGAAAAATATGAATGTCGGTGGCCAAAAACTAAAAACTCGTTAGATTCTGAAAAAACACGTCGGAATATCATAAGAACTATGACCGAGATACGGGTTTCACTTTTTAATTATGGAAACTTTGCCGAGAACTAGATTTTTGGTTAGGATTTTGCCATAAACTTCAACTTTGGCTAGAAAATTCAACTGGGAAATTCAAAGTTCATCCAATTTCTAGAAATTTCTAGAAAAAAAAAGCCAAAAACACCAATTTAAATCATCTGGGATTTCTAGATCTTCTAATGGTTGAATCAAACTCTCACAACTTCACTAAATTTCCTAAAAATCTTTCAAAATTATGAAAAATCAAAACTTAATTAAAAAAAATCCGAAAACCAAAAGTTTTAACTAAATCCCAACAATCAAGAAAATCCCAAACCCCTAAACCAAATTCCCAAAAACCAAAAGCCAAACCTAGAAATTTTGGTACCCTTAAATTGTTGTAGTTTCTTTTATTCTTTTTATTGATTGTTTCTTGTCCTTTGATTGCCCTTTATCTCTTGTCACTGGGTCCTTATATAGGGATTAAACTCCAATCAATTTGGAAAAGGAATTTAATTGAATATATAATTTGATTGTGATTTGATTTTATGCATTTTTCCTTTCTCATAAAGATGGGATCAAAGAAATCCCCAAAATCATTAAATCATTAAGTTTAATAAATTGCATTGATTTTCCCTTACAAAATCCCACGATTTTCAAACTTTCCATTTCTTTTGTTTTTTTGATTTTTTTTAAATTTGACATTTGACTATTGACTAAAATAAAATCACAATTAAAATCCAAAATCAAATTGGAAATTAAAATTTAAATTTAAATCAAAGTTAAAATTAAAATCAACATTAAAATTGTAGATTCTTATCCTTTTGGCCTGAAGTTTCCAATCGAGGCCTACATTACAATCGAAAGCCCATTTCAATTATGGCAATTTTTCCTAGATAAATTGAGTTTACAACATCTTTATTAAATAAAATAATTGAGTTTACAACATCTTTATTAAATAAAATCAAATTAATTGTACAAAAACTCAACTAAAAAATAAACTAAAAAATTGAATTAATTTCTATTTTGTATAAAATGATACTTTGCTATATATGATGCTAAGGGTCAAATGTTGAGGCTTCAAAGTCTCTGCACATGTCAAATTAATTTTGGTTTATGATGCATTTTTTATGATATTAAAAGGTATAATAGACTATAAATACCAATTAATTAGGGCAAATTGGGATAAACTTTACTATCTGCCAGAAATATGAAAAACCTTAAAAAGAGAAAGGTTTTGATTCCATGTTATTTCACCTTTTGATACTATTGGAAATCTTAGAAAATCTCAAGGAATCAAATTTCACATACTAAATAATGGAATCACTTTATGAAAACTAGGATTTTTATGAAATCTTAGATTCCATGAACCAAGCATCCCCATAATGTTTTTTTGAAAATCTAATAAATACATTAAAGTTTTTCACTCACCTTGAACCCACAAGCTCAAATAAGAGACAATTTTTTTTGCAAACTAAATAACCTCACTAAGCTAAGGTGTTTACCTAATTAAGTACAAAGAATGGCAAATGAAAAACAAATATAATTTGGATACAAGAATGGGAAGAATTAGCTCTAATATTCTGAATGCTCTTAAATTCTTGAGAAAATAAAGATAAGGCTTTTTGGTACTTACTTTCCTACTTCCAAGTGTGTTGGAATTCCCATTTTATAAACAAATAAATTTGTAACTATTGAGAATTGTTTGGAAAAGAAAATGCACATTATTTCTTTTGAAAAACTAACCGTTGGAGGTTGATAAAAATAAGGCGATTGATTCGACCCATTAGTGGATTGATCGGTTCATAAAGTTTTTTCAAATTTTGATTGTTGTAGGCTAGGAGATTGATCCAATTTCATAGGAGATAGATCATGTCATACTAGGTAGCATTTTGGATGAAAAATCATCATGAGAAGTCAACTGCCGTAGATCCTATTTTGCACTTTTCCCACTAATTTGATGAAATCTTGATATATACAACTCCAAATCAAGATCCATTAAAAGATTTAAAAACTAAACTTATATATTTTTCTATTCATATAAAATTCATCATTTAAACCAATGTATAAAAATTATAGTAAAATTTTCAAATCTATCATTTGTGCAATTGTTAGAAAACCTACACAGTTTTTAGTAAAAATTCAAAATCTTTTCTTAAAAAATTTAAATTTGAATTTTGTTTGGTCTATTAGAAAGTAGATTCAAATAACTTTCCAACTATATATAATTCAAATATTAAAAATGTATAAATTAATACAAAAAAAATCAATGTTGGAAAACTTTGTTCTTAGAAAACAATTTTCTCCATTGAATTTATTTATCAAAACCAATACTACTAAAATTATATAGAGCACAAGACAAATAATTTCACTTTAAAAACAACAATTATAATTTCATTTAATCTTAAATAAATAATCTTTAAAGAGTATTTTTTGTTTGGAAAAACAAAACATAAAAGAAAGATTTGTTTAAACTTAAAAATCATTTTTCAAATAATAGTTAGTCGTGGAAACTTATATTTTTTAGATAAATATTAAGACCAAGCTTAGGAAACATTGTTCCAAGATATTTTTAAAATAAAATAACAATTTGAAAGACAATACTAATTTAGTACTAAAATGATAAAACTTAAGAATATATACTAAATATATCTTTTTCAAAATCTTAATGTTTTGTCATTTTAAAAGAATAATCAATTTAAGGCTAACAATCTCTTCCTTTTTTATATGACAAAACTTAAAGATAAATTTGCTTGATGAAAAACTTCATTTGAAACATATTAGAATTCTAAAAAAAAAAAAAAAACTCTCTTTTAAACCATGCATGTTTCCTAGCAAAACTCTTCATCAACTAATGCATTCTTCATCCTAATCCAACACTCATAATCTAACATACATATATATGTCAAAGAAAGTATATCTATTAAGCACACACATATGTATATATCAAAGCATATATTTCATTTTAGCACATATTAATGTACATTTGTCCTAAAGATATTTCTCTCCCTTTTTGTCATGCAAAAAGGAGATTAATTCAAGGCATAGGATAATAGCCATGAGCAAATTAATTCAAGCATAAAGAATCCATGGCTTCAAATGTAATATGCACAATGAAGTTTAAATACATATATTCAAGCCCAAGAATATAAAAGTAATTTAATATATCAAAATTTATTATCTAAGGACAATAGTCTTAAATTTACTATATGATACTTATGAGTAAAAAGACCTTATGAGTAAAAAGAACGAAGTATAATATGCATGTCTCATAAATAATTTCATTATAAAATGTGTTTAGAATTTAAAACATTAATATCATATAAACATATATTCATGTACATATATTGAAGCTCATACCAAAAGTTAAAAAAAATGTTTATAACATAAATAACTATTTTAATTAAAGCAAAATTGTATTATATGATTTCTAGCTTTTGAACAAAAGGAGAAGTGATCAATTTAAGATGCACACAATTTTTGCATTAAGGATATGTATAATCTATATTAAAAAGACACATATTTATGCATGATAAGCACAGCTCTTTAGTATAAGTATCTAGCTTTCAATAAGCAACATATCTCAAACACATAAGGAAGATTCTAAAATATATCTCAATAATATGATAAAAACACTCTTCCATAAACATATCCAATCCAAGGAAATATTCAATAAGAACTATAGCTCATATACATGTAATGAAGCATGAGTACTAGTGAGCAATAAGATTCCAATATCATGTTATAACAGAGATTATACAAGCATTCCAAACATGATGATCACATATGAAATATCAAAGAGATCATAAAAGCATAATGATTCTAATATTCAATACATGATGGAAACATATTCAATATATTTCAAATCATTTCAATGTATAGAAATGTAATAAGTCCAATCATGTACAAATATTTAAACTCATTCAAGAATTTATTTCAAACAATATATCCACAAATTCATAAAACCCATAAAAGCACATATAAGTATATGTCAAATCATATTTAGCAATATACTAATACAAACATTAGGCATAATATAACACATGCTATTTTTCCTAAGAGATTGTTTATCTTCAGCAAATCAATGAACATGTATAAAAATTTTTAAATATAAATTCATAATCTATAAGTCAAAGCAATTTAAAAATCAATAAATCAATATAACCAACTCATAGCCATATCCAAAGATTTTATCTTAAAGCAAATAAAGACCAAGAAATCAATATAACCAATTCATAGCCATATTTAAAGATTTTATTTTAAGCAAATATTCATGCATTAAAAATCATTAATCTCATTTAAGAAATCAAGAATTAGACGTAATATCATTTAAGGTGTATTAATTAATCAAAACTTTTAAGAATGTTCAAACAAATTCTAGTAAGTAGCTTGATGATGAATTTGTTCAAAGTGTTAACATATTTTAGTACTAAATGATAGCTCTAAAATTTTAAAATTTGTTTGAATTTGATACATTTAATAGTTGTTTTCTTGATCCTTAGGTTTTTTACTTGGAGTAGAATTTCTATTCATTTTCATGCAAAATCCATACAAGATTAACACAAGATCCACTATTGTAATATTTAGCCATGCATGTTAAAAGAAGTAACTGAATTCTACTTGAAGTTGGATTTCCAAATTCAACTTGAAGTAGGAATCCTAATGACCCTTTGACTCCTACATCAAGGAATGACTTTATAATATTTGGCCAAGAGAGATTCAATGCAACCATGACTTTTTGATCAATCATTCAAAGAGTTATATTTCAACAATGACTTCTGTAAGATTAATCTTAAAAGTTTGGATGAGAAGCAACAACAAGGTCTTGGAATTCAAAATAGCTGAAAGCTTTTCAAGATTATAAGATGAAGATGAATGCCATTCAAGATGAACATCTAAGATTGATTCCAAAGAAGCATGATTGGTCAAGACTCTTTAAAGACCAAGAATCCCATGTTCAGCCAACATTAAAAGATCAAGATAACTTTTATCCTTTGGATTTTAGATAGAATTGAGCTTGTAATCCTTATCTTACCCCATGGCCGAAACTCTTATTTATAAATAAGGAGACATTCTCTTGTTTCCAACATCCCACTTCACACGATTCTTTTTTTCTCTTTTCTTTTAGTTTTTAAGTTTCTTTTTAAGTTTTCTTTGTATTAGGCTAAGGTGACAGATTAGCCATTACAAGAGCTTTTGTTTTCTTAAATTCTTTATATTCAATACAAGTACTATTTCAAAGCTTTTTTTTATTTTTAGTTTCAAGTTCTTTTATTGCTTTACAAGTGTTTGACCATAATTCTTTTTCAATATTAGCTCTTGATTATAATGCACTTTTGTTTTATTTTTTTCTTTCATGCTTTTATAAGTTTTGGCAATACTCTTTTTCGTTCAAAACAAGTCTCGAGTTTTATGTAATCTTTTATTCTTTAGATCTAGTAAGAATTGGCCAAATCAAAATACTTTGTAAGTGACAGTTGGATAAATAGAGCTAGGCCAATACAATTTTTTTTTCTTTGTTTTCTTTAATTGCAAAACAAATCAAGTTTTCATTAGTTTATATATAATGAGATAGTTTATCATATTTGGAACTTGAATCCACTTAAGAATTCAATTCTATAATCCTTATGGAATGATAATCTACTTTAATCACTTTATAACTTGATTACAATTTGTGCAGTTGCAAGCATTATTGAAAGTAACAATCAAGTTTTTTGCACAATTGTTAGGGATTATAGTGGTGTTTGATTCAATATCAATAAGGATTTTTTGCCCTTTTGTAATTTAAACATTTAATTTTACCTATTTCAAACTATTTTGATCTTTTCTTGTTTATATATGTAGATTTAGAAGTGTTGACTTAGCTCAACTCAAAAACAAATCGAAATAACTCTAAAGTGTTTAAAGAAAGAGCAAACAACACCATCTACACCAATACCATTGGCGAATGTAAATAATGAAGGTCATAGAATGTTAAGGGATTATGCTATCACTAATCTAGATGGTTTTCAACCATCCATAAAAAGACTAGTCATGCAAGCAAACAACTTCAAAATTAAAGCCTTTTATTATTGAAATGCTCCAAACTTTTATATAGTTTGATAGTCTACCAAGCGATGATCCAAATCTCCATTTGTCTAATTATCTTGAATTGTGTGATACTTTTAAGTATAATGGTGTTTTCAATGATGCAATTGGATTAAAATTTTTTTTGCTCTCAAGGACAAGGCAAATAGTTAGTTAATTTCTTTACCATTTGGATCAATCACAACTTGAGATGATTTGGTTCAAAAGTTCTTTACTAAGTTTTTTTCAACTACTAAAACGGCCAAGCTAAGGAATGAAATAACAACGTTTATGCAACTCGATAGTGAAAATCTCTGTGATGGTTGGGAGAGATTCAAGAAGTTGTTGAGAAAGTGTTCACATCATGGTCTTCTTTAATGGTTGTAAATATAAATCTTCTATAATAGGTTGACACTATCCATGATAACTACATTAGATCTAGCTGTTAGAGGAGCCATTATGAGCATAATTGTTGAGGAAGCACATGAGTTGATTGAAGGAGATGGCAACCAACAACTATCAATGGAGAATGGAATGTAAGGTACATAGAAAAATTACTGGTGTGTATGAATTTGATGCTTTTACTTCCATTAATTCACAACTAGCAAATTTGATTAAGAAAATTGAACCCTTAGGAACCCTATCCCAAACCGCCCCTGTCAATGCCATAGAAAACCCATTTATGTCTAAGCCTACTTACAACCCTTATACTAATACCTATAACCTAGGCTAGAGAAAGCACCCTAATTTTTTTTAAAGCCAACCTAAGCATCAAGCCACCAACCAAAACACAAACTTTCACCCACAGCCATATAACCTACCTCAAGAAAAAAAACCAATTTTGAAGAGATATTGACCCAATTGATGCAAGCCAATAATGCAACCATCTAAAGCCAAGCTACATCAATAAAAAACCTTGAGAACCAAATAGGCCAACTTGTCAAGCCATTACCAACCAACCTTTTGGAACTTTGCCTAGTAACACTAAGTCAAACTCTAAAAAACAAGGCAAAAAAGCATGTAATGTCGTATATTCCTTTGGTGAAAATGGTATGTATGATTCTGACAATGATGATATTATGGATCAGCCTGTAGTGGTTAACTTGCCTAGCTTTGTTAAACAACTTAAGGTAGATTTTATTAGAAAAAATGATATGATGGATGATGAGGAGTTATTAAGATATAGTAGGGAGATTTTAGGTAGTTTTGACTAAATGGCTTTAGAAGCCCCTGGTAGTATTAAACCATTTAAGGAGATAGGTGATTATGAAATAAAATAGGATCCTGAGGAATACATTCCAAAGGAGGACCATGAAAAGTTAATTGAAAATTTGGTTAAAAAAGGAAAGATGTTGACGCAAGTTAAGAGAACACTTATTAAGAATATACAACTTGAAGAGCAGGAGAAAAGGCAAGAAAAAGAAACTCAAGAAGTGAAAAGGATGAGAATGACTCCAAAGATGTCTACCTAAAAGCAAACCTTGAAAGTAACACCACTAATGTCAAGACTTGTATCAAGATAGCTATTCAAGGAGTTAAAAAATTAACTTTTATTGATGACTGTAGTCTTGCATTTTGACATATTCTTCCAAGAAAACAAAAAGATCAAGGGAGTTTCACTATCTCTTATAAATTTGGTCATTTAAAATTTGATGAATCTTTTAATGATTTTGGATTTAGTATTAATCTGATGCCTATAAATATTTTTATGTAGTTAGGATATGGTGAATTGAAAACCTCCAACCTCACCATTATATTTACTAACAGATCTACTAAAAAATAGCAAAGAATGTTGGAGAATGTTTTGGCAAAAGTCATTAAATATGCCTTTCCTATGGATTTTATTGTTTTAGATATGAAAGATAATGAATTCCCCTTGTTGTTAGGTGGACTTTTCCAATTAACATCTAAAGCCTTAATTGATGTTAGTAACTATGATCTTACTCTGAGATTTTTAAAGATAAGAGAATTTAATTAGTAACTGGTAGGTATGGTGTCGTTAGAGATAATAAGGATGTTTAAGCAGTAACAAGAGTTAAGAGAAACGATAAACCTAGTGAATCAAACTTAATTTCTAAACCTCCTAGCCCATAGTCAAAAGTCCACCTAGCAAAACCATTAAATCTTAGCACTTGCAAGATAAAAATTGAAACCTCTAGTCTAAAATCGAAAGTCCTTAGCACTTGCAAGATAAAAATCGAAACCTCTAGTCTAAAATCGAAAGTCTTAATGGAGAATCCAAGTCTAGCATATGTTATTCTTACAAGAAGAATGAGTACACCTCTTAGATCTAGTTCAATTTATGTAATACCTCAAAGGAGAATGCAATAAGGAAATCTCGCTCTTGAAGAGATAAGGTAATTTTTAGATTTTAGGGATGGTTAAGCTTGATCAAAACTAACATTGCTTGGGAGACAACCAAGTTTTACTTTAATGGTTCATGATTTTGTTCTCTTTGTTTTTGTTTTATTTTTAGGATATGTAAGTTTTGATTATTTTTGTGTTTTTGTGTTTTTAGGGATGAAAGTGATGCAAGGAGATGCTTCATGAATAAAGTAAGGAGATTCAGCCTTAAAGTAAATTTTGGGGAGTATTTTTTTTCCTAGATTTTAAAATTTTTGTTTTGATGTATTGCATAATGTAAGTATGGAGGAAAAAGAATGCCTTTTGAACTAACTTGTTTATGAAATCTTTTCCCTAATTGCTTTATTTTCAAACCAAATTGGCGTGCTATAGTCTTTATTATACAAGCTTAGTTAACGTTTCATGAATTGTTCAAGAATGACTTGAGTATGATATGAAGCAAAGTATGAATGTAGTGAAGAATGAGATAAGTTCTTAAGTATGTTTTTCTTTTAAGTATGATTTTTATGTTTATGTTCTTAGTCTTGACCTATGATTATGCATTGATTTTTGTAAAGAGATATGTAATATATTAAGTCACATAGAGAATTAAAGTAAGAGTATGACTTTAGAATTTACCTATTCAATCATCGAGGTGAAATTCTAAACTATATTTGACTCAAGAAATGATTTAGGCATCATTTGAATCATTTGAAGCTTTTTAAGTCTACCTTTTATGAAACATCTCTAGTACCTTTATTTTTAGCCTTTTATATTAATCATTTTCTTTGTTTATTTTGCCATAATAATAAGCCTAAGCTTTTTCTTTGATATTATCCCTTTTTATTGTTTTACATAACCCAATATCGCTTATATACATGTTTTGGATAAATTATTGTATTTGGGAGAAAGGAAGGCGCAAGCAAGTGAAAAAAAATCAACAAAAGAAAAGCAAAAATAAAAAGCTGAAAATGGTTTAATAAAAAAATACTGAAATAGAGTGATGCCTTAAAGTCTTGAAAGTTCAAAGTTCTCAATTCAACATTCTAAAGGGTTTATGATTTTAAATTTCCTTTTTCCTACCTTGACCAAATCCTTACATTACAAGCCTTAAAGATATTTTGATTTTGAGTCAAATATGTAAATTTAATATTAGTGGAGAGGGAAGAGTAAGGTTAGCAATCCAACTTCTAACCGTTGGGTTTCGACCTAACCTGGCCTCATAGGGTCATTTTTTTTTGAAAATCGGGTTTCGAATTAGGTCGAGTTTTAGACAAAAAAAGTTGGAGTCGGGTTTTAGACAAACCCACCTCGACCTGACCTGGTATATATAAATTTTTTTATTATTTATTTAATTATATATATTTTATATATATTTAATTTTATATTTATATTTTAAAAATAATATTTTATATTTTTAAAAAATAATATTTTATTAATTTCGAGTTGAGTCTGGTTGATTATGATTTTATACAATGTCAAATTGGATCAGGTTCAGGTATAAAAAATAATATAAAAAAGTCAAATTGGGTTAGGTTCGAGTATTAGGGGTATAAGGTTGGGTCAGGTTCTAGGTGAGCAAAAATCCACCCTAACCGAACTTATTGCATCTGTAGGGAAAAGGTAAGTAAACATATGAAGTATATTTTATTTTTAAGTTAATATGTGATGATATATTTTGCATTTTTTTTGCTCAAATTATATGTATGAATTAGAGATAGATTAATTTCATATGTATAAGAATGATATGGTATTGAAAGCTTACTTTTAAATGAGTTTCTTGTTATTTATGTTTGTAATTAACTTTATATTATGCTATAGTGTATGATTGAAAATTTGTGTGATTTTGACTTTGTGCGCATGTATATTGATTTTTAGTAATATTGATTTGAGAATTTTGCTTGAGGACAAGCTAAGAATTAAGTTTGTGGTTGTGATAGCACTAAAATATATAAAGATATGCAAGTTCAATTTGGTTAAAAATTTTTGAAATTCACTTAAATTTGGTGCAGTTAATGGTTGTTTTCTTGATCTTTAAGTTTTTCTACTTAAAGTAGGATTTCTATTCATTTTCATGCAAAGTCCACGCAAGATTAAGATAAGATCCACTATTGTAATATTCAACGCATGTTAAAAGAAGTAACTGAATTCTACTTAAAGTAGGATTTCCAAATTCAACTTGAAGTTAGAATCCTAATAATACTTTGACTCCTACATTGATTTGTTTTTCCTAAATCTAAGAGGATTTCTACAATGCATGTGTTATTTGAAGACTTTTATTCAAGGAATGACTCTATGATGTTTGGCCAAGAGAGATTCAATGCAACCATGACTTTTTGATCAATCATTCAAAGAGGTATATTTCAAGAAGGATTTTTGCAAGATTAATCTTAAGAGTTTGGATAAGAAGCAATGACAAGGCCTTGGAATTCAAAATAGCTAAAGCCTCTTAAAGATTATAAAATCAAGATGTATGCCATTCAAGATAAACGTCCAAGGTTGATTCCAAGGAAACATGACCGACCAAGTCTCTTCAAAGACCAAGAATCCCATGTTCGACCAACACCAGAGATCAAGTTGACTTTTATCCTTTGGAGGTAAGATAGAATTGAGCTTGTAATCCTTGTCTTACCCCATGGCCGAAATTGCCATCTATAAATAAGGAGGCATTCTCTTATTTCCAACATCTCACTCTACACCATTTTTCTTTTCTCTTTTCTTTTAGTTTCTTTTTAAGTTTTCTTTGTATTAGGCTAAAGTGACAAATTAGCCATTACAAGAGCTTTTGTTTTCTTAAATTCTTTATATTCAATAAAATTATTCTTTGAACACTGGCTTATATTTTTCGTTTCAAGTTCTTTTATTGCTTTACAAGTATTTGGTGATAATTCTTTTTCAATACTAGCTCTTGGTTTTGATGCACTTTTGTTTAATTCTTTCTTTCATGTTTTTACAAGTTTTGGTGATACTTTTTTTCTTTCTATACAAGTCTCAGGTTTTTTGCAATCTTTTATTCTTTAGATCTAGTTAGAATCAACCAAATCAAAATAGTTTCCAAGTGATAGTTGGATAAATAGATCCAAGCCTATACAATCTTTTCTTTCTTTGTTTTCTTTAATTGCAAATCAAATCAAGTTTTCATTAGTTTAGATATAAGGATATAGTTCATCATCTTTAGAACTTAAATCCACCCAACAAGTCAATTCTATAATCATTATGGAACAATGCTTTATTTTCATCACTTTATTACTTTATTATGATCTTTGCACTTGTAGGTATTATTAAAATGTAGCAATCAGTAAATCACATTTTTGCACATTATCTCTATTGAAAAGCACTTAAAGCAATATTCAATAATGATAGACATTTAAGCATATATATATATAAACTCATACCTCATAACATAACATTAAAACATTTACCTCCCTCTTATCAAACTTTGTTGTTGTACTCATTTAGCTTTGAATTCTCATTCCACATCATTTGAACAAGTCTTTTGATAAACTAAGTTTGATGAAAACGACATGTGTTGCTTGCTATAGTTGAAACTCTAAAAAGAATGTTAACTCATTCATGCTTATTTTAAGTTCTCTAGCATTTAGACTTAGAAAAAAAAATCTTGACAAAAATATTCATTAGTAGTATCAAGAATACCAATTGATAAAAATTATATCAATTGTTAGAAACGATTTCTATAATTCCAAAAAGAATGTTTATTCATTCATGCTCATTTCAAGTTCTCCTTACATAGATTTAGAAAAAATTTTGACAAAAAATATTAATTAGTAGCATCATGAATACCAATTGATGAAAATTATATTAATTGTTAGAAATGATTTCTATATTCGAAGTCATTATATGCAAAAAAAAAAAAAAAACTTTGTTCATCAAGCACAAGTTGCCAATAACAAATGAGATATATTTCATCAAAATGAAACAAGCCTTCAAATCTTAACTTAAACTATAAGCCATTTATCAAATTAAATATCAAATAGCTCAGTGGTGGTGCTAAAGTTAAAGTTCTCAATGTAATGTGCCTAAAGTTAAAGTTCTCAATGTAATGTGCATAAATCAAACTATTTTCACCAAATAGAAAATGAAAGCTCAAGTACGACATATTAAAAAAAAATTTGACAAGAATAAATATGTTGACACAAATTATAGGCCAACATCTACTATCACTTAAGGAAAAAATAAGTATTGTAAGAAAATCACTCATTTAAGCCATATTCTATTTATATGAGCTCTAAGCATAAAGAGTTTATAATATCAAGTCAAGCTAAATAATATTTATTTTATAAGCATACATTTGATAAGAATAATAGATGAACCTAAAATATATTTCATTTAAGACTAAATAGTTCATTATATATCAAATCAAGATCATAAGCTAAGAAATAAATCAATTAAGTACAAACACAAGCATATTTAAAAATATTTCACAAAATCCAAGCATTATGATCATTTGAGCATAATGATAAAAGATATTTGAAGAATATTTTATCACAATCCAAATTCAAAGAAATAAATTTTGAATTAACAATTAAGCATAAATATAAAATAAATTTCATAATTATTTCACAGAACACAAGCATTTTGACAAAAAGGCATTGCATGAAAAGTTAATTTTATCCATATAAGCACATGATGATTTATGAAATCAATGGTAATGAACTTCAAATATGGGAGACAATAAATTCAAGCATTGAAACCAAATTCCCATTTTAAAGAAATAATTTTAACAAAATTATTAGCACTAAGGCATCATTTAAAAATATTAAATAAATATTCATAATGCATACCTTTTTTAAATGTCAAGAAAATTATTTTTAAAATTAAAAAACAAAGTCAAATAAAAGTAAAAGGTTAATGGAATGATAAAATGATGCAACATAGACTTGGCACATGAGATCTTATCCCATTTGAAGAGCCAAAATTGAATTTGCTTTATTTTGTAATAAGGTGATCGATCCTATAAAAGAATGAATTGATCTTGGTTTTTAGCCTATTTTACATTTTGAACAAAAATGGATCAATCCCTTTTAGGGTTTTAGGCAAATCTAACATTTTGGAGTACATTGGATCGATCTAGGGGATTGATTCCTTTGTCTGCTATAGCAATAAAACAATAAAAAAAATTATAGCATTTTTACTCCAAATCTAGATTTTCATGCTTTTAGCCAAAAATAAAATTTAAACATGTTAAAAACATCATTTTAGACATGTAAAAATAAAGCATTTGGATAAAAAACCATTTATAAGCAACTTTGGAATGATTTTGTAAATGTTCTAAGTTTACTTCTTTTTTAACTCAAGTATGTAAATGTGTTTGAACAATATTTATACATTAAAACCACTTCAAACAAGTTTGAAATGATCAAATAAATATAACAGAAGCACAAATTCTCAACAAATGCATATATTTCAATTTTTCAATAGTCTAATCCTTATTTATGCAATGAATAGTACCATAAACATCCTTAAAGCATTAAATCTTCATGACTTTCATTCAAAAGAATTTCGTTACAAATTTGTAAACGTTTTTCACATATAAGAAAACTTGTTTGTGTCATAAAACATGTGCAATATGAACAAATTTCTTAAGCAAAATTTTTAAACCTTATACTATTCAAACATCAATATATTCCATACAAAATGCACTAAAGCCATAAAAAAACATTTTCATCAAACTAAACTCACTCAGTCAAATATATTTATGCAAAACACAATAGTTAAATCATTCAAAATATCCATGATTTTTATTTTTGACACATTAAAGCTCATTTTTTCTTGAAAAAAAACTTTGATAAATCTTAAAAACTTGTCAAGCTCATATTTAACCATCTTGAACCATTTCAACAAATTTCAAATGACAAAACAAAAATGTTGAAGTGATCATTTAGCCTTAGAAATAAGGTAATCAAAAAATCAACTTTTAAACCCTATATTTCCCTGAAAAAAGTTACTAAGATGAGCAAATATGTTTAAACTCATATTTAAGCTCATTAAATCATTTGAAAAAGTTTATCATAGTTGTAAATTATCCAAATGGATTTTATATCCAAATTTATTAAAAAAAAGATTTGAACATATAAGCTCAAAAATCCTTTTAAAACTAGCATTTAATATTTCAAAAATTAAGATTATTGCAAATTAATCAAGTTTCTTTGTTTGAGTAAGTTTAAATCATTAAACTCAAAATATTTAAATTCATTACAGACTTAAACTTGCTAAAACAAAATTTTGTATTTTAGGCTTGACTTTTGTAAACATGATTTTCAAAGCAAAACTAGAAATCTTAAAATCATTAACCTTTGTGTGCTCCCCTAAGTTTATGCATAAAGACAATACAATCATGTAAGCACAAAATTCATTTGCATCAAGTATATCAAGCATTTAAGAATAGAGGCAATGATTATACATACACTCTCTTTATCAAATTGAAATATAAATGTCTCAAGCACTTAAACATCAAAATCAATTTCAACAAAAATGAATATGTATTTATATCAAGATCATCATTCATTCAAGATTATTTATATGAAGTACTCAAAAGCAAAGATAATAATATATTCAATTAAGCTCATAATTTCTCAATATTATGCAGTTCATATACCAAATCAAATTGGCATAATCAAGATATACAATTAAGCTTAAGGAAGAGTAAATAAGGAATGAACTTTAGTAATTTCAAATAGAAATGGACAATCAAAATTTAAATGAACAAAAAGCATAAAAATTACCCATTTTTTATTGTTTGTCTAAAATATTCAATATTCAAGAAAAACTTTGTAACATCTTACTTTAGCACACATACAAGAGACATTACTTATTTGGATTTTGGTACCAAAATTGCTTTTGGTCCTTAGAGTTGGTGA
Source organism: Durio zibethinus (assembly GCF_002303985.1). The sequence continues at coordinate 16,113,293 of NW_019167893.1, forward strand.
ACATGTCTTTTGTTTTTTTTAGAACCACATTTGCCTAATTTTAAAAAGTACTTTCTTCCTAACAGGAAAAGTGGATTTGGTCATTTAAGCACTTAAATTATTCCTCAAAAGCTCTTGTTTTCCTTTACCAACTCTTCAAGATTCTTTTTCAAATGAAAATTCTCTTTTTCTAAAATTTCATTGTTTTACAAGCTTTAAAATCTATTTTCAATTTTTCATTTTGATTTTCTAAAGTAAACTTTGTTTATATCAAAAATTCATTTTTAACCTTTAATTTTGAAATCATCTTGTATTTCAAATGCATTGGTTCAAATTCCATAATCAACTCATCAAAAGCTTATTTTAATTCATCAAAAATATATGAAGGTAATCACATGGTAAGGAATTTACCTTAGGCTTTTCAAGAGTCATAAAGCATAAAACATTTTGGTTTGAGGAATAACTTGTGCTTGATTCCTATTATTTTTTCATTTCCCTATACATTTCTTCAAGTTTCTCCCATATCTCCTTGGCATTTAAGCACTTTGCAATCAATATAAATTGTTGGAATCAAATGTATTGTAAAGTATATTCATAGCAATTGCATTGACTTAGCATGAACTCTATGTGATTCTTATCCCATTCTTCTACGTTTGGAGGAGCTCCAATGCCTTTAATAAGAATTATCCATGCTTTCATGTCATTAGCCACAATAAAGCTTTCATTCTTATTCTTTATCATATGCAATTTGAACGATTGAACATAAGAGATTTCAAAGTAGATTGCCCTTAACTAAGTGTTATTATAGATACCTAATTTTGTCTATTATGATTCCAGTTTGTTCAGTTTTTTATTTGATTTGGACATTTAAATATCATCTATTTCTGCACTTTAATTGAATATATCTTATTAAACTCTTTTGGGCTTTATTGTTTTAAATCATTTTTTGTATGTGTTATAGTCCAATCTAATTCAATTTAGATTAATTCAAAATTGGGTCAGTCCAAAATCAAATTTTAAAACCCAAAATTTGAAACTGCAATATTTGATTTTAAGGCTCAATTAATTAAATTTTGATTAATTAAAAAGTGAAAAATAAAACAATAACAAAAAGCAAAAAAAAAAAAAAAGAAAAAAGCGAAGGGTCTGACTGCCAGCAGACTTTCCCTCACTTTCTCATCTCATTGAATCATATTTCTTTTTTCCCAACTTTATCACCACCATTCTCAGCTATCTATTCTTTTTCTCATGTTTTAACCCCTCTGACTTTAACACAAATGATCAAAGACTCACTGTCCAAAATTCAGCAGACTCAACCATCCCAAATGCGACAAGCCATTGCTGCTCACTGTAACTACATTCCGAAAACTCCAATCATCTTTTCAAATTGATTTCTACTGGGGCTTCTAATAACAGGGAGGAATTTCACCAGCAAGAGGGGGCAATTCACAAAAAGCAAAAGAGGTTTCTGTTTTCAAAAGAGAAAACCTTTTGTCTCCATGACCACCAAGACCGAACCCCACCAAAATAACAAAAATCCCACATAGCTCCATCACCACCAAAAAAAATCCCAGACCCCTAATCGAGACAGGCCTCCACTAAAAAGCCTTGAACCAGCCATCGCCTACCACCAAAAGCAACCCAGTCGAGACCAAACTTAAACTTTCCAAGCAACCAAAATCACAAAGTCCCCACACAGCCCAATTACCACCACCCTCGAGCAGCACAACCACCACAGCCCGACGACACCTCCCACAGAAACCCCCTGAGCTATTCCCAAACCACCACTCACCATCACCAGATAATCGAAACACCCACCTAATAGCAAAAAATAAAACCAAAACCACAATATCAATCAATGAATCAACAACAAACAGCCAAGAAAGCACAAAGAAAACCACAAAGAAAAAGATAATAGCAGCAATAAAAAAATAACACAAAAACTAAAATAAAAAGAGTTGGGATTTTGGTGAATTTTTCTTGGAATTTGGTTTCTCGGTTTGAGATAGAGGTGCACCAGTTTAGAGAGGAGAAATTTGGAGTCATTGTCAGGTTTGAACAGCAGTACCGTCAGCGCGACGGCAATGGTGGCGGTCGACGGCGGTAATGATGTTTAGGGAAATCTTAAGCGGTAGAGATGAATAGCATGAAGAGGAGAAGAACATACTTTGATTTCAAAAGATTCCAACGGCCGCAAGGAATTTTCGCACCTTGAAGTTTTGGTTTAAAATTTCAGATCTAGGCAAATCTAGAAGGTTTTAGGGAAAACTAAGGTTAGAACGGTGATTAAGAGTTCAAAGGGAGATCGGGATGAAATTTTTGAGAGGGGTTGGTAACTGAAAGTACCGATTGACCGTGGTCAGCGCGGCGGTGGATCATCGGGATCTGGGATTGCTGGGATCGGCGACTTTGCTAAGTTAGAGAGAGGAGTGAAAAGTTCTTAAAGAAGAGAGAAATGATGAAAAATGAAGAAAAAAAACGTGTTTTTGGAATTTAAAAAAGTCCCAAACGGTGTAGTTTAGGGAGGAGGAGGAAATAAAAAAAGAGAAGAAAAGACGAGAAGGAGATGGGTCATCAAAGGTCTGACCTGAACCAACTCGATCTGTGGCCAATAGCCCGTGACCCGACCCAAAGGTTCAAGACTCCATATTTAATCTTGACTTGCCCAAGTTCCGGCCAACTTTTGGATCATGCTATTTTGACTTGGATTTTGACTCAATCTGTAATGAATTTTATTTTAGTTTATTTGTATATTTTTTTATTTATAAATAGATGAATTTTTTTGTAAATGATTGAGTTTGCGGGTAAAAAAAAAAAAAGCATTTTTACAAACAAATTACAATAATTTGAAATTTAAAGAATGATTGTTATAAAAAAAGAAAAAAAGGGATTTTAAAGAAAGTTAAGAGTAAATGTGAATTCTTGATGATGACATTTTGAGAAATTCGAATAATGATTTTCAAGAACTTCTTAGATAAGATAATTTTTTAAAAATATTATTAAAGTATCAAAATATTTTAAAAAATTTAATATAAAAATTCTCGTTTATCCTTTTCTTTACTAAAAATTAAAAAAAATGAAATTTTGTACAACACAGTAATATTACAAATTAATTTATGAATATCATATTTTGTACATACATACCAATGTTGAAAATAAATATGGATATTTGAGAATGAGATTTTTAAGAAATTCAAGTAGCAATTTTTTAGAAATCTTTAAATGAGAAAATTTTTTCTAAAACGCCACTTAAGTATTAAGGCATTTAGAAAAATTTTTAATAAAAATTTTCATTTACCTTTTATTTATTAAAAAATAAAAATAAACTTTTATAAAAAAATATTATTCATATTAAATTATGAGTATCATATTTTATTATTTATATTATAAACATCAATTTTGAAGATAAATATAAACCACTAGAGAAGAAATTTTTGAGAAGTCCAAATATTGATTCTTAAGAAATTTTTAGGTAAGAAAATTTCTCTCAATATTGTCAAAATATTAGAATATTTTTGAAAATTTTTCAATACACAAGATATTGCAAAGTATTAAAATTTTTTGAAGATTTTTCGATACACAAGATTCTTATTTATTTTTCAAACAAAGAACAAATCGAAAGAATATTGAAAAATGTTTATTTGGTTGAAATAAAATAAATAAAGGGAATCATTTTTAAAAATCAAAATTGGGACCAATTTTTGTTAAGAGTAAGAGATAACACATGATTAATTGATACTGTGTTTTAAAATAGGCATTGTGGGACACTAATAATTTCCTATGCATAATCGTACTTCTAAACCTGGCTTTGTTTTTGTAAACCAAAAAATTATCTTTTTAATAAGTTTTAATTAATTTTAAATTTTATGAAAATGATAGTTTTTTATATCGCCAATCACACTTATTGGTGGTGACTCTCTGTTTTGAATTTTTTAAAATTTTCATTTAATAGTTTAAAAATCGTTATGATTGTTATATTAAGAACTTGATGTTAGAAGTATAACACAAAATAAACTTGTGAATGCAAGAAAATTTTGTACTTATCTTGAACTTCTTGTAGCCTCTTTATGTAGTTGGAATGGATCAATATGAACTTTCAAAGCACAAACAGAAATGGCTTCAAAGTGTGCTAAAAATACCATTTTCCTTAAGAATTATTTCTCCTCAACTAGTTATAGTATGCAAAAGGGTTAAACCAAAACTCTTCCAAGATATAATGAAACCTAGTTTTTTTTACTTTGCACTAGTAAAATAAACCACTAAATACTCCTTGGCTAGAACATAACTATCTTGTCTTCAATAAGGTTTTCTATTGCAAAACATGGTAAAGTAAATTGCTTTTGTGATATAAGTATGAGAGAAAGATGAAAGTAATTTTAAGTTGAATTGGATATCAAATGAACTCATAACAATATTTATTTATAGAGATTTAATCTAAGGTTGTAACTTTTTGATTGAATTATTTCAATCAAAGATAACTTCCTTTAGATTAGAAATATTTTTCTTTGAAAAGTTATAGACAAAACAATTCATTTAAATAATCAAACTTTTCATACAAAGAGAAATACTTATTCGCATTTCTAGAAATTACAACTTTATCATGGGGTAGTCGACTTCTTTACAAAATGCATTTAGCTTGTAAGCAATTGACTGTTTTATATAGTAGTCGGCTTCTTCTAAATTCTAGAAAGGTTCTAATCTCAACCATCGATAGTTTAAGCAACTCTTCTCAATGCCCATTAACTGCTAAAGCTTTTGTCAATTTCTAGAAGATTCTATATCATTGGTAATCGATTCCATTAAGGGAACCGATTCTTTAATTTTCCCAACTATAGCAATCGATTACTCTAGGCAGCAATAGATTGCTATTTAGAAAGAAACTTTGTTTTAGCTTCTATTTAGCAAAACAGTTAACTTTATACCCTTGGCAATCAACTGCACTTTCTAGAAACATAAAGCAATCGACTTCTGCTGGTATGGCAATCGACTGCTTTTGCATTTAGTCTTCTAATATGACTCTTTCAAGTCTAAATCATGCCTATTGACCATAGGAACTTTACCTTAAGCTTATATCATAGCTTAATATGATTTTCACTTTGGTTAAGTTCCCTTAATCATATTTTCATTATTTTGAAAATATTATCTAACACTTGAGCCAGAGGATCACTTTAAGGTTGTTAGACTTACAAAAATAGAGCTCAAGCTTAGATACTAATTATTAGCTCAATTGTAGATAATAAACTAAAAGAGGATGAATTGAATTGTCTTCAAATTTTTTCAAAAATAAATTTTAATCAAATATAAAATGAAAATTGAAAATATAAAAAATATACAAAATTAATGACAAATAAACAAGAATGAAAATAAAATGAGTATGGATAGAAAAATCAAATACAAAAAATATATAAAGGTTCGGCCTTTCTCCAAATATAAGAATATATAGAGGTTCCAAATTGTTGCATAAACATGCCTTCGTTATTTTTTTGGCAAAAGGGACAAAAAAATTCTCAAACAAAAATTCAATAATCATTTAAATCCTTAACATTTTATTGCAAAAAATGAAGTTCTGTATCTTTTATTTCAAATAACAAAAATTCATTAATCATTTACAATCAATGAAGTCATGAATCTTCTATTTTGAATAAGTTGAAACATCTATTTTCATCCAATTGAACCTTTAAACATCTATTTTCATTCAATTAAACCCTTAATTGTACATAAACAGTTAGTAAGAGTTTAATTGGTGAAGATAGATGTTTTAAGATTTAATTAATTACAAAAAAATGATAAAACCTTGAATGATTACTGAAATTTAGTTTAATGATTTTTTTCTATTCGTTTTTGCCTTTTTATTCATAACATTATGACACATTCTCTTATTGTAATAGAATGTTTCAAAGAACTTCATCATCAGCCTAAGAAATTCCAATCATTAGAAATCAAACAGAAAATTTGGAGAAATTCCAATCATTAGAAATCAAACAGAAATTTGGTGGGACACAATCACATCAATCGTTTAACTTTGTTGATGGTGTTTTTGGGTGTCTTCTTGGAAGGAAGAGGGTGAGATTGAAAGGAAAGATAGTTTGAACCTGCAACCAAAGAACACTGTTAGGATTAGCTAAAGAAATTACTAAGCTAAATACCTATTATCCCCATGCCCTTCTAAAGTTGGCTCAATCAAACAAAGAAAACCATGGTATTAAACTAACTAAAAAAATAAAATCAACCAAAGCATGTAACACAAGTATAGTATGTTGTAAAATTGCAAAATGTAAATTAAGTAAAGTAAAATAAAGTGTAAAAAAGTAGATAAATTGAAATGCAATAAAATAAACATGATTTAAAGTAAAAATAGATTTGAAATGCAAGCAATAAAAAAAATTGCAAAATCTAAGTTAGAACATGAAAATCGAAAGTATAGCAAAATTTGAAAGCTAGAATTTCAAATTTCAATTTTGGATTTAATTCATGTAAAATCAAATGAATATGAACTGAAAATTGATAGTACATTGAAGGAACAAAATGAGAAACTAAATTGGAGAACAAAAATTGGAAGGAATTACAAGAAACAACAAGTAAAAATGCAAAATAGAAACTGATTTTAACTCATTAACTACTGATTCAATAGAGAAAAAAATTAGATCTAGAATTTTATAGAGAAAGTGAACTTGAATCAAGCTAAGGTAACCTAAATCAACAAGTTTACTATAAAATCTAACAACAAAATTCATAGTAAAATAAGAAAAAAATAGCTCAACAAACTAAGAATCCAAAAGTGTGCAAATAAGCAAAAAATAAAGCATGATCAACAAAATTAATCCAAACAACCATAAAAAACATGAAATAAATTGTAAAAAAATGAAAATAAGCAAGATAATAGTAAATCTAAGAGATCAAAAGTTTAAAGGTGCAAACTAATCACCTAGAGGAAAGAAGAACCAACTCAAACTTGAATTACACACTTGATCTTCATTGCCTGTAAGATTTCAACCTCAACTTAAGAGAATTAATTGTATTGACTGGGAACGAATTTGATGTTAATTTTTTACTGAAGCCTAATGAGTTAAAAAATTGTGAAAAAAATTGGAACAAAAAAAGTACGAAATGATTGAGTTATAATTAAAACATTGCAAATAGGTCAAGTGCAAAAATGTAGAAACAGATTTGAGATCAACAAGAAAACTTGAAGATTTAAGTTGGAAATCAACCAAATTTGCAAATTTCATTGCCAAAATCATAAAGAACACTGAAAAATACTTGAGGAAATGTAAAAGCACAAATGAAATCAATAGAAAAACATGAAGGTTAAGGGCTATTTATTTGCTAAGAAAGTAAAATGCAGTAAAGGAAAGTGCATAAATTAAAAAACAAGAAATATAAAATCCTAAGTTAAAATTTCTCTAAAATGACTAGCTCCCCCCCTATTTATAGGTAGGTTAGTGATGAATTGAGCCCTAAAAATTCTTCAAAAAATATCTACAATAGGGTGAGCTTTTAAAGACTTCTTTCTTCCTTACTTCTTCTTTGTTCTTCCTCAATTGCAAGCCTTCCTCATATGTTTTGCCAATTCCAAAATGTCCAAGTTATAGCCAATGAAAGCTCTCCAGTATACCATGTTATCACTTCTTGAAGTTTTCCTTTGAATGCCAAAATAGAATGCCCAATTCTCATGCCAATGAAGGTTGCATTCTACGCCACTAATGCGCCATCTTCTTTAATGCATATTTTTGCAACTTTCCTCTTCATTTGGCTGTAAAAAAAAAATTCAAGTTATTTAATGAACAAATTTATTATTAAAATCACTAGAAAAATTCTAGAAATAAGCCTAAAAAATCATAAAAAAAATAGCAAGAAAACTCCCTCGATGATCAATGTAACTCAATGATACTAGTCTAGACTATTTTCACAATTTGCACCAAAAATCCTCTAAATTGTATCAAAATTGACCAAATTCCCTAATTTTCTCCATTTTACCTACACATGCAAAAACTGTGCATTTAGGAATATTTTTGCCATAATTTGCAAGGAACAAGCTAAAATATATGAAATATTACACTAAAAATAAGCATGAAAAAGTTAAAATTTTAGTGCAATCAAAGGGTGTTGGAGTTGTTGCTCTGGGGCATGTTCCGACACTTAAGTCAATATTGTATCACAAGTAAGGTAAAGTAAGGATAAAAAAAAAGGTTGTGAAATGTGTGGGGAAAGCTTTAATGGAGGGAAGCTCAAAATATATAGTAGGGTTATGTGTTCTTGTTATGTATCTAGTCTTCTAATTACCTTATATACAAGACCAAAAGGTGGTGACCTGATTAAAAGAGTTGATAGTTGATGGGATCTCTATATGCAGCTTGAGAAAGATCCATGTGGGTAGAAATTAGAACATTTAATGATCTCAGATAGGTGTGAGCTACATTTAATGGTCTCAAACAAGTTGGATGCTAAGTAATCAGGTCCAAAATGACTGTCTTGATAGGTTGTCAATGGTATGTTAGGTGAGTTCTTCCTTTGGTGAAAGGTGTGCCATTTCCCTATAGCAGATGACATGGTTATCAAGGTATGCCTTATCTGGGTACCCTAAGGTAAGATTGTGTTAACCAATCCTTGACCTATTTGACTATTGACTAGTTGACCTAGGCATAACTCTTGCCCCCTAGGTCTGAAGGGGGTTATAAAGTGATTGCCCTTAGACCATTGCCTAAAACTTGAAAAGGAAAGATAAGATAAGAGGATAAAAAGTGCTTTGGCAAGGGGTTTTTGTGGCTTGGTGAGCTTAGAGTGGTGACATGTCCCTTTAAGGCGAGGTGACTGCCTTTGGCAAACACATGTGCTGAGGTGTCTTTGTAAGTGAGATAGGCATGCTTTGGTGAGTTTGATTACTGACATGTCATGCTAGGAAGTTGTAACTACTTTTGGGTAAACTTAAAGGTTGGTAAAACCATAGGGAATAATGTCATAATATATAGATCCATAAATCTATAGCTAGACTTAACAAATGGAGTCGCCACCAATATTTTTTTTACTAGGTATAATTGGCCACCTAAGGAATCTATCCTTTTAAGGGGCTCCTAAACTTGACTAAGGGTTCCGAAAAGAATAGGTTTGGGTCTACATACCAGAATAGGGTTCGAGAGTTTGATTACATGTGAGGAAGGTTATAACGTCCCCACATGCCCATATGGAAGATGGTACCGTATTATTTTAAATTTGTCATAGGGTTTTTATTCTAATGGTTTCAAATTTTTATGTTAAATATTAGAAATAATTCATAAGATTCTTCCATCAATTTGATAGAATTCTTAAAAATATTTTTTCACCTCGAGAGCATTTAAGAATCTCATTTGTTTTCTTGAAGATGCTCCGTCGTCGAAAAAAGATTAATTATTTTTTATTGAAAATATATAAATTATTCCACAATTTGGGCTAAATTAAAAATATTTTCTCTTTTGAATTTCTAAATTTTCCACCATTTGTGCCTATTTAGAAATTCTCTTTATTTATTTTTTTGTTGGATTTCTAAATTTTCCATCATTTGGGTCAATTTAGAAATATTTTCTTTTTTTTTTTTAGAATTTCTAAATTTTTCATCATTTGGGTCTATTTAAAAATTCTTTTTCCTTTTTTTTTGTTTTCGAAAAGAAAATAATATGACAAATATTTTTTATTGAAATTTCATTTAAATTCTTCTACTATTTGGGACAAATTTAAAGAAATTTTTCACCTAAAGATTTCTTAGGAATTTACCATTTGAAATTTCTAAGAATTTTATCATTGGATAATTATAAAATATTTTCAACCAAATTTGGAAAAGAATACAATTACTTTTATTAAATTCATCTAAATTATTTCACCATTTGGGACAAATTTAGAGAAAATTTCTCACCTAGAGATTTCTTAGAAATTTACCATTTGAAAATTTCAAGAATCTCATCCTTGGGTAATTTGTATTTAATTCAAAAATTTTTATTTTTTTATTTTTTTTTATTTTTTATTGAGAATAAACATTAATTATTGTTGTTGAAACTTTATGTAAATTATTCCACCATTTTGGGACAAATTTAGATAAAATTCCTCACCTAGGAATTTTATAGAATTTTACCATTTGAAATTTTTATAAATTCCATCATTGGATAATTAATAGTTATTCTCAAAATAATATTTTATTTTTTATTTTTTTATTATTTTATTTAATATCAAATAATGAAAACCCTAAAAGAAAGTGAATAAATAAACAATTATGCATAAAACAAAACAAATGAATAAACAATCAATTAAAGAATAAAAAAGTAAGAACAAGTACCAAACAATTAAAAAATTTATAAAAAAAATAAATAAAAGTAAGTAAAAGTGCCAAAGTAGACGTAACCTCTAGGATGAAATTCCACCAAACCAAACCAATGTGCTAGCCTATCAACTCATTTTTCTCTTTATTTCTTTCTCTACCAGACCCTCACAACTCTGATTATTCTTATTTAAACAGAACCCAACTTGAACCACCAAAAATTAACATTGTGATTGTTTGGAATTGGTTTCTATTCCAGATGGTAATTCGTGTTCAATGGTTTAGGCATTTTGGTTTATAGTGGCACTAGGCTGGCTGTTAGTGGAAGTTGGTTGGCGATGGCCTGATGGTGCACTGTCCTTCCTATTATGCTATATTTCTTTGTATTTTCTTTACTTATTGTATGCTCTACTGTGTGATTTCTGTCTGTATATAGGAATCCCAATTCCTTTTAAACTTCAAACTTAAACCTATCTCAAACCAATTCAGACAATTTCACACAAACTAAATCACCTATCTTTTCATTTTTTTCTCATTTTCTCTTTTTTTTTAGTTTTTATTTTTACTTGACACAATCTAAATCTTGTAGACCCTTAGATAGATTGGGGTCTACAGCTGCCCTCTTTACACATTTTCTGTGAAACAAGAATAGTGTAAAGACGTAGATAACCCAATCAACTCAACACATTTTTTTCAAACTCCTCAAATAACATAAATAAATAGAGGCTCCACAACTTTGGGAAAGTAAACAAAGCTCCTCTAAACAGAGGCTCAACAACTTTGAAAAATAAATAAAGCTTATCTAAATAAAGGTTTAACAACTTTGAAAAATAAATGCTCCTCTAAGCAAAGGCACAATAACTTTGAAAATTAAAGCTCTTTGACAATCAAGTTCAGAGGAGTCATAGATCATGTTTGCTGAAATTTGCAATCAAAATTCAAAGATTCACAATTTGAGTTCGAAATTCAAAGGTTTACATTCCCAAGAATTCACTGAAATTTGATTATCAAAATTTCAGTTTCACAAGAATTCAAATTTGCAAGTATTTCAAGATTCACATTTGTAAACTGCAAGACTTGCATCCAAACATTTAAAGATTCTCATTCGAATTTTGGAGATTTACATCCAAAAGTTCAAAGCTTTTCATTCAAGTTTAAAGGCTCACATTTTGTATATCTTAAAGTTTCATATCTAAAATCTCAAAAGTTCTCATTTGAGTTCTTTTTAAAAATTTTCATTTGAATTCAAAGATTCACATCCAATAAATTCACATCTCAAAGATTCTTATTTGAAACTTGAAAATTCTCATTTGAAAACTCAAAGATTCTCATTTAAGACTCAAAGGTTCTCATTTGAAAACATATTAACAATTCTCATTTAAAACTCAAAGGTTCTCATCTTAAATATTCTCATTTGAAAACATCTTAAAGATTCTTATTTAAGACTCAAAGAATTTCATTTGAAAACATCTTAAATATTCTGATTTGAGACTCAAAGATTCTTATATGAGGATTTCTTAAAGATTCTCATTTAAGATTCAAAACTTCTCATTTGAGAATTTCTTAAAGATTCTCATTTAAGACTAAAAAATTCTCATTTGATGAATCAGGATTCTTATTAAAAGATTCATAATTTCTTTGTCAAGTGACTCAAAATTTTGTATGTAATGAATGTCATGATCAATGATGCAAGTGCAACAATCTGGATTCACACAATAATGTAGATGCCATATCCTAAATCATAATTCCAATGTTTCCTAGCTGATGCATATCCAAACAAAATTTTAAATATTCATCGAATCATGTGCATGTTCTATTCAAATGATGATGAAAACATAATGCATGTAATGCAGATAAATGTCATAAAATTCTAATTAATTGAGATAATATGGTTTTTAAGACCCCACCATCTCATATTTTCCTTTTCATAGCTTCTCAGTACTTTAGAACAAGTTTCATCAATTGATCATCATTATTTTCATAATTTGATCACCATTCACAAGCTTTTCAGCACTAACAATTCCAAAACAAGTTTCATCCATTGCCCTATATCATCTAACCACAACTCATAGGCTTCTTAGCACTAGTAATTTCAAAATAAATTCCATCAATTGATCCATATTATGTTCGTCACTCGATCACTATTCACAGGCTTCTCAGCACTAGCCATTCTAGAATGAGTTTCATCCACCGATCCATATTATTTTTCATCATTTAACCATATTTCATAAGTTATGCCAACAAATCCATCACCATATTCATCATTTGGTCATACCATGTGTTCTTTCAAACCACATTTTCAAGTTTCTACCATCTTTTCATTTTTTTGCCCCTTATCATCCTGGATTTTTTTTCAAAAGAATGCAAGAATCTTTTATGCACATTATCCTTCATTCATCATTATTTCAATTTTTGGCAATCATAGTGCAATCAAACATTTTCTCAATTTATTTTGGGGATGCAACAATAAGAGAGCACAAGGTGAATTGAGAGAAAGGTAATCAATGAGAAATGAGTTTGGTGCAAAAACAAATAGGCAAAAGAATAAATTCAGAGTATGTCCTTAGGAATGGTATTGAACAAATAGGTAACAATATCCAATCAATGAATATTTGAGGTCATTGACTTTCAAATAGGTAACATTAATCCATAATTCTTTTTCAAAAACTTATTCCATTGACTTTCAAAGTCATTTTTGAGCTCATTGAACTTTGTCCCAGCTTTGAGGGATCTTTAGATGTCTTTGACCTTTCTTCATATACTAGAACTGTTCATCAAACTCTCAACTCAGAGATTTTCGTACCCAAATTTTCCTTTTGGGTATTCAATTTGAGTTTTCTTTTTCTCTCCTTTTTATTTTTCTATTTTTCCATTCTTTCATTTTTCCTTTTCTTTCTTTTAATTTTTTTTATTTTTTATCTTTTTATCCATTAATGATATCTCTCACACATCGATCTCTAGAGTAATGTAACATGATTTCATTGTTCCATCACAAGCAGGCCTTAGCCCAATATATGATCATTCAATTTGAGCACTTACATTTGATCCAAATGGACTTTTAAATATTGTAATGTAGGCCATGGTAAAAGGTCATGAAAGAAATGGATAAAATAAGCTAAAAATACGTGTTTAAAGGGTTCATTTGGGGTAACTTTGAAGGAGGTCTGTAGAAATACTGGTCTTAGATGTGCTTCCCTTGTTAATGTATTCTTCTACCGAAAGATCTCTTTGTTTTAGATAATAGAATTTGAAGAAAATATCTTGATGAAAATTGTTAGAAAGGTTTTTTTCTTCCACTCTCATTTCATTTTATTCTAAGTTGTAATTTTACTGCTACCCTTTCTTTCTCATTATTTTTTTGAGTTCTCCCACCAAAGTGAGGCATGTTTTCAAAGCTTAATAGCCACTAACTTGACTTTACAGTGTTTTGAAGCATCATGATATTCAAATATATATTCCACCATATGCAACCAATTAAGGAATTCTTCTAGCTGCCTCTTTCTTTCAAACTCAAGAATCTCCATCTTTGAGTTGAACACGTTATGTTGAGGTTGTTTTATGTGTCTGTATTCTTTCACATTTTTTAGAGGTGGTGGAGTATTATTTTTTGAATCATGGTAGTTTACATGGTGAAAAAGGTTGAATTCATCATCTTCATTACCATTTCTCTTTTCATGTTGCTTTGCCTCATTGTGTTTTTCATGCTTGCGAAACTGCTGTTGTAGTTGTAGAATTTGTTGTCGCATCTTTTTAAGGATATCACTTTTTAGGTTTGTTGTAGCGGTTGCTTCAACATCAACCATCGGGGCTTGATGATGATAGACTACCATAGCTTTAATACCAATCTGAACCCCAAAAATTGATGGTTGAGATGTTAAAGATTAATTGCAAGCAAAAAAAACCCACAAAAAAAGTAACTCACAAAGATGTGAATAATGACAAAATATTATTATTAAATTAAAGGAATAGAAGTTGACCACCAAGAATAGACACTAAGGGATATAGAAACACCACCCTAAGAATTTTAATTAAGGATATAGAACTATAAAAATTCATCACTCTAGGAAATCCATCTAAAAGATACAAAACTTGAGAATAATATAAAAGATTACTTAAGGATAAACAAACTTTACTCTCTTACAAACAATAACAAAAAATAAATAGGTTTGGAACATCTCTAAAAAAATGAGAGCTTCAAAATTATCCTTTTTGGGTTGTTGAATTGTTGGGATTACCTTTAATTTTGTCTTGCTGAGATGTTGTCTAAAATCATGGGATTGACATGTGAACACAATAATTTGCAATGTGAGCATAATTAGTTACTACCTAAAGTCATTGGATTTCCATGTGAACACAATAATTAGTTGATGTCTAAAATCATGGGGTTTACATGTGAACGTAATAATCATAATTAGCTACCCATTTACTTAAGCAAATTATAGCCTTGCACATTGACAATCCTGAATCTTATCAAAATCCTACCCATTTTCATTCTCTCCTATTCCAGCCAATGTAAACACACACTCTCCATTTTAGCCCACCTTATTTTTACATTTGGTTAGTGGATTTGGACCAAAGATAGGCCTAACTTTACTTAGATTAAACTTTCCTTATATTCAGCCTAAATTGTAAAATCTGTAAATACTCTTGTGTCAAGTCTACCTAACAATAAGGACGCTTGATTATCCTTCATATCTAAGATAACAAAATCCACGAGAAAGGCATACTTACTAACTTTTACCAGAACATTCTCCAATATTCCTCATGGTTTCTTAGTAGATCTGTTAACAAATTTAGTGGTGAATGTTAGAGGTTTAGTATGCCACACTCTAACTACATAAAAAAACTATAAACATTTGTAAATACCTAATTTTATCATTTCTATCCTTGCTCGTTTTACAATTTGGCTATGACTTTCATTTTTCAAGCCCATTACATGGTCCACTTTTAAATGCTCTTATACAAGGCCTAATGTTGGCCCCAAAGTGATGCCTATTGTATAGACCCGAATAAATATCCAAAATGGCCTAATAAAAAGGCTAGATAAAATACTCATCCTTAAAACCCATTAATGGTCTTTCATTGGCCATTAAATCAAAAACCAAATAAAAATATAAAAATATAAAAATCATTAAAAAATAAAACAAACTATATAAAATTAATATATAAAAAAAGGGGCTTGGCCTAAAATAAATCATGAAAATCTAAATGAAGCTAAAATAAAACAAATGAAAAAAGCCCAAAACTAGCCTAAAAATAAAGCCCAAGTTGGCTACAAACCATGGCCAAGGTCCTAAACGTAGGCTTCTTTTTAAAGCCCAAGATGCAGTAAAAAATGAGGCCATTGGTAATTTTGTTTGTAGGTAAAAACCACTTTAAAAAAAGAAAAGAGAATAAAATCCTACATATGTATGAAAATCACGTGAAAAAAAAAAAGAAAAACAGATGCAAATCGTGCATGAAACGTGAAAGCCAAAAAAAAACTAAAGGAAATAGCATGAAGTAGTGGCCGATTAAGGTGAAAAAGTAGTAGCAAGCAGAAAATGATAAAAAAAAGAGAGTGGAAGAAGAGGAAAACATAATTGGTAGCAACAAAAAAAAAAGACAAAATAGAAAAAAACCAGACGTGAGTAGCGAGAGGAAAACCCAACAAAGAAAAATTAGGCAAAGGTAAGAAACTGAACAAATGAAGCCAAAAGGAAAAAGAAATGATAATAGAGAAAATAAAAATAAAAACAAGCAAAAAAGGAAAAATGCCAGTAGCAAAATACTGGGAAAAAACCAAGAAAGACTAGGCAGGAGATAAAAAAACACTAAACAGAAGAATAGAAAAAAAAGAGTAGCTAGAAAAGCAAAAAATAAAAAAAGGAAAACTAAGGAGAATAAAAGAAGAGAGGACATAGGACAGCAGCAAAATAAAAAACTAGAAGAGAGGTGGTTGAAAGAAGGTAAGAGAAAAAAAAAGATCAGGGAGTAAAAAAAAAAACTGCAACGAAGGAGAAAAAGCTAACTAGAAAAACCAAAAAATAAACCAAAAGGAAAAAGAAACAAAAAATGCAAGGGAGGAGTCAAGGTTAGCCATAGATAGAAACAAAAAGGTAGTTTTCCATAATTGGTTCATTGTTATTGAAGCTTATAGCTTTTTTTTTTCCTTTTTCTTCATTTTATTTTTTTATTCTTTTTTTCCTTGTGCATGATGCTATTTTTCTTTTTTTTTTTATGTTTGTTGCTTCCCTACTTTTGTTATAGTACCAATCTGTAAGAAAAGAGTTTTGGTTTTGTCTTGATTTATTACTCATGAGAATTTAAAATCTTTCTGTTGGTTAAAGTTTTTATGTTTATTTGATTCATGTTCCTTGGGTTAACATACGAAATGAAGGTTTTCTTTAAGAAAGTAAAACAATTTTCTAAAGTGAAGAGAAATGAAGCTTAATAGGGTTTGAAAACAAGATGAAAACTGGATTCATCCTTTGTCTTTATGTTTTTTGAGCTTGAGGTTAAAAAGAAGTTTTTTTTAGCAAACTAGTTTTGGTCTCTTGTGGTGTGGGGAAAACCTTAAGCTTGAGGTTCATTGGTAGAAGCCTAAGGCTTCATCTTGTTTTATCCATGTTTGTTGGCTTTCCTTTCTCTTGTATTGGTGTTGCTGAAGGTTTACTGTTTCATGCTTTTTGGTTTAAAAATGAAAAAGAAAAGACATCATAAGTAAACAAGCACTGTTATTTGAAAGAGAGTGGGGATGGGTAGGACACCATACGGCTAGGATACTAGAAGGGTAGGACACCATGGGTTGGTTTAATTCATTTTCATTTTGTCCTAAGGTAAAAGCTTCATGGTTGTTTGTTTTACTTTAATGTTTCTTGAACATGAGATGTATTCTATTTTCATGGGTTGGCTAAATAATTAAAAAAAGGTTAAAATATATAATAATAAATAATAATAATAACAACAACAACAACAACAATAATAATAGTAATAATAATAATAATAGTAATATTTTTATAAATAATAAGAAAGAAAAAGATTTTGAATTCTTTACCTAGATGTTGGAAGAAATTAAAGATCGTATTTTAAAATTTTCTAATTATGCTTATATGTTGAGGAATTATTAAATAATAAAAATAAAAATAATCAAAGAATAAATAAGAAAAATAAAATTTTAAGGAAAAAATATATAAAAATATAAAAAATTCATGTTTTAGAGAAATTAGAAAATCAAGTTTGCTCCAAAGTTTTCCTAAATATTAGAGATTTTTAGAGAGATTCGTAAATTTCTAACCCTAAATCCTAAAAATGAAATCATAAATGAAACCTTAAAAATGAAACTTTAAATGAAACCCTAAATGAAACTCTAAGTGAAACTCTAAATTCTTGGTGAAACCTAAAAACCCTAAATGAAACTTTAAGTGAAACCCTAAATTCTAGGTGAAACCCAAAACCCTAAATGAAACCTTAAATCTTAAATGATAACCGAAACTTTAAATGAAACCCTAAATCCTAGATGAAACCCTGAAACCCTAAATCCGCTCAGAACCCCGAAACCATCCTAAATTTTTAAAGATTTTTATGAAAACTTTGTATGAAATAATTTGTTCCCAAATGCCACCTAGAAAATAGAGTATTTAAGAAATTTTATTTCACTAAGATTTTTCATAATTCCATAATCAAAATAATAATAATAGATTAAATAAGAGAATAAAAATAAAATAAGATCATAAATATAAATAGTTACACTAAAGTCTGCTTAAAGGTTTGAGAGTCCAGGTGGTATTTTTATATTTAAGGGCTCAATCCCAAATTGCATCTTTTCATTAATGATGACACACATTTGCATATATATATATATATAGTTGTGTTTATTGCATATATATGTATGTTTTAATTGTCGATGTTTAAGGTTAACTATAACATTTTTCATTTTTACTGTATAAAAAGTTTTTCAAAAAATTTATTTCTCAAATAATAATAATAAAATTAAAATAACATTCCAAGGAAAATAATTGTTAGTATTCTGCCTAGATGTTAGAGAGTTATTAATAATTATCATTTGCAAAAAGTGTTTTTTTTTAAAGAATGTTGTGGTATATTTTAGACGAAAAGGATTATCTTTGAATTTGACCTATATGTTGAAGAATTATAAGGTATTCTTTTAATCTAAAAATTTTCATAATATTCTTAAATAAAAATTTTAACTAATTTTCTATCTCCAAAATGAAGGGAATTATTATTAAATTTTAAATAAAAAAATCATTTTTATCCAAAGCTATAAATAGCGCATGATTAATTGGTATTAATTTTTATGGGTGCTATGGGGGTGCTAATCCTTCCCCATATGTAATCGACTCCCGAACTCAATCATGTTTTTGTAGACCAAAATTATGTTTTTAATAAACTTTAAACCTATTTTATTGTTTGTTAGATTTGAATTGATCCTTATTTTGAAATGACAAAACATTAAGCTAAATAAGCTTGATCAAGATTTTGAAAAAGATTTATTTAATACATGTTCTTAAGTTTTATATTTTGGTACTAAAAAAAATAATATGTTTTTCATAGTGTAAATGAACATTTCTTTGTTTTCATATTTCTCAAACCAAATCTATCTTTAAAGATTGTTTATTTTAGCTTAAATAAAAGTCCAATTGTTGTTTTTAAAGTGAACTTATTCATTTTCAACTTAATACAATTTTAATAATATTGGTTTTGAGAAATAGATTAACTTAAGAAAGTTGTTTTACAAAAACAAAGTTTTCCAACATTGAAATTGTTTTATTTTTCTGTATTAATTCACAAAGCTTTAATATTTAAATTTTATATGGTTGGAAAGCTATTTGAGTCTACTTTCTAATAGATCAAACAAAATAAAAATCCAAATTTTCTAAGGTATGGTATCCTCTTGAATTCGTGGGATTGAGAGGTTGCTACTTAGCCTAGAAAGTAAAGAGTGTAAGGTTTCTATCTTAAGCTTAGAGAGAAAAAGATATGTTGTATTTTCAATTCAAGAATAGTGGATTGAAGCCTTGGTATGGACAATCAAGAGAGAGAAAGTAGGTGCTTTGTGAAAAAAGATCGAACTTCTATAAATCTTTATGTTTGATTTCTCTATCCCTATTTTTTATTTTTATGGTTGATTATATATACTTCTAGATACATTAATTTATTGTTATTTGCATAATAGTTTGATATTAGTTTTAATTTTCATTCAATTATTTTGAAATCATTGTTTGGGAAGTAATTGGAGAAATCTAATTCACCCCCTATTGGATTACCATCTTATCTAAAAAGCTAACATTGTTTTATTAAAAAGATAAAATTTTTGGATGGCTAATTACAACCTAGAAAAGATTAGTGGTGACTTTTTATTTTTTTTTAATTTTCAATTTACATCAAGTGATTGAATCTTCGGACAGATACATTATAATAGCTTGGCAACTCCATTGAGAAATTTTGAGAGTCAAGCCAAAAATTAATTATGTATTATTTTAAATTTTGGATTCAATAGTTTTAATTGATATTTAATTTTAATTCACTTCATTTTGATTCTTTTAAAAAATATTACATGATAGTTAATATCCTGCTTTGATTTTTCATTTGTATTTCTTTTATGTTATTTTGTTTGATGTATCTTTTTATGCACTTTACATATTCACTTGTATAATTAGTTTTAGATCGAGGCTTTGTCCTTATTAGGAGGAAGTTAAATAGCTACACTCTTATAAGGTGATCACCTCTACATTTGCAAAAGAAACACTTTCACTAAGATTAAACCCTTTCCATTTGCAACCTATAATGGGTGAGGTTCAGATTACCTTACTAGTCTATAAAAGACAATGATGTGAGGAGCAGTCTGAGAACCTTTAGGTGCCTCACTTTCTAGCCCAACATATAATGAGCTTTAAGAGACTAGCCTTAGATAGAGTCATGCCAATTTCTTTCATAGAAATTATCCAAATTAGGATATGTGGGGAACACGCTAATACATTCTATATTTAAGGGTAATAATGTGCAAATAAAGTTAGGATCCAAAAAGTGTAAAAAAGTCCAAATAGAAAGAAAAAAAAAAGTAAAAAAAGGATTTAGGAGAGGTAAGGAGTTTGTCATCTTTTTGGATTCAATCATTGCATTCTACATTCATCGTTAAGAGGATACATCAATCATTGAATTCGATCATTTACTATTTAGGCATTCATAAATATATTTTGTGTAGCAAGCAAATTAGGAATTGTTTTGTGTCATAAACTTAGCAAGAATAATAGCTTAAACACTTTTATTTAAACCCTTGAATTAAAATATTTGTTTAATAGTGGGTATAAGAAGCTAAAAATATGAAAGATCAATTAGAGGCCCGAATTAGTGCGTTAGAACTCAATCAAGAGAAGTTTGGTCATCACATTCAAAAGATGACAAAATAGCTTGTTGAGTTAATGGAAACAGTTGATAGATTTAAAGAACTTAAGTTGGTGCCTTCTTAAGGGTCCTTACTAGTTTTAGCCTACATAAGTCCTACAAACTCAGAGAGTTATGATCAACTGGTTCCTGCTAGGCCCAGTACATTTCCTAAGCACATTAAAGCATTCAGTGGTTTGAGTAATAATGAAGGTTTGGACAAAATCATGAAAGGGATGAATGATCTAACCATGCAAATGTTTGAGCTCCAAAATTTGGCTTCCAAAATAAAGTCACCAAGTTCCATACAACCTTCACAAATCATTTTTAACTCAAAACTGCATTCAAATTCTTTTCATGTTTGTCTTCAATCTCTTTTCCAAGCATATGGGATCAAGCCCCAAAACTTCATGTAGTCTAAAAAAATTTGCATCTAAACCAAAATCTTCAGCCTTCTTGTCCTAACCACCTGTTCAGCCAATTTCTTAACCCCACACCTTTCCATCACCACTGAATGTTTGGACTCCTAGCCAATCTATTACCTAAGAAGTACCCAAGAAGAAGAAACAGTTAGATCCTATCCTTTTTGATATGAAAAACTCTTTCCCTATTTGCTTGAAAAATTTTTTATTACTCTTGTACCTTTGAAGCCTTTAAAGCCTTTGTACCTAAAATGGTTCAACCTAGATGTAAGATATGAATACCATGATGGGAATATTAAGCATTCCATTAAGAATTTTAAGGCTTTCAAACATAAGGTGAAATCACTCATAGATGCAAAATGGTTTGATCTAACGACAATAGTAGGTTAAAGATCTAAAAATAATAAGAAGAAGATAGCATGATGATGAACATGGATGAGGTTTTTAATTAAAGAGGATCTTCAAGTGATAGGATGTTGGGAAAATGAAATGTTTTACAAACTTCTTTAGTTTGGAAATTGTTTTATTTATTTATTTATTTTTAATTTAGTGTTGTTTTTTTTATTCTTGCCCCTATTCCAATTTTTGCACTTTTCACAAAAGGGTTTTGTCATTCGTGCATTCATTCATTCATTCATTCATTCATGCACTGAATAAAATGCAATTAATGTGTACTTTAAAGAGAAGAAATTTCTTCAAGAATGATCCTAGAGATTTTTTCTAAAAATTAGGAGAATATTAATTTAGAAGGGGGTCACTAAAAGAAATGATTCATTGAAAAAATTTAGCTTAGGAGCCTTAAGGGAGGAATCATGGAATCTAGATGCATAAAGGAGGTATAGTTTCCTAGAAAAAAGGATTCAAGCGATTGAATGTAAAGATAAATCTTGTGACACAAAAAAATCCCAACTATTTCCAAATGTGATTATTCCAACTATGTTCAAGGTTCCAACGTTCAAAAAGTATGATGGAACTAGATGTCCTAAGATATTTGGCTCAATACTATCACGAAATGGTTGGTATGCCTATAATAAAAAGCTGCTTATTCATGTCTCTTAAGAAAGTTTGATTGGGATAGCAACTAATTGGTATTATAGTTTGGAAAGCAATCAAATTCGTACTTGGAATATTTTATCTCAGGTATTCTCGAGCGATACCAGCACATATTAAAGATAGCTCCAGACCGATTAGCCCTTCAAAACATGAGAAATAACTCTAATGATAGCTATAAAGAATATGTTGCTAGATGAAAAAAGATAGCATCGTAAGTCAAACCACCCTTAACTAATAAGGAGTTGAATTCTCTATTTATGGATACCCTTTCTACTTCCTATTATGATAAGTTTATTAGTACCACATCCTCAAAATTTGTAGATTTACTATTTGTTGTAGACAGAATTAAAGATGGGATAAAAAAAAAAGAATAATGAATGCCAATGATGGAAATTCATAATGAAAGGCAGAGAGATATTTTAGATGAATGTGCCTAAGAGATAATTGTTAAAGGGCAAAATAAAAAAAATCTCACCATGATATAGAAAGATTTGGTGAATGCCTATTCCCATTAGTCATAGTATTGTTCCCAATTGACACCTCAGGCTGGTAACTTTTCTTAACCATTTCATCTGTGTGCTTTAATTCCTTCGCCACAAGCATTCATAGAACAAGAGATCAACCCAAGCAATTCACAAAGCCAGAAGAGAAAGAGTGTCAAGATGTATCATTCACCTCAATGTCTTACGCTAAGCTTTTCACTTGTCAAAAATCATATGATTTCTATTATCCCTACAAAGCCCAAAAAGCCTCCTTACTCGAAGTGTTATAATCCCAAAACTAAGTGTGAATTCTATGATGAGATCAAAAGATATTTCATAGAAGACTGTACTACCTTTAAAGATACAGTTTAGGCTTTGATCGACACAGATCCTACAAAGTTTAAAGAACTGGTTAGAGATTATAATGATTGCTAGCAGTGGAATTGAGGGCTAATGAAGCAAAAGCTAAAGCACTAAGTGAGGAACTCGTTTTTGTAAGTTTGAATGTCATCGCAAAAGCATTATTGGGAATGTGAATTTTTAGGTCGAGTTTGAGTGTTTGCATTCAATGAATGGATATTATGCATCATAATGTCTAATGGATTTATGAATATTGTCATTTAAGGTTTCTAATTTCTTTTAAGTTTTAGATTTGTAGGTTTTCTTTAAAAGAAAATTAGTAAAAGTGAAAATTTGTTAGATTTGAATAAAGTCCCACATAATTAAGTCCCAAAGCTTTAAAAAGAGAAATGCCTTGAAAAAAAGTAAAAAAAGTGATAAAATAAAAAAAAAGTTTTATGATAAAAGAAAAGAGTCTTGGAAGAGTTGGCGATCACTATTACGAATTTATCAAATACCTTAACACATTTTCTTAAATCATTCAGTTGATTCCATCCATCAGCCATTCAAAAGCCACGAATTTTAATTCTTAAACCATGTCCTCACCTACCAATGTTATGATATCATATAGTGCTAATCTTTTTCTAGGCAATGAATAATTAAATAGCTAATTTAAACAAAATTAGGATTCCTAGAAGATCATGCATACATGACATTTTTTTTAGAATTTAAATTTGGTAATTTTATGTGTTAATGATATTTTGTAGCTTCAAATTTTTCAAAAATCAAAGCCACCCCAAGCCCTATTAAATGACCTCAAACTTACCAACATTTCAACTCTTTATCTCAAAATTGGCTAACCTAGTGTCTTGGGGCCATGTTGATTAGAAAAGAAGACCGCATTGCCCTTAAGACAACTTAAGTTATGATCAACCTATTCGTTCTCTTCTCGTGAAGTAACATGGACCATTTGACACCTTAAATAGGTTCATTCCACATGACCATTTTCTCATAATAACTTTCATTAAAAGTGTTTTGTTAAAATAAGACATCTTCCATGAGTTGCACTATTGGCAAAGGAGATTAATGCATGAATTATAAGGGGCATGTTAAAAAAATAATAATAAAAAAGGGAAAAAATGGTTTCGATATCATGCACTTAAAAAAATTGAATAAATTCGAATAAAGACCTAATAAAGCCAAAAAAATTTTAAAATAAATAAAGAAAAACCTAAGAGCCTAAATGAAAAAGCCAAAAGAAAAGTCAAGAAAATAAAAAATCTCAAAACAAAAAAAGAGAAGAAAACTTTTGAAACAAAAAACATTTCTTCAAATCAAGGGAATTGCTTTTCAATTTAAGTGATTGTGCTTGAAATGAGAAATGTTCATCTTTTATCATGCTTTCACAAATGTAGGAATTTATCCTTTATTATCCCTTTGAGCCAAATAAAATTCTTTCAAAAAATAAACTCTAACTAAAAATCACCCTTCATAGTGAGGGGGCAAAAAAAGATGCATTTAGGGGTTAAAATGGTGATCCTGTATGTTAAGGGCAAAGGCCCAATATAAAGGTGCCTAAAAGTGTTGAATCCACCCAAAGAAAAGGAAAAGAAAAAATGAAAGATTGAAAAAGAAAATATGAAGAAAAAGAGATAAAGGTAAAGAAAAAGTGAAAAAAAAGAACAAAAGAAAGAAAAAATAGCAAAAGAAAATAAAAAAAATGAAATGAAATGAATGTGTGGAAAGCACAAGAAAATGATAAGGAATATACCTTAGAGTGATTCCTTTAAAAGAAAGAATGATCATTGGTTTTGAATTACCTTTAAACACTTATTTTATACTTGTCTATCCCTTTCTTTCAAAACCTTGAACCTTGGCTTATGTTATATCTTATAAAAAAGTCCATATTAGATCAAGCACGGACTATTGAAAATTGAAAAGTTTCTCTTGGGAAAATAGCCATGAAATCCATGAACTTTTTGGTCCCTCTTTATTACCTAATTTTTTTTTAAACCATTAACCCTTTTGGATAAGTTTTATTTCTTAAGTGCATGGTGTAATAATCAAACACAAAAAATAAGGATTTTAAATAAAAAAAAATGAATATGGCTTTAGGGTGAAAACCCTACAAAAGGGTAGTCTAGGGTAAACCTTGAAGGCCACTCATGATACTAAATGAAATATATGCTAACCAAAGGCAACCCAAACCCTTTGAATGATTCAAAGATATCAAGGTCCCAAAAGTTTGAGAAAGCATAAAAATGGATTGATTTAAAAAATTTCAACCTTCATCCATTCCCAAATAACCTTTCAAAATCTTAAATGTTTATAGATAACCTTGACATATCACAAACTTTGTGTTAGGCTAATAGTTTTCATTTCCCGTCTCATGGAAAACCCTTTTCGCTCCGCTTATCCCTATCTCCCTCTAGGGGTATTTTAGTGATAGGTTCTATAGGAATCGGACGATCCTATTTGGTCAAATACCTAGCGACAAACTCCTATGTTCCTTTCATTACAGTATTTCTGAACAAGTTCCTGGGGAACAAAGGTAACAAAGGTTTTTTTATTGATGATAGTGACGATATTGATGATAGTGACGATATTGATGCTAGTGACGATATTGATGATAGTGACGCTATTGATGATAGTGACGATATCGATTGTGACCTTGATACGGAGCTGGGGTTTCTAGATATCGATATTATGGATATGATGTCGGAAATAGACCGATTTTATATCACCCTTCAATTCGAACTAGCAAAAGCAATGTCTCCTTGCATAATATGGATTCCAAACATTCATGATCTGGATATGAATGAGGCGAATGACTTATCTCTCCAAATATCATATTTGGAAGCTAAAGAAAATGTCAAAAATGTTGCTTTTTCAAGGGATTCATGTTTTTTAAAAAAACTTATGCTTCATCTGTGAGCTTACATGAAAAAGTCTATACTTTCATGTGATGAACTATTCAATCCATTGGGAGAGAAAATTTTCATCTCTTAAATTTCTAGTAAGGATCACCAATCATTTGGAAAATTTAAGTCCAATTTACTTAGCACCTATGAACATTTAAGCCCAGTTTAGCTTGCACTTATAAAAATTTAAACTTAGTTAATCTGACACCTATGAAAATTTAAGGCTAGTCTAGCTTGAACCTAAGTTTTAAGCCCAGTTTCTCTGGCACGCAAATTTTAAGCCTAGTTTAGCTAGCACTTGAGAAAAGATTAAGCCTAATTTAGTTGGTACCTATGAAAATTTAAGCCTAGTTTACCTGGTACCAATGAAATTTAAGCCTAGTTTTTCTAGCACCTATGAAAATTTAAGATCAGTTTAACTAGCACTTATAAAAATTTAAGCCCAATTTATCTAAAACCAAATAGATTTTAAGTTTAGTTTACCTAACACCTATAAAGATTTTGAGCCCAAATTCTAGTACTTATAAAAATTTAAAACCAGTTTAGTTGACACCTATAAAAATTTAAGTCCATTTTAGTTAGCATTCAGATTTTAAGCACAGCTTATTTGGCACTAAACATATTTTAAGCCCAGATTAGTTGATATACAAGCCCATATTAGCTGGCATGCGAGCCAAGATTAGCGATCACCTCATTTGACTTTTGATTCAATCCTAGTCACCTCACTTGACATGTAATTCAGTCTCAATCACCTTACTTGACTTGTGATTTAGTCCTGATCACCTCATTTAACTTATGATTTAGTCTTAGTCACAATCACCTCATTTGATTAATAGTTCAATCTTGATCACTTTATTCAACCTACGATTTAGTCCCGATCACTTCATTTGACCTACAGTTTAGTCCCAATCACCTCATTCAACTGGCAATTCAGTCCTAATCACCTTATTCAACTTACAGTTTGATCTTGGTCACATCATTTAACTTACGATTTAGTCCTGATCACTTTATTTGACTTGCAATTTAATCCCTTACCTTTATTTTTTAAGCCCATTAGACAACCCACTTTTAAATACTCCAACAAGAGGCTCAATTTAGGCCCTATAGTAAAGCCTATTACATAGGTCTGAATGAATATCCAAAATGGCTGAATAAAAAGGCCCGATAAAATACCCATCCTTGAAACCTACTAATGGCCCATTGTTGGCTATTAAATAAAAAACTAAATAAAAAATATAAAAATCATTAAATAAAAAACCAAATATAAAAATCATTACAAAATAAAATATATATAATTAATATATAAAAAAAGCTTAACCCAAATAAATCATGAAAGCCTAAATGAAGCTAAAATAAAACAAATGAAAGAAGCCTAAAACTAGCCTAAAAAATAAAAGCCTAAATTGGCCATAAACCATGGCTAAGGCCCTAAAGCATAGGTTGCTTCTTAAAGCCTAAGACATGGCAAAAAATGAGGCCATGCAATAATCTTGTTTAGAGTTAAAAACTACTTAAAAAGAAAGAGCATAAAAACCTACATATGCATGAAAATCATGTGAAAAAAAAAAAGAAGAAAAACTGATGCAACACCATGCATGGGACATGAAAACCAAAAAAAAAAACTAAAGGAAACAACATGAAGTAGTGGTGATTAAGGTGAAAAAGTAGTCGAAATTAGAAAAAGATGAAACCAAAACGAAAGAGAAAGGGAAAATAGAACTAGTAGTAACAAAAGAAAAACAAAAAGAAAAAAAGGCAGAACAAAAAAAACCAAACATGAATAGCAAAGAGGAAAACCTAGCAAAAAAAATTAGACAGTGGCAAGAAACTAAAGAAAGGAAACCAGAAGAAAAAAGAAAATGTATTAGTAGAAAAAGGTGGAAGAAACAAGCAAAAGAGAAAGAACACCAGTAGTAGAGTACCAAGAAAAAATGAAGAAAAATGGGTAAGAGATAAAAAAAAATAAACAGAAGAACCAAAAAAAAGATCGAAAAAAAAAGACTAGTGGGAAAAGTAAAAAAAAAAAAGGAAAACTAAGGAGAATAAAAAAAGAAAGGATGTAAGGAAGCAGTAAACCAAGTAACCATAAAAGAAGTCACTAGAAAAAAGTAACAGAAACTAAGGAATTAAATAGCAAAGCAATAGCAGAATAGCAATGGCTATTTCATGGTAGTACCTCTAGTCGCCACTGTTATTTCAAAAAAATGGTTGTAAATTTGAAATACACTCAAAACAGTGCATTGCGATCGCAACAGAAAGCCATAACGAGTAATAGTAGAAATAATGATGCGCTATTGCCTCTATCCCTATTTTTCATCCCTATTTTTTATTTTTAAAAGAAAAAACCAATTAAATCAAATCAATTAACCCAAATTTATCATCAACCAAAATCAAATGTTGAAGAACAATTAGTTTAAAAGTAAGAGTAAGTTAAAATTACTTTTTTTAAAAAAAAATTTGCTAGCTTGCTACAAATTACTGTTAAAAAAAAAAATCTCTAGTGACTGATCTGTAATTGGAAGGCTGAAAGGCTATGGGCTATGAGTTAAGTGTGTATTGAAATTAGTGGTGGTAGAAGGATGCAAAGACTAGAGAGTCAATTAAGAGAGTTAGAAAGGGGAGGATTTTAGTGATTTACTAATTTTAGAGTTTGGGTTTTTGTGAGAAAGATGAGAATAAGAAGAGTGAAGAAGAAAGGCTAAATCCTAGAGGAATGAAGACTGGAGTGTATACGTATCGGACACTAGATTGAAGGTTAAGGCAGAAGGCTTTGGGGATGGGGGTGGGTGAGTGGGTGAAAGCCAAAAAGAAATAAAGACTTCAAAAGAAAAAAAGAATAAGAAATTTGGAGAGATGTGGCATAAATGGATATGATAAATTGGTGGGCTAACTAGAAGGGTATATTTTGGGGAGGGGGTTGAATAGGTGCAGGGAAATAGAAATTTTTGTAACTTTATTATATTATTGAATATGATTTTCTTTCAAGCAAAAATTTGGTACAAAATAAAATATAAATTTATTGTTATAATTTTTAAAAAATTATGAATAAATTTTTTTATAAAAAAAATAAAGTGTTATAAATTATTTTAAAAATAAAAAAAAAGAAATTTTATGATTATTATAATTATTACATTCTATAATGAATTATGCAAAATTAAAAAAAATTCACGACTATTAATGACTGCACTGACCATAATACTCTCCATTATTTTTGTATTGTGATAAACGTAATATGACTAAAAACATGACCACGATTGTAATTTAAATCTATGGTAGGAACAAATAAGAATAGGCAAGAAAAAAAACTTGTAAAAAAGGAGAAAAAGCCAACCGAGAAAAAAACCAAAAAATAGACCAGAAGGAGAAGGAAAAAGAAACAAAAAATGAAATGGGGGAGTCAAGGTCAGCCACAAACAGAAATGAAAATGGTAGTTTTCCATAACTGGTTTCTTTTTCATGAACCTTGCAATTTATTTTTTTATTTTCTTCATTCTATTTTTTTTTTCATTTTTTTCTTTATGTATGATGCTATTTTTCTTTTTTCACATTCATTGTTTCCCTTATTTTGTTATAGTACTAGTATGTAAGAAAAGAGTTTTGGTTTTGTCTCGATTTATTGCTTATTAGAATTTAAAGTCCTTCTTTTGGTTTATGTTTTTATGTTTATTTGATTCATGTTCCCTGGGTTAACATATGAAAGGAAGGTCTTTTTAAGAAAGTAAAATAACTTTTCTAAAATGAAGAAAGGGGAAACTCAATGGCATTTCAAAACAAGATGAAAACTAGGTTCATCCTCTGTCTTTATGCTTCCTAGGCTTAAGGTTAAAAAGAAGTTTTTTTTAGCAAACCAATTTTGGTCCCTTGTGCTGTGGGGAAAACCTAAAGCATGAGGTTGACTTGTAGAAGCCTAAAGCTTCATCTTGTTTTATCCACATTTGCTAGCTTTCCTTTCTCCTACGTGGGTGTTGTTAAAGGTTTGTTATTTTATGCTTTTTGGTTTAGAAATGAAAATGAGAAATGAGAAGATATCATAAGCAAAAGGAAACAAGCATTTCTATATGAAAGAGAGTGGGAATAGGTAGGACACCGTATGGGTAAGATGCTAAACGGGGAGGACATCGTGGTGTCAACAGGTAAGACACCATGGGTTGGTTTAATTCATTTTCATTTTTGTCCCAAAGTAAAAGCTTTTTGGTTGCTTGTTTTATTTTATTGTTTCTAGAACATGAGATGTATTCTATTTTTTGGGGTTAGCTAAATAATTAAAAAGGGTTAAAATATTTATTAATAATAATAATAATAAAATTGTTTATAAATATTAAGAAAGAAAAAGATTTTGAATTCCCTACCTAGATGTTGGAATTAAAAATTATGTTTTAAAATTTTCTAATTCTGCCTAAATACCAAAGAATTATTAAATAATAAAAATAAAATAATAAAGGTAAATAAATAAGAATAATAAAAATTTAAGAAAAATATATAAAAATATAAAATTTTGTCTTTTAGAGAAATTATGAAAAATCAACTTACTCCAAAGGTGTGTTGTTGATTTTTAGAGATATCCATAAATTCCTAACCTGAAACCCTAAAATGAAACCCTAAAACAAAACTTTAAATGAAACCTTAAATGAAACTCTAAATAAAAGTTTAAGTGAAACTTTTAGTTATAGGTGAAACCAGAAACGCTTAGTTAAACCCTAAAATCTAGGTGAAACCTAAAACCCTTAATGAAACCCTAAATCCTAAATGAAACCCAAAACCTTAAATGGAACCCTAAACCCCGAATGAAACCCTCAATCTTGAATGAAACCCTGAACCCTGAATGAAACCCTAAAATCCTAAATCTATTCAAAACCCTAAAAGCATCCTAAATTTTAAAGGATTTGTCCAAAAATATTTTGTGAAGCAATTTGTTTCTGAATGTTGCCTAGAAAATGGGATATTTAAGAAAATTTCTTTCACTATGATTTTTCATAATTCCATAATCAAAATAATAACAAGATTATATAAAAGAATAAAAATAAAAGATGATCTTAAATATAAAGAGTCAAACACAAACTTTGCCTAGAGATTGGAAAGTCTAGGTGGTCTCTTTATATTTAAGGACCCAATCCTAAGTCTCATCTCTTCATCACTTATGACACATATTTGCATACATATTTACGTTTATTGTATATATATATGTATGTTTTAATTATTGATTTTTATGGTTAATTATAGCAGTTTTCATTTTTCCTACATAAAAAGTTCTTCAAAAAATTGATTTAAAAATAATAATAAAAAAATTAAAATAACATTTTACTGAAGATAATTTTTGGTATTCTGCCTAAATGTTAGAGGATTGTCAATAATTATCATTTGCAAAGAGTGTTATTTTTTATTTTTACTTTTAAAGAAATGTTATGGTAAATCTTAGAAGAAAATGATTATCTTTGAATTCTATCTATATGTTAGAGAATTATAAGGTATTCCTTTAATCTAAAAATTTTTACAATATTCCTAAATAAAGATTTTTAATTGATTTTTTTCTTCAAAATGAACGAAATTATTATTAAATCTTAAAAAAAACTATTTTTATCTGAAACTATAAAATATCATATGATTAATTGGTACCAATTTTTATGGGCATTATAGGGGTGCTAATTCTTCCCTATGCGTAATCAACTCCTAAACCCAATCTTGTTTTCATAGACAAATTATTTTTTTAATAAACTTTAAACCTATTTTATTATTTTATTAAAAAGATAAAATTTTTATGTGGCTAATCACATTTTAAAAAAGATTGATAGCGACTCCCTTATTTTTTTTAATTTTGAAATATTTACATCTAACGATTGAGTCTTCAGATAGATACATTATGATAGCATTAGATTAATATTGAATCTAAGATTACAAAAAGCTTCATCAAATTTTAAATGATCAATTTTATAAAAGATAGTGAAACTCCTTGGATCTTTTTGCTTTTTTAGAAGAAGTTGTCAAAGTGCAATACTATAATCATCACCAAAAGTTGCATTTTTCAACTCCTTGAATAGCTCTCTTGGTATAGGCCTTGGTGTTAGTGGTGCTACTTCAAAGGTTTACATTTGGGTAGACATTCTTGGAGTCGTTCTCATCCTTTTCATTTCTTGAGTTTCTTTTTCTTGCCTTTCCTCCTCCACTTTGGGTTATATACTCTCAATGAGTGCTATCCCAACTTGCATTAACATCTCACCTTCCTCAAGTGAATTCTTAATATACTATTCAAAGTCTTCCATTTGAATGCATTCCTTAATATCCTCCTTAATTTCAAAATTTTCACCCATCTCCTCATATGGCTCAATGCTATTAGAATCAAAACTATCTAGAACTTCCTTACTAAACTTCAATAACTCCTCATCTTCTGTCACATTATCTTTTCCAATAAAATCCACCTTAGGTTGTTTTACAAAATTGGGCAAGTTTACCACCATTGGCTCATCAATCATATCATCATCATCAAAACAATATATATCATCATCACCATATAATGTATAGCATCACATGCTTGTTTCTCTTGCTCCTTAAGGTTTGACTCAATATTACTAGGTAAGGTTCCTAGGGGTTACTTGGATTTGGCTTAAGCTAGTTAACCTATTTAGTTTTTAAAGTTTTTTTGTTGATGTACCTTGGCTTTGGATGGCTATATTTTTTGCTTGTGTCAACTATGTCAACATCTTTTCAAAACATGTTTTCTTTTCTTGGAGCAAGTTGCATGGTTATGTGCAAAAGTTTGTGTTTAGGTTTGTGGCTTGATGGTTGGGTTGGTTCCAAGAAAAGTTGGAATGGTTTCTCCAACTTGGGTTATAGGTATTGCTATAAGGTTGTAGGTAGACTTGGATTTTAAGCATACTAGACCATTTCTATCCTAAATTGATACTTTTCAGTAGCATGAGGTCTATCACAAGTTTCACAAGGCACAAAGGGGTTTTGTATAGCATGGACAAGGGCGGTGTTGGATGGGGTTCCTTAGGCTTTAATCATTTTAGTTAGGTTTGCTAGTTGTGAATTTATGGAAGTAAAAGTATCAAGTTCATACACATTAACAGTTTTCTTGTGTACCTTTCTTTCCATTCCCCATTGGTAGATGTTAGCTACCATCTTTTCAATGAGTACATATGCTTCCTTATCAATTTTGCTCATAATGGCTCTTTTAACAGCCAAATCTAATGTAGTCCTCATGGATGGTATAAAACCATTGTAAAATATATGGATTTCTAGCCATTAGGGATGATGTAAACACTTTCTTAGTAGCTCTTTGAATCTCTCCCAACCATCATAAAGATTCTCACAATCAAATTGCATAAAAGTAGTTACTTTATTCCTTAGCTTAATTGTCTTAGCAGGTGGAAAAAATGTAGCAAAGAACTTTTGCACCAAATCATCCCATGTTGTGATTAATCCAAATAGTAAAGAAGATAACCAATTCTTAACCTTGTCCTTAAGAGAAAAAGGAAAAAAGTCTTAGTCTAATAGCATAATTTGAAATACCATTATATTTAAAAGTATCATATAATTCAAGAAAATTAGATAAGTTGAGATTTGGACCATTGCTTAGTAACCCTCTAAACTATGCAAAAGTTTAGACTATTTCAATAATCGAAGGCTTGATTTTGCAGTTTTTTGCTTATATGGCCGGCCTTCTTATGGATGGTTGAAAACCATTAGCATTAAGGACAGCATAATCCCTCAATGTCCTATGACCTTCATTGTTTGCATTCACTATTTGAATTGGTATAGGTGGTATTATTTGCTATTTCCTTAATCGTCTAAAAGTTCTTTTGATTTTGTTGCCAATTGAATCAAGGTCAACACTTCTTAATCTAGACATACAAACAAAGAAAAAGACCAAAATAGTTTAAAGCAATTAAAAGTAAATGTTTAGATTACAAGGGAGTAGAAAATTCTTATTGATATTGAATCAACCACCCACTATAATCCTCGATAATAATGTCAAAAACTTAATTGTTACTTTTTATAATGCCTACAAGTACACAACATAATAAAGTAATAAGTGATGAAATAGAGTATTATCTCACAAAGATTATAGAATTGAATTGTTAGGTAAATTCAAGTACCAAAACATCATGTATCAATCATGAACCAAACAAGAAATGATTATCAAACCAAGTAAAAGATTCAGCTAAGGAGAAAAAAAGCAATGGCCAAACCTCCTATGAATTTTCTTGAAGGATGATTTCATTCTATTTCATCCAACAAACATCATATACTATTTCATTCATCATACAAAGCATTTGAAGCACTAAAAACATTTATCAAACATGAAGTAAACTAATTAAAATATATATATATAACTTAAACATGAACCAAACACTAACACATTTCATTAGCCAAACAAAATTTACATAAAAATCAAGGTAGCTACTTATTTACACATCATAAGCAAGTTTGATGAGCAAAGAAATTCATAAAACAGCCAAGAGGAGGTTAAGCCAACAAGAAGGACACCATGGCCAAACCTCCAACTTGGTTTTCTTAATGGTGGATTTTGTTGCTTTTGTTTGTATTTAAATCTTCAAACCAACTGTTAATTAGTTGAATGAAGAATGATTCAAACTTTGTGCAAGAAAAATAAACTAAAAATCTTTTAGAAAGTCAAGCAAGAAATGAATGAAATATAATGAAAAATGTAATGAAAAATGAGATGGAGATGCTAAAAATATAAATGATGAATGTTGAGATGGATACCTTCAAGCAAAAGCACCAAAGTTTTTCTTTTTCATTTTTTTCTCTTCCTTTTTCTCTTTTTTCATGTTATTTCCTCTAATTTTATGCAACTAAAACATCCCTTATCTTGAATGAAGAAAAAGCCAACAAAAATATCTTACAAGATTGAATATAGGCCATAGGATCAAATCTCATCCAATGGCAAAAATTTCTCCCTTATTTTTAATTTAAAGACTAATCTTTAGCCATTGGATCAAGATTCAATATGAGATCTAATGATTCACATTGCTTACTGTAAATGTTGGATTTTTATAGCCTCTAAACCAAATGAAAAGACCATTTTGCCTTTAGTTCAAAGTTTTAGGTATTTAGGTCACTTTCTTATAAATCAATGTTCCCATGCTCATTTTTAAGATTTCAAGGTCCAAAAAACTATGAAATATTATGAAATTGAGAACTGAAAATCTTCGTGAAAATCTGATCTTGAAAAGATTCAATTATGAAAATACCCCTAAAGGGATATTTGATAATTTCACACTTTTTAGAATACTGCTATAATTCTAAATATACCAAAAATCATCAAATATTATAAAATTATGATCTGAAAAATTTTGTGAAACATCGACCTTGAGAAGGTCAAATTATGAAATTACCCCAAAGGGGCATTTTGTTAATTTCACACCTCCCAAGGTACAACCAAGGTTGTTAAAATTTTAAAAATCAATAAATATTATAAAATCATGATATGAAACTTTTCACAAAATTTTTATCTTGAGAAGTCAAATTACGAAATATCCCTAAAGGATATTTTGATAATTTTACACCTCCAAAGGTGCGATTTAGGTTTTTATGATATGAAAGTTTTCACAAAAATTTGACTTCAAGAAAGCCAAATTACAAGAATACCCTTAAGAGCATTTTAGTAATTTGCATTTCTCAAAGTACAATATAACTTTTTAGTGTTTTAAAATCACCAATTTCAATTTTAAACCACATTAATTCAAATTTGGTTGTGAATTTTAAGGATTGGCCTAGGTTCTATTTGTTTTTATCGAGTTTGACCAATTTTGATTGATTTTGACTTGTTAACCAAGTTAAACCAGATTTGACCAGAGTTAACTTTGAGGCATTTTGGTTAAATTGGTGTTAATTTAAACTTTAAAACCTTTGAAAAATGTTGGATTTGAAATGAATTAAATTTTAAGTGATTTATAGATGGCCAGAATTTTGCCCAGACAAAATTAGGTGTCTACAGCTACCTCTCTTTGCATATTTCTAAAAGTTAGAAATAATGTAAAGACTAAAGACACCAATTTTGATCGATACCAAAGGTTGATGCAAAGTTTGCTTGTGTTGTTTCTTATTTTTCATGTTATAGGAATTTTTTTTTTTTTAAAGAGCTTTTATAAACATAGGCAAGTAACTTTAAAAATCAATTTGAAAAAGCTCTTATTAATATAGACAAGCAACCTTTTTAAAAAAGAAAAATTGTCTGAAAAAGGGCTTATATGAAATAGGTATCAAATTTAACAAAATATGTCTGGAAAGGGCTCCTATATAATAGGCATCAAACTTTAAAAAATTATCTAGAAAATGGCTCTTATAAAATAGGTATCAAACTTCAAAAAATCTATCTGGAAAAGGGCTCCTATCAAATAGGTATGAAACTTTTAAAAAATATATCTTGAAAAAAGTTCTTATAAAATACACATCAAACTTCAAAAAATCTATCTAGAAAATGACTGATCGGTCTTGGAGAAATTTGAAAAGTCTTTTTTTTTGGAAGGCTGGATGATATAGAAAGCTTTGAAATGGGTTCTAGTTTTCTTTAAAGGATTCTTTCTTATTCTTTTTTTTTTACAATAAAGGGTTTATTCTTTCAAAGTATTTGTTTGTACAAGATCAAATTCAATCTGCTCGTAATGTGTTTAATGAATGCAAAGAAAGTAATATGATTCCATAAAATTTGTTCATATCCTGCGACCATACTTAAGGAAACAAAATTTTCATGACCACAAATATTCTTCAAATTTGTAGCTCTAGCTAAGTCATCAAATTAGACACCTTTGGTTCATGCACTCTCTTTTTTTCTCAAATCTTTTTGTCTTGATCTGTAATGGTTATGTTCTGAAATTATACCAAAATCATTTATCTTCCTTTTTCCTTATCCTTATCATTCATCTTTTCAGTCATCCTTTTTATTTCTCCATATCATCATTGTTCCATCCAAATTGATATTCATGATTTGGTATCATTTCCATTTTTTTTTTAAAAAAAAGCCTATGACTATTTATCTTAGATATCCTAAAACTTTCCCTGAGCATGTTTCAAGTTTGATTATGAGAATTATTATTCAATATCAACAATATCATGTTAAATGCAATGCTTTTTCAAATGACGATGAACAAAAGGTTTGAATGAAAAGGATAAAAAGGTATTCATTAAAGTTTTAGAGATTTAATTCACAAACTATATGGTAAAAAGGGAATGAATGTATAATTAAGCATAAGAGAAAGGTAAACAAATGAAGTGGTAACAAGAAATTATTTTCAGAATTATCAAATACTGAACATTAGGATGAATCTAGGTCGTTCACTCCTAATTTTCTTCCAAGAATCTTGGCTTATCAGTGGCTTTGAATAATGCTGACTCATCGGATGCCAATCTTGCTTGCTGACCAATCAATCGATGTTCTGTCTTCTATTTTTTGCTTTTTGAATCCTTGTGCTGCCCCCACTATCTTTCCATTTCAAACTTAGAATCTAATTTCCTCCTATTTGCTCCTTATACCTAAGTCGTTCTTTTGAGTTTTCAATTTAGTTATTTCCCTTTATGATCTAGATTGCCCTTTTTGGGTTTTTAACTTGAACCCTCATTTTTTTTTTTCAAGTGTAGTATTTCTTGATAGCATCTAAGTTTATGAGACTTGGTAGTTCATCTCCATCTATTTATACCAAAATCAAGCCTCTACCAAAAAATGCCTTTTTGACTACATATAGCCATTCCCAATTAGGTGTCCATTTTTCTCTATTGTCATGTTGATTTGGCAATATCCTTTTCAAGACTAATTCTTCTTTATGAAGCATCTAGGCTTCATCTTCTTATCATGTGCCCTTATTATTCTTTCTGGAACATCTAGCCATGACTGAGTACTACAAACTTTTTTGTCATAATGTATAGATCTGTAGACCTAATGCTAGACATAGATTTAGAGAGTCGTCACCAATTTTTTTGTTAAGTGCGATTGGCTACCTAACTGAATCTGTCATATTTTTAAAAAAAATTCCAAGCTTGACTTAGGTATCTTTAAATGGTATATTCTAGTCTACGAAACCAGATTTTATGTTCGGGAGTACGATTACACATAAGAAAGGTTATAGTATCCTTACAATGCCCATCCAAAAAATAATACCAGTTTGATTTCAAGTCGTCTAAGCCTTAAAACATATTTTTAATTTACCAAATAATTTTAGTGTTCAAAATTTTTCTTAAATTACTTCAATATGTTGGTAATAATTTAAAATATTTTCTCACATCAGAAGTATTCAAGAAGACTATTTGTCACATTTTAAAAAGGCTCCGTCGTGGGATTCATTTAATTTTACTTGTAAAAGTAAATTTCTATAAACCTGGTTTATAGTAAAAAATATCCCCTAATATGTTGGTATAATTTTATTAAAAAAATTAACATTTTTTTTATTTCAAACTTTTTTTTTATCAAAAATTATAAGGCTTTCTAATATGTTGGTAAAACCTTATTTTGAAAATAAAATATTGGCCTTCCAATCTGTTAATAAAGCTTTTACTTAAAAAATTATTATTATTATTTAAAAATTTTTAAAATTTATATGGTTTTCCAATATGTTGGTAAAACCCTATTTTTGAAAATAAAATGGTAGCCTTCAATCTATTAGTAAGACTTTTCATTTAAGTATGTTTTTATAAGAGTATTTAAAATTAAATACATAAATAAATAAATACAAAAATAAATATGTAAATGAAATAGGTAAATAAACTAAGCATATAAAATAAAAATAAAACAAAAATATTTGAAGTCGACTTGGCTTGGCAACTAAAGAGTGCAGTTGTAGGCATAAAGATCAGCTTGGGCGACTTGGCACTCAACTAGGAACATGGCTCAGCTTACAGCAAAAATGGATGCGGGTCACAACTGGATTGCACAAGTATTAGGTCTACTTTGAGGAAACACATGGATCTTTAGTTAAATGAAATGGTGTGTGCGCGCCTTAAAAGCAAAATAATTCTTTTTTTCTTTAGTTTGCAAAGCTCTATTGTCTCTCTCTCTGGGAATTGGAAAATTTTGTCAAGAACTTCAATACTCAGCAGCAACTTCGAATAGAAAATTCATAAAAGCCTACATTTCCATCAAAGTCCAGAAGATTTCCAGAAAATGATGAATTCAAACCAGATTCAAATTAGCAAATCCCAACACCCAAGAATTCTGAAAAACAAAATAAAAGCTCTGAAAAAATAGAATTGAAAAATCTAGAAACAAAATCTTGAAACTTGTAAAATTTTTATATATTTCCTCCCTGTCATTTTTGTCCCCTTTTTGCTTGTGTTAGAATAGGATTTATATAAAGTTTTTAACAATGATTTTAGGGATTTCATTGATTAATAAAGATTGAATCGCTCACAAATAGATTCAATCCCATTAATTGCTTGATTTATTGCTTTAATCATGTCCTGTGATTTCATTCCTTCTTTTACTTAGGTTGAATTTCTGAGATTGAATCCCACGAGCCAAATTCAAAACTTTAATGTTCTTTCCTTCTTTTTTTTTTTCATAAAAGTAACAAAAAAAATTATCAGTAAAGCTATTACCAAGCCAAGGCCCTAAAATAAATAGAAAAACCCAAACAAATTGCCTAATACGCTCATAGCCCAAGCCAAGCACAAGAAAACTATTTGAAACCCAATACGCATTTCAAAAACCCAACAATCTAACCAAAATTGAAGCAAAAAATCCAATTACAAGACCCAGACAAATGGGGTATCTATAGTTGTTCCTCTTCGTACATTTATGTGAAACAAGAATTATGCAAAGATATAGACAACCATTGCATCAAGTTCAACTCAAGTAATTTTAAAAGAATTCTCTAAATAGAGGCATATAACTTTCAAAAAATTTTAAAAAACTCCTCTAAATAAAGGCATAAAGCTTAAAAACTACAAATAACTTCTCTAAACATAGGCTTTACAAAATGGACTCCTCTACATTGAGGTATAGCAATCTTAAATGAAGAAATTGGCTCCTCTATATAGAGGCAAAACAACTTTAAATTAAGAAATGGGCTCCTCTATATAGAGGCAAAGCAACCTTAAACTAAGAAATGAGCTCCTTTAAAAAAAGGTTAAACAACTTTACATTAAGAAATAAGCTACTCTATGTAGAGGGTAAATAACTTTAAATTAAAAAGTGGGCTCCTCTATACAGAGGCTAAACAACCTTAAATTAAGAAGTAGGCTCCTCCATATAGAGGCTAAGCAGTTTTAAATTGAAAAATGGGCTCCTTTATAGGCTAAGCAACCTTAAAATAAAAAATGGGCTACTTTATATAGAGGCTAAACAATATTAAATTAGAAATAAGCTCCTTCATATAAAGGCTAAACAACTTTAAATTAAAATCCTCTAACCAGAGGTCCAATGATTTTAAAATAGGAAATGGGTTCCTCTAACCAAAGGTTCAAAGACTTTGAAAAACTTTTTCTTTGAAGATTAAAAATCTTATCTCAGAAGTTTCTACTCTATCAAGAATTTGTAATATTTGCATTCACATTCTCCATATTGGATCTTGTAACCTTTTTGCTTTAAATAAATGCATTGGATATCCCTATATGTAATGTATGTAACGCAAATGATAATTAATGAATTTTCAATTGTGGTATACAAATTCTCAAGACTCTTTCTTTTGAATTCCAAATTATTCAAGTTTCTAGCAATGGGAACAAAATCAACTCTATTCTTCATTATTCAAAATAGGCAATTGCCTTCCTCTTTAAGGGAATTTTCTTTTTTTTCTTTTTGAAATCAATGTCCTTATAAGGCTTTGAAAGTTTCATCTTTTGCCATTGTATCTTTCAATCTCCCCAAAGTAATGTACAATCTTCCATGATATTAGTCAATTATCAATCATTATCCCAATTTCAAGATATATAAGATGCAAATCATACATTTCTTCTATTCATTGCAAGGCATTTAAATAGAAAAGCAAAGGCATGGATTGAAAATGAGATATAGATAATGAAATGAATATCTTTATTTGAAAAAGAAGCTAGATTACAAATGATGGCCATTTGGGATAATTTTAACAACTAGACATGGAAAAAGTACACAATGATGGCTAATTGGGATAACAATGCCCCAAGATAAACAATTAGATAATCATGATAATATATCTCGAATTCTTTTTAAAAACTCAATTATATAATGTCCTTGGTACTTCAGAGTTCTTTAAAATAATAAAATATACCAACTTTCATGTTGGAGAACCTCCCAAATGATGTTGTACTCTAGGTTTTCAACTTGGATAAACTTCTTTTTGGTTCAAACTGCCTTTTCGGGTTTTCAATTTGAACTTTTTTTTAAGCAAAGTACTTCTTTACAGCATGAGAATTTATGGGATTGGAAAGATTATCTCCATCCATCTCTGTTAAGATTAATGCTCTGCCCGAAAAAGCCCTTTTATCATAAATGGCCCTTCCCAAATTAGGGTCCACTTTTCTCTATTATCATACTAATTTGGGAGAATTCTTTTCAACACTAACTCTTTTTTTTTTAAATTGACAAGGTCAAACTTTTTTGTCATGAGCTCTCATCATCCTTATCAATATAACTAACCATGGCAAAATGTTGCTAGCCTATTTTTTTCAATGAAGTTTGGTTGCTTATAGTGCTCTTGAATCCATTTGACTTCTTCTAATCCTACCTCTCTTAAGACTTTCCAAGATGAGATTTCTACTTTTACTGGCAATATAGCCTCCATCCTAAAAACCAAAAAAAATAGGGTTGCCTCAGTAAAGGTACGTACTGACGCCCAATAGTCATATAAAGCAAAAGGTAATTTCTTATGCCAATCTCTATAAATCTTAATCATTTTTCCTATAATTCTTTTAATATTCTTACTTGTAGTTTCTACTACCCCACACATCTTTGGGCGGTATGGTGCTAAGTTATAGTGCTTAATTTTAAATTAGGCATATATCTCTTTCATCATTTTGCTATTTATGTTCTTGGCATTATTTGAGATGATCCTCTATGGGAGTCCATATCTACAGATTATTTTTCTCTTTATAAACTTGCAAACTATTGATCATATTATAGTAGTATATGAGGTTGCTTCAACCTCTTTAGTAAAATAATCAATCATCACAAAAATGAATCTATTCTCATTTGATACTTTTCTAGTAATGGGACCAAAAACATCCATGCCCCATATAGAAAATGGCCAAGGTGGTGCCAAAACATGTAAAGTAATAGGCGAAGCATGGATCTTGTTAGCATAAATTTGACATTTGTGACACTTTTGAGCATAATTGATGCAATCACTCTCCAAGGCTTTCCATCTTCTTCTTCCTCCACATAGGTGCAATGTATAGGCTTATTTTTAACGTCTAACTTATTAGGCTGAATCTTAATATTGTTATCAACTTGAATCATCATCACCAAAATAGCCAGGATATCTACAATCTAATTTTTTTCATAAGGCAAATGTTCAAATTAGACTTCCTCAAATAATTTGCACAACTCTTAGATATACTTATGATATGAGATAAGCTTTGAATCTTTTTTCTCTCATTCTCCCTTCAATTGATAAATGACCAAAGCTAAATCCCCGAACACCTTCAATACCTTAATTTTCTATCCAAAGCAACTTGTAAACCTATAACACAAGCCTCATATTTTGTCACATTATTGGTGTAATTGAAGTTCAACCTTACCATAACGAGATAATAATGTTTTTTGAGAGATATCATAATTGCCCCAATTCCATATCCCAAGGCATTAATAGCCTTATCAAAATATATTTTCCAAGACTTCTCACTATCATCTTTTTCCTCTAACTAAAAAATGACCATTAATTTTCATTTGAAAAATCAAGTTTCATTGGCTCATAGTTTTCAGTACCATGATCTGCAAGAAATTTTGCTATAGCACTTTTTTTTATTGATTGTTGGCTTACATACATAATATCATATTTCGAAAGTATTACTTGCCATCTTGTAATTCTTCTAGACAATGATGGCTTCTCAAAGATGTACTTGACTGGATCTAATTTGGCTATAAGCTAAGTGGTAAGGTAGAGCATGTACTGCTTGAATCTTTTAGTTATCCAAGCCTTAACCTCTCAAACAACTTCCTAAGATTAGCTACATGGTCTTCTCCTTCTCGACATTTTATGATTAGATCATCCATATACACCTTAATGTCCTTGTGCATCATATTGTGGATGAGTGTCACCATAGCACTTTGATAAGTTACCTTAGTATTTTTTAATTTAAAAGGCATAACCTTATAACAAAAGGCACCCAACATAATTACAAAAATGATTTTCTCCATATCATCTTAGGCTATCTTTATCTGATTATAATCCAAGAATCCATCCATAAAAGAGAATACAGAATGCCAGGCTATGTTATTCACCACTATGTCAATGTGAGGTAAAAGAAAATTATCCTTCAGACTAGCCTTATTCAAATCACGATAATCCACATACATTTATGCCTTTTTATCTTTCTTAGAAATAGATACTATATTAGCAACCCACTCAAGATATTTAGTCACCTACAAAAAGCCTATGTTAAACTATTTCTTTATTTCTTCTTTAATTTTTAACAACATTTCAGGTTTCATTCTTCTTAATTTTTGTTGGACAGGCCTACATTCAAGCTTTAAGGGTAACCTATGCTATACGATTTCAGTGCTAAGCCTAGGCATATCCTAAGAACCAAGCAAACACATCCATAAGCTCTTGAAGCAGATCCTCTAATCTTTGTCTATCAATCGATGGAAAGGATGTGCCAACTTTAACTTCTTTCTTGTTCTCACCATTCCCTAAATTTATCTTCTCAGTGACTTCTTAATGAGGCTCAATAGATTCATTCTCCTGTTCAATTAATCTTATTAGATCTAAAGGTAAAATGTACTCTTCAGAGTCATCTTAAATGTCAAGTTCATCAGTATTAATTGAGTTTTCAAAATTAAATCTCTGATTGTTATCATGATTATCTTCATATTCATTTAAAAACCTAAAATTAAATGAAATGAGAAATATTAGTAGAATGTTTTGATTGAAAGGAAAATGAAAATTGAAAATAAAAGAAATGAATGAAAATGCATACTCCTACTTTTTTATTAAAATAATAAATGATAAAAGGCCCATGATGAAAAATCATCCTAATGCTTTTAAGCATAAGCAATTGGGAGTTATAATTACATTGAAAATGTATTAAGGATAGCAAGCATCTCAATGGCACTTTAATTTTTTAATTTAAATCCTCGTTGACATGGACGAACCAACACTTCTTCCTTTTGAACTTTTTTATCTTCTTTGCTTATCATCTGGATAGACAACTCAGTGAAAGCTTCTTCAATGCTCAATTCCTCTTCAATAGC
This sequence comes from Durio zibethinus, assembly GCF_002303985.1. The sequence continues at coordinate 16,157,500 of NW_019167893.1, forward strand.
TTTCTCTGATCCTAGATACATATATCCTTATAGCCTAAAAGGTTCATACAAATGCAAAATGGCCATCGACATATTCCTCGCTATCATTTTTCCTTTTCTATTGTCTTGCATCCTTTTCATCTCCTATTCCTCAACTTCATACCCTAGGCCCAATCTTTCACTATTGTTTGTTATCGTTAGAGGCTCCTTTATTCCTTATAGATTTTTACCCAGCCTAACTCTAAGATACCAACTTTTATTGAAAATTTGACTAACAATGATCTTGGTCAAATCTAGCTAGTATAATTTAAACCCCTCACCCATAGTATTGACAAGCTCAAAGGATTGATAAGAACACTCGAATGATTCTTCTACAACTTCTACATAAAGAGCTTTCATAGGTTAAGTGACTAATAAGTCCTCATCTCTAGCCATGATCATAAATTAACCCTTCACATTAAACTTGACTTTCTGGTGTAAGGAGAAAGGGGCTGCACTTGTTATATAAATCCATGACCTACCCAACAAATAATTATAAAAAGTTGAAAGATCTATAACCTAAAATTTTACATTGCATGTGCAAGCTTAATCTGTAAAAGCATTTCAATGTCTCTTAATACATCACACCTAGTCCTATTAAAGGCTTAGATGATCATTGGATTGCTTTTTACGTGGGACAAATTAATGGGTAGCCTTACTAAAGTACACATAGGCATAATATTAATAGTAGAGCCATTGTTAATAAGCACATTGGCTATAATATGACTGGCATTTGACAATAATATGTAGAGCCTTTGTGTTATCTTTTCCCTTTTATGAGATCTCATCATCTCTATAGGCTATGTAATATGGCACCACTAGGTTTCTTTTCATATAGTTCACATATTTTATAGATACATTATGAGCCACATAAGCTTAGTTTAACACCTTTAATAAGGTATTGTGATGAAGTTCTAAATTTAATAACAATGATAATAAAGAGATTCTACCTGGCATCTTATTTAATTGTTTCACCATAAAATACTCACTATATTTTACTAACTTCAACAATTCACAGGCTTTTTTTTTAGACACAGCTCTTGGATTATCCTTTTTAGAATTAGCTTTGGATTAGTCTGCTTTCTACCACTGTTGCTTTCTTTTTTCTTACCTTTTCCACCATCTTCGAAGTCTAACACCTCTCACTTTTGGTTATACCACCTACACCAATCATGTCAATGACATATAGCTTAGGCATGGTCTCTTGATGCCCTTGCACTGTGACTTCACAACCATACTTCTATGGCACAGCCTTCTTATTCTTATAAGGAAATGGGTTTAGGACTTTGAAGGTCACTAGCATTAGGATAAGCTTGTCTATGATTGATTTTGGCTTCTCACACTAATAAATGGTTATTAACTTCAGCACCCACTTTAACTTATCAATCATAGACACTTTAGCATTTTTTAAGGCTTCCCCCTCATCATATAGCTCAATCTGATAAGAATTCATCAAATTTTATACCTTTTCATGGAATTGCTTGCAAGTTTCAATAGAAGGGCCTAGAACCCCATTATGGTACCCACACCTTTGATTTAAGATAGATCTCCCATAGTAAATGTGTGGGTCCACTGGTAGTAATATCACAACCTCATATAAAGTATTATACAATTGACTGAATGGAATCTTGATCTCTTTTACCCTCTTTTTCATGCAACATTCCCTATTTTCATTCAAAGCATTTATTATATGATTGGATAACAGATTACCACTGACATTAGGTGTTATTTTCCCATTGGTATCAAAATTAATCAGCCTATCTTTGATTAGTTTTGCACCTTGTGTTTCAAGTCAATGCAATTTCCAGTAGAATGGCCCGTAATTCCATAATGGTAATCATAATAGCTAACTTTGATCATACCATTTAAGATAAGAGGGCTCAAGTGGTTTTATGTAGAAAGGAGCAATTAAATGATTGTTGTAGAGTTCTTGGTACAGTTCTATATAAGTCTTAAAAATGGTATCAAATGTGGGCCTTTTTCAATTATTTCATGGTTTTCTTGAACCTCTTCTTGGGTTAGATGGGTGCATAAAAGGTCTTGTAGTAAGAGAGGTATTAAGGCTGTATGTATTGGTAGGTGGTCTGAATATTGGTTAATAGGTAGGTGGATAAGAAAGTTGTGGAATTGGTTGGTATGAAAAAACTGAAACATTATTTATGGTGGGGTAGTATGTGGCATAAATGGGTTGTGGATAAGGAGTATAGTTTTTGAATACATGCTTTTTGAAACTCATAGCTTGAGTTTCGCTCTCATTTTTCTTGGGTATACTCTTGGTCGAAAAGGACTTTCCTATTTCAAGCTTGCCATTCTAACTAGCATTTTCAATGATCTTGCCTAAGATCACTAAATCAGTAAAATTTTTAGTCACATTCCCTTTCATTTTCTCCTAATAAGGTGACTTTAGCGTGCTCAAAAACATAATCGTTGTCTCTTTTTCAGTTAAAGGTGGCTAGACCTAAGTAACTATGTCCTGCCATATCTAGGCATATTCCTTATACGATTCAGTTGCCTTTTTCTCAATACTCTACAAAGAAAAGTGATCATAAGCCATCTTTATGATATAGCAATATTGGTTGATGAAAAAATGAGTCAAATCCTTTCATGTTTGGTTGCAAGGGCTATCTAACTAAACATACCACCTTGCAATAGAACCAGTCAAACTATCTTGAAATACATGCATAAATGGCATAAACTGCCATCTTACAATAGTACATTGTAACACGCATAATGGGACATTTCGTATCGTCATATTTTTTGCACTCCGATACCTTAAATTTTGGATGTATAACCATATCTGGAACTAGACAAAGCTTAGCGACATCCAAGGAACCATAAAAATCAATATCTTCCATAGCTCATAATCTCTCTTTGAGCATGTTTATCTTGTCATTAGCTTTAGAGTCCTAAAAAAACTTAGCCACCTTCAATTTTAATTTCTCTTTTGGGTTATCTAAATTGGGATCTTACACTGGTTCAACTGGCTTTCTAGTGAAGGCAAGGTTGATGTAGCTTTGGATATTCCCTGAGCTACATGTAGGTAACATCTCTAAATAAGTATAGCTTGTAAGAAATACAGATTGTTGTGGTGAGAACCTTTAAGTAGATTGGGCCTGATACAGGCCATAACTCGAAAGATACAAAAGATCAGTAACTTCATGTGAAATATCTTCTTTTACTGCCTTTCATTTATTTAGCTTGCCCAATGCTTTAAGGATTTTGATTAATTCTCCCTTGATTTCCTGTTGGGCCTTTTTCAATTTCTCAACACGATTTGTATTGTCTTGTTCAATTCTTCTAGCTTGGGCCAAGTTGTTACATTGGTATTGAGCTATCCTTGAACTTTGTGTACCACAACCTTAAATTAGTGGTCTTATTATGGACTATCATGATTAAAATTTAATTATGACTACATCGCATTCAAAACAAATAAAGAAAATATTTGCCCCTTTAAAGATTGTGAACAAAAGTGAACTTTCATTTATTCCACAAAAGTCTATTTTACAATTAGTATTATTCTTCACTTGTAAAAACATTTAATTTGTTCATACTAATCCTTACCTCTTCAATGAAGTTCAACAAATGTTGTCCATGTTCTCCTACTAGTGTAACCATTGTTCTCAATGCCTCAGCTCCGTTAAACATTTCTCCTACCATGATCATTGCCTTACTTATCTGAGTTACAAGGTGCTCTATGTATTTTTGCCTTTCCAGATTGTCTTTTTTGCCAAACCATGCTTAATAAGATAACTTCATATGCCCTTTTTGTGATTGTAACGATGTGATCCCCTTATTTTTTCAATTTTTGCTTCAATGTCTAAATATACCCTCTAAGCATCTTATTCTTATTTTGGGTTTCAACATAATCATCCTCTATTTGGGAACACTCTAAACTTTCCATTCTCACAAGTCAAATTAGTAATATTTATTTATTTAGCCTTTACCTAGATATGTAATCTTTTATGCTCTTTAAGCAACTCTATCAACTCCTTAAAGGCATTGTCACAATCCTTAACAACCTTTTGGGCTTTACTCTTAGCTTCCAACTTCTTATGTTGTTGATGAAGTTCAACCAAATCATCAACTACTATATCATGCTCCTTAGAGATCTTGTGGACTCTAACTTCTAGCTTTTTTACTTTGTCTTTCCATTACATTCTTTCTCCTCGAAGCCTTTGAATCTCTTGCTTCATCTTGTCTTTCTCAGCTTCAAATTCTTTCCTTAAATTTTAACTCTAAAGGTATCTCATCCAACTCCTAATTAATTGGCTGGCAATGATCTTTGACTGCAAACACAACCTTCTTGCCCCTTTTAGCTTCTATACCAAATACCCATGAGTGATTTTATTAATAAATGACCCAAAACTCACTCTCTTGGGCTTCTTCCATGCCTTGATCACATTGTCCACCTTTTGCAGCATTTTTAACTCATTATATAGGAAATTTGATTGATTGAGCTTATGTGTTGTATGAACGAATCACTTAACCCCATACTACCTTCATACCATAAATGGTACATAACTTGTTGCTCTTCATAAACCTAAAAGTGAAACCCTAATCTCATCTCCACATTGATATAACATTGGTTCACAATTCATCCATAGAACTAACCATTTCACTTGGTTACAAGTAAGACTTTGTAGCTAGACCATCTTTTCCTCTTTAGCTTTGAGCTTTGGCAATTCACTCTCACAAAACTCCTTAATTGGGGCTCAATTGTGAAAATAAAGTTTGGAAAATGCATTCTTCTTACACTTAAAGTGAATCTTCATCCACAAATTTAATAATGGCACACATCCAACAAATTGCCCTTTATCTTTCTAATGACAATAGTTCAAGGATCTAATTATTTCAACTAAGATTGGGGAGAGGGATTGCAAACTTTTTCCACATGCAAAAAAAAATCGATCACTTATATCTTAATATGACCCAAAATCCTGAAAAAGACTACCATGCCATATATAGCCAACACAAATATTCCAACCCATGATCATCATTCATATGCTTTGAGATGAAATTACGAAAAAAAACTCCTAAGGCAAACAAATATAGTCATTCCTTTCTTGCACCTATATTTCACATCTTTTTTTTTTACTCCCATGTGATCTGCTAGTTTCTTATGAAATGTTGGTTTCTACCCCTTAACATATATCTTATCTAGTGATTGAAGATACAAACCCATCAATGTAGAATACTCCTCTTTAGTCAGTGTCATGTCAACCTCATTGAAAATGAAGCATTGATATGAAATATCTCAAAATTGCACTGCTACTCTTGATGAGAGAACTTTACTTTTCCATATATCTTACAAGTCTTTCAAATTATTTTGTTTGAAAAGCAAATGACCTTCTTTAAGCAAGGTGGAAACATAACCAGGTGGTAAACAATCCACTTCCTTTTGTTGCCTTTTTTTTTATTCTACCTTCACATCATTAGGTGACTCATATTTGAACATAGACAAGAAACAAGCTAGACGTTCAGTGGATTCCATGAAAGCTCTTATTGAAAATATCTTTGGGAAAGGTATGCTATGCAATCTATATAAATGTTTTATGAATATGCAAGACAAGAAAAAAAAACAAACAAAGAAATTAATTAATTAATTATTTCAATATAAAAAATAAGCATATTAACAAAATAAATACCGCAACCACATAATACTAACTCAAGGTTAACTCTTAAAGGTCAAAGGAACATGGCTCTACTTATGGGTTAAGCTCATAAAGTTAACTCTAAGTGGTTTGAGTTATTTTTAAAGGTCCTCAAATTGTTCCTTACATCATTGTCCACACAAACTAATAAGATGCCACAATCCTTACCCATTATAAGCTATAAATGAAAAAAGTTCAATTTGAGTGAAAGAGTTTTGCTAGCCTATGTAAAGACATGAAATCTCACGAAGGTGTACATATTTTATTCGTTTCTAAAAGAACAAAACTTGGGTGTAGAGCTCATATTATGAATGTGCAAATAAATGACAGATATGAATAAAACAAATAAATAAATAAAATACGAATAAGGAGAAAATTTTTAAATTTGTTAAGTCAGGCTTGGATTACAAGAAATCATTTATTGGCTTGACTCTCTATGTCCTTAGCAAAGCCACCAAACTATCATAACGTATAGATCCATGGACCTATCGCTAGACATGGATTTAAGGAGTCACCACCAATCTTTTTTGTTTAGGTACGATTGGTCACCTAACTGAATCTGTCTCATTTTAAAGAGAAGTCCCAAGATTGACTTAGCTATTTTTAAATGGTAAATTATAGTCTGTAAAACCAGAGTTTATGTTCGAAAGTATGGTTACACGTGAAGAAGGTTATAGCATCCTCACAGCATCTATCCGAAAGATAGTACAACTTTAATTTCAAGCCATCCAAGCATTAAAACATATTTTACTCCAATATATTAGTAATAATTTAAGAATGTTTTCTCACCTCAAAAATATTCAAGGAGACTATTTGTCAAGAAATATTGGTACGATTTTATAAAAAAAATAGGAAATATTATTTTTTTCAAACTTGATTTCTTTTCAAAAATTGTAAAGCTTTCTACTATGATAGTAAAACCTTATTTTAAAAATAAAATATTGGCCCTCCAATCTGCTGGCAAGACTTTAAAAAAAATTATTATTATTATTATTTAAAATTTTAAAATTTATAAGGTTTTTCAATATGTTGATAAAACCCTATTTTTTAAAATAAAATGGCAGCCTTCCAATCTGTTGGTAAGGCTTTTCAGTTAAGTATGTTTTTATAAATGTATTTAAAATTAAATAGATAAATAAATAAATACATAAATAAATCAATAAATAAATTACGTAAATAAACTAAGCCTATAAAATAATAATAAAATAAAAATACTTGAAGTCAGTTTGGATTGGTAGCTAAGAAGCACAGCTGCAAGCACAAAGATCGGCAAAGAGGGCTTGGCACTCAAGTAAGAACACGGCTTGACTTAGAGCAAACAATGATGTAGGTCAAAACCAAGTTACGCAGGTACCAAGTTTTCTTTGAGGAAACATGATGATCCTCAATTAAATGAAACAGTGCATTTTGGTGCATCTTAGAGGCAAAAAAAAAAACTTTTTTTCTTCAGTTTGCAAACCTCTACTCTCTTTTTACCCTTTAATTTTTGCTACTTCTCTCTTTAAAAGATAATATAGCCGTTAGGAACTGGAAAATCTCATTAGGAACTTTAATACTCCCTGGAAACTTCAAATGAAAAATTCTAAAAACCCAAAATAACCCAGGAAAGCCCAAATTTCTAGTAAAGTCCAAAAGATTTCCAAAAAATAATGAATTCAAACTAGATTTAGATTAATTAATCCCAACACCCAAGAATTTTGGAAAAACAAAATAAAAGCCCTAAAAAAACTAGAATTGAAAAATCCAAAAATGAAATCCTAAAACTTGTAAAATTTCTATATTTTTCTCTTTGTCATTTCTATCCCCCTTTTGCATGTGTTGGAATAGGATTTATATAGAGTTTTTAACAGTGATTTCAGGAATTTTATTAATTATCAAAGATTGAATTTGTCGTAAATAGATTCAATCCCATTAATTGCTTGATTTATTTTTTGATCATGTCCTGTGATTTGATACATTTTTTTATTCAGGTTGAATTTTTAGGATCGAATCCCTCAAGCCAAATCCAAAACTTTGATGTTGTTTCCTTTTTTTCTTCATAAAAGTAACATTAAAAAAAACTGCCAATAGAGCCACTATTGGGCCAAAGCATAAACACAAATAAAAAAACTTAAGAAACCGCTTGATGGGCTCATATACATTTCAAAGGCCTAACAGTCCAACCAAAATTGAAATTGAAAGTCTAATTACAAGCCTCGAACGAAATGGGGTATCCACATTTTTCAATAAAATTTAACTGTTTAAGATGGTTGTGCACCCATTTAGCTTCCTCTAATTGTATTTCCATTATACACCTTAAAGAAGGAATTTCAACTTTGATTGGCAAGACCATCTTCATTCCATATACTAAAGAAAAATGAGTTACTCTGATCGAAATACGGATTGATGTTCTGTTTGCAAGCACAGCAAATGGCAACTTCTCATTCTAGTCTTTATAGGTCTCAATTATTTTTTTCCAAAATCATTTTTATATTCTTATTAATGGCCCCCACTGCCTCATTCATTTTTTGATGGTAGGGTGCTAAATTATGATAGCTAATTTTTGAATTGGATACTAATTTCTTTCATTATTTTGTTATTCAAATTGTTGGTATCATTAGTGATGATCCTTTCAGGTAGTCCATAATGACAAATTATTTCCTTTTTCACAAATCTACATATAACTAATTGGGTTACATTGGCATATGATGCTACTTCTACACATTTTGTGAAATAATCAATCACTATAAAAATGAATCTGTGACCATTTGAAGCTTTTGGGGTGATGGCTCCCATCACATCTATTCCTTACATAGAGAAAGGCATGGAGGTGCTAAGACATGTAATGGTGTAGGAGGAATATAGATTTTATCTACATAAATTTGACATTTATGGCATTTTCTTATATATTGATACAATCACATTCTAAACTCAGCTAGTACTAACCTACCCTCATTACTTGCCCGACCATCATGTGGCCATTAGTATGAATTCCACATATTCTCTCATGTATTTCTTCAAGTATTTTCCTTGCTTGCTGCAGCATGCATACATCTTAATAAGGCCTAATCCTAACTTTTCTTGTACAAGACTACCCCATTGGGTATGAATCTCATTGCCAATCTTCTCAAAATTCCTTTGTCATTCTCTAATGCATGTTTAGGATACTTCTGGTCCTTGAGATATTGCATAATGTCAAAATACCAAGGTTGACCATCAGCTTCTTCTTCTACATTCACACAGCGTGCAGGGAGTTCAAAAGTCTATATTCTAATGGGTTGAACTTTAGTGTTTGCTTTTAGTTTAAACATAGCTGATAATGTGGCCAAAGCATCAACTATTTGATTTTTTTCCTAAGGCACATGTTGGAGCTAGATGTCTTTAAATTGCTTTATTAGCCCAGTAATGAATTTTTGGTATAAAACCAGTTTTTGGTCCCTTGTTTCCCCATTCACCTTTCACTTGATAAATTATTAGTGTTGAATCCTTGAATACTTTTAAGATCTTAATTTTTCTATTTAAAGCCATTTATAATCCCATAATGCATGCTTCATAATCTGCTATATTGTTGGTGTAGTAAAAAGATAATCTTGCAATGTTAGGAAATATTCACCTTTAGTATAAATCAATAAAGCTCCAATGCCATGGCTCAAAGCATTTGAGGCCCTATCGAAGAACATTTTCCATGCAATATCCTTATGTTCTTCCTTTTCTATTAATAAGATAGCCATCAAATCTTCATCTGGGAATTCAAAATGCATTGGCCCTAATCATCAGTAGCTCTATTAGCCAAAAAATTAGCAATGGGACCCCCTCTTAATAGGCTTTTGAGCCATATAAATAATATCATATTCAGAGAGCATTACTTGCCACCTCACTATTCTTCTTGATAAAGATGGCTTTTCAAATATGTACTTGAAGGGATCTAATTTTGATATCAACCAAGTTGTATAATATAACATGTGTTGCCTAAGTTGATAAGCAGTCCATACCAAAGCATAAAACATCTTTTCAAGCTGGGAATACTTGACTTCAAAATCAGGAAATTTTTTGCTTAGGTAATAGATGGTTTGCTCCTTTTTGCTTGTTTCATTCCTTTGCCCCAGTAAACACCCCATAGAAGCTTCATTTATGGTTAATTACAATATCAAAGGTTTTCTTGTCACAAGGGGCACCAACACCAATGGATTCACTAAATATTCTTTAATCTTGTCAAAAGAATCCAAGCATTCTTCATTCCATTCTCTGAGGTCATACTTCTTTAACAACTTAAAAATAAGGTCACATTTTGCCATGAGCTAAGATATGAAATAGGCAATGTAATTTTATCTCCCTAAAAAACTTTTTACTTCCTTCAGGGTTCAGGGAGGAGTTAGCTTTGCAATCACCTGAATTTTGTCAAGATCTATTTCAATTCCTCTTTCACTGACCACAAATCCCAATAACTTTCTTGATTTCACCCTAAAATTGTACTTGGTTGGATTTAATTTTAGCTAATATTTATGAAATTTGTCAAAGAGCTTTTTAAGGTTCTCTACATGATCTTCACCTTTTTAGGACTTCATAATTATATCATCCACATAAATCTCTATCTCCTTATACATCATATCATAGAACAAAGTAACCATTACTCTTTTATAGGTGGCATTAGCATTTTTTAGTCTAAATGGGATGATTTTATAACAAAATGTTCCCATATGATGACAAAAGTAGTCTTCTCCGTATTCTCTTTTGCCATCTTGATTTGATTATACTTAGAAAACCCATCCATGAAACAAAAATACTGAATGCTCTGTCGTATTGTTGGCCAAAGTACCATAGGCAATGAAAAATTGTCTTTAGGACTAACCTTATTGAAATCTCTATAATTCACACACAGTCTCACTTTTTCATCCTTTTTTAGGATCGAAACTATATTAACAACCCATTAAGGATACTTAGCCATTGCTAGAAAGCTACCATCAAATTGCTTCTTGACTTTTCTTTGATCTTTAACAGCATTTTTGGTTTTATACACCTTAGCTTCTATTGTATTGGTTTACAATCCAGGATCAATGACAACTTATGCTCTATAACATCCATGTCAAGCCCTGGCATATTCTGGAATGACCATGCAAACACGTCTATATATTCTTTAAGTAGCTATTCTAATCTTCACTGTTCCTCTCGTAAAAGGAAAGCACTAACCTTTATCTCTTTCTTATTCTTATCATCCACCAAATTAATAAAATCTACAAGCTCTTGGTGGGTTTTTATTAGTTTCTCTTCCTACTAAACCAATCTTATCAGATTGGGAGGTAAGATGCAATCCTTTGAATCTTCATCACCAAGCTCATTAACTTGAACAAAATTCTCGAAATTAAACCTCGAATAATTGTCATGATCATCCATGATATTCAGTATTTAGAAACCTAAAAATTATTAAGACGCAAGGATGTAGATGGATATTTTGGCAAAGAATCAAAAGCATATATGGGAAAAATAAAAGGATGTTAAAAAGAAATGGAAGGAAATGGAAAACACTATGTCATGAAAATGCATTGCATTCAACGTTTTATTAATGATGCTGAAAAAATAAGCCCATACAAATTATCTTCATGCCATTAGGTAGAAACAATTGAATTTGGTTTAAGGATAACTACAGTAAACAAACTGGTCTGTACCATTCATCCTCTTCTTCATTGTAAATTTCAATGTTCTAGTATCCATTAACTCTTAAACTATTTGTTTCAACTCTGAACAATCTTAGATTACATGATCTTTCACCGTCCCATGGTATTTGCATACTTGATCAAACTCTAAATCAATGTCATGAATCTCAGAGCCTAATATTTGGATCATATCAACCTTGACCAAACATTCATATACCACTTCTAAAGGAGTCTTCACCTTTCGTATCCATCTTTTGACTTTTTAAATTTCTCTATCACATTGTAGTTCCTCCGACATGGTTAGGCAATAGATTTCCTTCAATATTAGGCCTTGTGCAAGTATTGAAATTTAGCCACCCATCCTCTATCAATGCTTGCACTCTATATTTCAAAACAGTGCAACCTTTTAAATAATGGCCTACAATTCCAAAATGATAACATCAGGCATTAGGGTTATATTATTTAGGATACGATGATTTGAGAGGTTTGAAGGGGATGGGGCAATGAAATGACCTTTTAAAAGTTAAGGGTAAAGATTGATATATGACATGAAAATTAGGTTGATAGAACTTCTTTCTCAGATGGTGCGAGGATTTTTCTATTTAAGGATGGGGTTGCTTGGTGGGGAAAAATGTCTCATGGTTAGAGTAAGATTAAATTGGGGAGCTCTTGGTTTGAAGTTTGGTTGATATGTTGGTGGTGGTAATGGTGTATATGGTGTTTGAGATATTTGATTGGCAGATAGGTATTAAGGTGTATATGTGGGATACGGATGGTAGGAAATGAATATTGGGCCAGAGACTATCACTTCATGAGTTTCAGACTCTTTCTTTCTTGCTATTAGGGTCTTTTTGGTGCCTAAGGCCTCTTGACCATCAATCTTGCCATTTTTTATAGCATTCTCAATCATCTCACCTAATATTATCATATCAGCAAAATTTTTTGTTACATTACCTACTAACTTGTTGTAGTATGAGGCCCTCAAAGTATTGACAAAAAGAGCAATGGTTTTTTTCTATCAATGTTGGTTAGACCTATATAGCCATGTCTTTCCACTTGTGTGTATATTTCTTAAAAGTTTTGATTGCCTTTTTCTCCATATTCTGCAATGACAACCTATTTGGCGTTATATTTTCAACATGCTTATACTATGCTATAAAAGCCCCAACCAAATCCTTCCCAGAATGTATTTTGCTGAAGTCCAACTAAACATACCACCTTACAACAAACCCAGTAAGACTATTCTAAAAACAGTGTATCAATAGCTTATCATTGTGGGTATGATTGAACTTTTTTATACAAAACATTGTGATATATGCAAAGAGACACTTCATTCCATCATATTTTTCAAAATCTAAAACTTTAAACTTCGACCTTAGATTAGGTACTAGGCTTAACTCTCGAGCTTCCACATTTTCATACATATCATGCCCTTCTATGGCTTTTAATCTTTCTTTTAAAAAAATCTTATTTATTCTTCATTTTAGTGTTTTCCATAAGATCAAATACCTCTTTTAGTTTTTCTTGCTTTTTTGAATCATCAAGGTTTGGCATAGTAATGGGATCAATCAAGTGGATTCGTGATTGATATTCATTTAAGCTGGTGGCATCCTGGCAAATGTACCAACACATTGTTGATGAGTGGTTGATAGTGCTTGAGCAACATACATTAAGAATATGTAAACTCGATATATACTAGCTCTTCCACTACAATTTCTTCCTCATATTATGTGTTTCGACAATACCTTTTTCTTTAACCAAACTAGCCAACATTTGTTTTTAACTCTTCTATTTATCTATCTATATCAATTCTCTTATCTGTCCATCTATATTCTATTGTATTCCCGAAATTGTCTCTCTAAACTTTTCTTGTTCCCTTTCCATCCTATCCACTCAATTAACAAATTCACTTTCCATGGCTCTTCTACAGGCTCAAGTGTTGTAAGTATGCAAAAACAACTAATTTTGTTTCTTTAAAAGCACTATTCTTGAACCTTTTATGGATTTCCAAAAGTAAAAAATGCATGATATAAATATTATTATTGGCTATAAGAGACATTTTAAAAATCCTTCTATATTTAGGTAAGACCTTTAACAACATCTATTTGCTTCAAAGGTTTGATGAAAGTATGCTTACAATCACCATTCCTTGTCCTTAGTTAGCATGAAATACAATGAGTTTAATTAAATGATGCATGGTATACAAGTCAAATTTTATTATTATTGTTGAGAAGAAGCTTAAATTCTCTCCTATGTTTAGGCAAGGTTATTTAAAGACATTCCTTCCACCTCAAAAAGTTTGATGAAAGTAATATTCATAATCCTTATTCTTTTCTCATTTGCACCTTTTAGCATACTTTTAAATATAAGTAGGGGTATTCATTTCAAGATAATTTAAATTAACAAAAGTTCTCATTCATTCCAAAAATTTCAAGTTCTACACATCATGAACTATCCTAAAGCTATAAAAATGTTGAACTTGTTCATACTATCATTTTGCTTCCTCTAAAATATCTAAGAGAAGCTGACTATGATTGCTAGTAGGGATGATGTTCTGCCTCAAAGTTTCTACCTTTCCCAGCATCACCTTGACCTGTCTTACTACTTTTCGGATATGAGTACTAAAGTGGTCAATGTACATTTGTCTTCTCCTACTCTCAGTCTTCTAATACTTGTAGGTTTCTACCTTTTGTCTGCACACTTGTTCCATTCAACTTCTTTTTTCTTCCTATTCTCTATTTAGGCGAGCAATATAATCCTTATTTTTTTGTAACTATAACTTCATGGCCTTGATTTCTATTCCAGTTGCATCTTTTTCCCTTTAAGTATCTAGACAACTTTTTTTCTTACATCATAACTCTTTCTTCAATTTTTCATTCTCTTCTTAAGTCCTGTCTAATTCCCTTTTGTGTGTTGTGAGGCCTTTGTGTGAATCTCTCTTTTCTCGTACTATCACGTTGATTTTGTTATCGTTAACCCAAGTCTACACCTCCAAAAATTAACTTTATCCTAAAGCTGCTCTATCTTTTCTCGATCTTTGCTTTCCTTTTCCTTGTCTTTTAACTGAGACCTTAACCTTTGGTTTTCCAAGTGTAACTTTTTGAGGTCACACCAAGATAAGTCCATTTCCTTTGTCATCTTTTCTAGCATGTCATTTTGCACAACTTCTCCATATTTGAGCTGATCTATTTTCTCTTACAGCCTTTGGTTTTCTTTCTTCAACTTTTTCATATCAGCATCAAACTCCTTCTTAACAATCTTTAATTCTGACGGTGGTGGCTTAGCCTATAGGTCCACTAGCTGTACTATCTCCTGATCTACAAATAGCACCAAATCATTAACTCACTTGGCTTTCTAAACTAGGTATCTTGGGGTTACATCATTTATATAGTTTCTCAATTCTGACCTTACCATATCCTTCCAAACTTTGGGGATGACACGCATTCTAGCCAGGTAACCTTTTATACCATAGTTAAACTAAACTCTATCTGATCTAATCCTCGAGTCATCAAGATAAATTGCTAAGACTCATACTATCATCTAACCATCAATGGTGCATAATTAACAGCTCTCTAAATACCAGGCAATAGAATCTAAGACTGATCTCTACAACTATACAAAATAGAAACTTAAGCCGTCTACAATGCTTTGTAGGTCACCCCATCTCTTTTTAAGCTTTAAAAAAAACATCCATTGTTTGTTTAAAAGATTTTGAGGTCATTTTTTTATGTTGCAATCAACTAACAGTGCCAAAGATCTCATATAAATCAATAATGGAGCTTAATAAGTACTCCAAAATTGGCTTTGAATCTACAATTACAACAATTAAATACAACATATCAATTTTCCTTCTCCTTTTCTTTGGCAATAATTCAAGGATCTAATGGTCTTTACCAAGATTGTTAGTGAAAGCTTAATCTTTTGTTCCAATACATGAAAAAGTCCACCACAAAGGCACCTATATATCCTAAAGCTCCCAAAAAGATCACTAAATCGTAAACAACCAAAGTAAATATATCCATAACGCAATCTTCATCCAAACTTTAAAGCATGACATCTCAAAGAAAAGTTTACAGTACCCCTTTCGTCGAACCCCTTTTCCTTCACAAATACTTGAACCTTGACCCCTATTATCTTTGCAAACTTTTTTTTATACCCAGTCAACTTATATGTTTTCCAATATAATCTATCGGGCTTAGAGAGCTCTAAGTGTAACAAGGCAGAGTATTCTTCAATGGTAGGTATCAAGTTTTCTTTGTTGAATGTGAAGCACTGATATGCCAGATTCTAAAACCTTATAGTGGCTTTCAACATCTGATCATTGCATTTCAATGATACCAATAGTGTAATATCTCTATACTTTGCTATAGAGGCTAAGTTTCTTTCTAGACTCCATTTATTCCAAATACCCTCTAAATCCATCATATCATTTCTTCTAAGTCCAAATAAACCAACTCTAGCAATTGCAAAACATACCCCTCTGCCAAACAATCCCCTTCTATCTATTGCTTGTTTGCTTATAGATCTTTTACTTCCCAGAACGTCTTACTTGCCGAAGACCCTACTCGAAACTCTTGAGATGCCATGAGAACTTTTATTCACAAATTATCTAGAATGTATATCCCTGATGTTTTTATTTTTAAAGAATGATGCATGCAGCAAACAAACAAGCAAAGAAAACATAAAAAACACAAAAAATTAGTACCAAAGTAAAAGAATGCAAAGCAAAAGAAAATTAACAAACAATTTCTTTTATTCCAATTTTTAGTTACTTTGATTTTTTTTCATTTTCTTTTCTTTTTTCGTTTTTAATGTTTCCCTATGTCATTTATTAAGAGCAATAAACATAGAATCATGAAATTAATAGCAACATGAAAATAAGAAAGGTAGGAGGTGTTCCTTCACATGACTTATTTCGAGTAATTTTTATGAAAATGATGCGATATGGCTCTACCTAAGGCTGGCTCCCTAAAGTTCATTGTATGTTGGGTTTAGAATTAACACATCTAACATTTCCAAATTACTCCTTACATCATCGTCTATTACAAACTAATGTGAGACCTCAATTTTCACCCGTTATAAGTTACGAATGAAAAAGGCTTAATTTGAGTGGAAGTGTTTCACTAGCCATTGGGGAGGTTGACACCTCACGAGGGTGTAGCTACTTTACATCCTCCTAATTAGGATTAAAGCCCAGGTAGAAAGCTTATGCATGAAATGTAGATGTGAGTGTGTGCAAAGGAATAACCAAACCTTTTAACATTTTCCTGAACTACCCTTTTCCTAAATGCCCCACAAATATTAAGAACAAAATAAAAAATAACAATAAATAAATGACATAATTAAAATATGCATGAAATGACATAATTAAAATACACATGAAATGACATAATTAAAATATGCATAAAATAACATATTTACAATAAGCAATGGAAAGACATAATTACAATATGTATGAAATAACTTAATTAAAATATGCATAAAATGTAAAACATACACACTTTCTTTTGAAAATTTTGTTTAGGAAACAAGGAAATTAAAATCAAAAACATTTTTCTTTTATTTTTTAATTTTTTTCAATTTTTTTTAGAATTTTCACTTTTTAAGAAAATAAGAAAATCAAAATCGATGAATTAAAATTAAACACTAATTAAGACCATTAAACAAAAATTAAGGTAACATGCAATCAATATTTGATTGAACACTATAAATGTAACCCCAGTGAAGTCACCAAGCTGTCATGACATCTCGGGACTCGAAGGTGGGTTGACCCAAAAGCCGGATAAATGGAGAAAATTTAAAAATAATAAGGTGATTAAAAATTTTTCTGATAAAAAACAAAACCAAAGGAGTCACATCCAATCTTTTTTTTTATGATGTAATTGGCCACCCAAAAAATTTTTTTCCTTTTAATAAAACATTTTAAAACAAGTTTAAAAAGTTTTAGAAAAAGAATAAATTTATGGTCTATGAAATTAAAGTTGAGTTTAAGAGTCAATAATGCGTGAAAAAGTATTAGCTCTCTCACAAGGCTAGTCGAAAATGGTACCAATTGATTGTATGTTATCTCTTAATTATTATTAAAATCGTCTTATTTTGCTTAATATTTAAAATTAATTCCCTTCTTTTCTTTTTTTTCTTTTTTCTTTTTTGAAACAAAAATAAATCAAATGAAAACAAAACTATTTTTTATTTTTTTATTTTTTATTTTTTGTTTTTTTATGTTTTTTAAACAAAAAACAAATAAAATTTAAAACAAGACTTTTTTTTTTTAAAAATTTTTGGATCAAAGTGAAAACACTTTAAATATTGAAACACTTATTTCACTCTACTATAACTAGGTAAAGCTTCAAAAATATTCCTAATTTAAATGTTTTCAAATTACCTCACGAAAATTGAGATAACACTTCTTATAAATAATAATCACCAAGAGTTTTTTTATAGTTAGGCAAGATCTCAATGACAATATTTACTTAAGATATTATCTTATTTTAAAACATTTTACTTTAAAAACTAATATTTGAAAACAAATGCACAAGATACAAGAGCACAATAACATGTGATGAATGCTTGACATTATAATATAGATGACAAAGTATGAGTGTATGATAATATGAAAATGCATGTAATGACAAGGTAAAATGAAATTTAAATGCATGATTGGTTTTAGGGTTTGGTTTAGTTTGTAGTTTAGGGTTTAGCATTTTATGGTTTAGAGTTAGGGTTTAGGGTTAGCGTAAAGGATTAGGGATTAGAGATTAGGGCTTAGGGCTTAGGTTTAGGGTTTAGGTTTAGGGTTTGAATTTATGGTTTTAGGGTTTAAGATTTAAAGTTTCAAATTTGGAGTTTCACGTTTGGAGTTTCGATTTTAGGTTTCAATTTTTTCTTTTTTTTTATTTTATGGAAATGGACATGAAATGAATGCAAATTACAAAAATATCAATAATGAATGTATGTGCCAAATGCATGACCTAGAAACACAATTACAAGCTAAGGTATTTTCAAACTTAATATCACAAACATGTAATGCATGAAAATTCAAAACTAAAATGGATCAAACATTGAAAACTTTAAATTTTGGTTTAAATGTCCCACCATTATTCATTATTAAACACAACCAAACAATTTCAAAAATTCACTAAAAGCAACCATCAAACAACATTTTTCTTTTTATAAAACTTTTATTCAAGCATGTTGGAAAATTGCCAAAATCATAGAAACATAATATAAAGCATAGATCAATGAGCAAATGACCAACAAAGCATGAAATATGGTTTGGCCAAACATAAATTCCTTGTGGCTGAATCTTCTTGACCTATTTCCCAAGCATTTTCTTCATATCTTTTCATCCAAACAAGCATGATTCATTTGACAATCATAGTAACAATTACATCAAACACAACATGAACTAATATAACTTGAAAATCTTTTGAACAATAATATTAACAGAACAATAACAAATTTTCTATTAGAAATTTAATCTATCCAGATGGAAACTTAAAACTTATAACTAAAACATCATTTATCTATTATGAACCAAACAAGCGATGATCATCGAGCTAAGCAAAAGATTCAACTAAGGAGAAAAATGACAATGGCCGAACCACCCATGAATTTTCCTTAAACATGATTTCATTCTATTTCATCCAACAAGCATCATTTACTATTTTATTCATCATATAAAGCATTTGAAGAACGAAAAACATTTATCAAACAAGAAGTAAACTAACTAAATATATATAACTCAAACATGAACCAAACACCAACACATATCATTAGCCAAACAAAATTTATATAAAAATCAAGCTAACTACTCATTTACACATCACAAGCAAGTTTGATGAACAAAGAGATTCCCAAAATAGCCAAGAGGAGGTTCGATCAACAAAAAAGACACAAGAAGGATACCATGGTCCTTCTTGTTGGCCAAACCTCCAACTTGGTTTTTTTAATGGTGGATTTTGTTGCTTTTGTTTGTATTTCAATCTTCAAACCAACTATTAATGAGTTGAATGAAGAATGATTCAAAAGTTGTGCAAGAAAAATAAACTAAAAACCTTTTAGAAAATCAAGCAAGAAATGAATCAAATATAATGAAAAATGCAATGAAAAATGAGATAAAAATGCTAAAAATGCAAAGGATGAATGTTGAGATGGATACCTTCAAGCAAAAGCACTAAAGTTTTTTCTTCTCTTTTTTTCTTCTCACATTTTTTCTTTTCCTTTTCTCTTCTATTTTCTCACCTTATCCCCTTTGGTTTCATGCAACCAAAATGTCCCCCCTCTTGAATGAAGAAACAGCCAAAAAAATATATCTTGCAAGATTAAATATAGGCCCAGGATCAAATCTCATCCAAAGGCCAAAATTTCTCCCTTGTTTTTAATTCAAGGACCAATCTTTAGCCATTGGAACAAGATTTAATATAAGATCTAATGATCCACATTGTTAACTGCAAAGGTTGGATTTTTCATTCTCTAAACCAAATTAAAAGACCATTTTGCCCTTAATACAAATTTTTTGATATTTATGCCATTTTCTTAGAAATCAATATTCTCATGCTCATTTTTAGGATTTTAAAGCATCAAAACCCATTAAACGTTATGAAATTGAGATCTTGAAATTTTCGTAAAAATCTAACCTTAGAAAGGTCAAATTATGAAATACCCCTAAATGGGGTATTTTAGTAATTTTATATTTTTTAGGATACTGCTATAATTTCGAATGCACAAAAAATAATCAAATATTATAAAATTATGATCTAGAAAGTTTCATAAAAAATCAACCTTGAGAAGGTCAAATTATGAAATTACCCTTAAAAGGCATTTTGGTAATTTCATACCTCTTAAGGTACAATTAAGGTTTTTAAAATTTTAAAAATCATTAAATATTATAAAATCATGATTTGGAGCTTTTCGTGAAATTCTAACTCTAAAAGATCAAATTACGAAAATACCTCTACAAGGTATTTTGATAATTTTACACCTTCTAAGGTGTGATATGGGTTTTTAGTGAATCAAAAATCATAAAAAAATATTCATTTATAATTTGAAAGTTTTCACAAAAATTTCTCTTCGAGAAAGATAAATTACAAAATTACCTTTAAGAGTATTTTGGTAATTTTACACTTTTCAAAGTGCAATCTAACTTTTTAGTGCTTTAAAATCAACAATTTCAATTTTAAACCATATTTATTCCAATTTGGTTTTGAATTTTGAAGATTGACTTGAGCTCTATCCGTTTTTATCAAGTTTGATCAAATTTGACTAATTTTGACTTTGTTGACCAAGTTTCACCAATTTTGACTAGAATTGACTTTGGGGCATTTTGGCCAAATTGGTTCGAATTTTAATTTTAGAGCTTTAGAAAAATATTGGATTTTAATCGAGTTGAATTTTAAGCACTTCACAGATGGCCAAAATTTTGCCCAGACGAAATCAAGTGTCTACACCAGTTATCACACTACTCTTACTAAAGTTTGTTCAATCAAAGAATAAGCATGAAAATAAACTATCTAAAAAAAATAAAATCAACCAATATAAAAAAAATGCATGAAATTTTCACAAAATAGTAAGTGCATGAAAATTGCCTTTGTGTGAAGTTGGAAAAGCAACTAATAAATTGTAAAAAAAAATCAAATAGAACCATAACTAACCAGACAAGATTAGAAATGTAATTCTAACTACTATGATGCATTAAAAGTTACATGAACAATTTAAGAAACTAAGGAAAACTAAATTCGAATTGCCAAAAAGTGCAATTGACTGACAAAGCTAGATAACAAATGCACAAATCGTATCTACCTATGGAAGTGTAGTGAAAATGGCATTACTATATCTAAGCTACATGCTGCAAAAACAATTGCTAATGATCTAGAATTTACTCAAATATTGAGAGAACTACATGAAATCTTGAATCATTGAACAAAATTTATCAAAACCTAGAAAATCTAAAAAATACGATATCAATTGAATAGAAGCAAAAAATCTAGAAATTAAATATGGCTTGTGATTTCAAATATGAATGAAACAAGTTGATTTTCAATTAAACTAAATGAAGGCCTAAATGAAGGACTAATTGAAGATCTAAATGAACATGCAATTTGCACAAACAAATTTGAAAAAAAAATTCAAATAGTCAACCAAACCTCTAACAACAACTATATCTACTAAAACTGTATAAACTTGTAAAAGAAAAATCTAACCTAATACATTCTATTGAAAAAGAACTTAATTTAAGCTAAAACTACATAGATCTAGGAATTAATTACCTAAGTCAATGAGAAAATTGCATGAATGAATGAAAAAATTAGCTCAAAAAACTCAATTTGCAAACAAGTGCAAATTCTAGAAAAATAAAATATATTTAACAAAAATTAACCGAAAGGCATTTAAAAACCTGAAATAAATTGCAGAAAATGAAACTTAGCAAGGTAACAAGTAGAACTAAAGATATAAAGAAGAAAAGAATGCAAATAAAATGCCAAAGATGAAAAAAGATCCATACCAAAGTCAGTCTTTACATCTGACCTGCACCTATCACCTACATCCATACATGACTTCCAACCTTGAAATGGATTGATGTGCTACAAGTTTGAAGCTAAATTTCAACCATGTTGTAGCTCTATGGATTAAGAAACTATGAAAAAAATTGAATAAAAACAAGCTAGATTTGCTAGAGTTATTATCCAAAAATAGTAGCTATATCAAAGTAGACAGATTCAAAAATAGTTATGAACATTAATAAGAAATCAAGTAAAATAAGCTTGTACATGAATGTAAATGTAAATTTTATTGAAGGATTCTTAAGAATCACTTAAAAACACTTAAGAAACTATAAAATTGCAATCAATTTCAATGTAAAAATGCTAGAAACATATTTATTTAGCAATTAAGAAAATGAAAAAAACATAAATGAAAATAAAGAAAATAAAAAAAGAAAAATTTAAATCATAAACTGACTCTCCTCTAATGGTCGGCCTCACCCCTATTTATAGGCAGAAGGGAAGAGTCTAAGGTCCTAAAAAGTTCCAGAATGATCTTCAGTTACTGGGCTCTTCCAGAGCCTTCCTTTCTTTGCTAGTGCTACAATACTGGGTTACACTTAATTTGGTTCTTGGCTCTTCTTCAACAGATTTGCAATCTTAATTTTCATGCAATTATTGCTAAACAAAGTCAAATTAAAGACTAATCAAGAATTTTTAAAATGCCACATCAGCTTCTAGTTTTGGTGCCCTTAAACTAGCTTATGAAACCTTACAATTTTGGTGCTCACTTCATGCATACATGCACATCCAAGCAACACATATTCTTACACCTTTCATAATTTTTTTTGCAAAAATTTCAAACACTTTTGAATATATTTATCTTACAAAAACTATGAAATTAATACTAAAAATATATGAAAGAAAAATAAAGGAAACTCCCTTAATGTCAATGTAACCTATTAACACTAATTGAGGCCATTTGCACAATTTGCACAATTTGCACCAAAAATGCCTTCAAATTTTTATCAAAAATGTCCAAAATTCTTCAATTTCATTATTTGTACCTGCATATGAGATTAATGTGTATTTAAGAGCAATTTTATAAAAAATGACTAGGAACAAGCCATAATATAACTGAAATTGCAATAAAAATGATCATGAAAAAGTTAAAATTTTAGTGCAATCAATATCACTACCTTTATCCCATATGTCAAAGTAAAAGGTGTTTCCCCTGTCATCAAATGATCTATGGTCCTGATTGCCTAAAGTTTACCAAGGTTTCCTCTATTGATACCCTTTTTGCTTCATTTAACTTTTTCTTTAAAATGGTTAGAATCTTTTGGTTCATAAACTCTACCTGCCCATTTTTTTAGGGATGAACCACTAAATTATACACCAAGGCTACTTTGAAGTTTTAGGAAAACCATTTCAACTTGTTAACCTAAAATTATGTTCCATTATCATCTAGTGTCTTAACTATAATGATGGTTACTAGCTCTACCTCTGCCCATTTCGTAAAATAATCATATGCTACAACATGAACTTATTTTGGGTGATCACCATCGAAAATGGTCTCAGAATGTCAATTCCTTATTATGAAAATAGCCATGAACTAAAAATTTGATTAAGGGCCTATGTTGGCTGCCAAGGGATTTTAGTGAACTTTTGGCATTTGTCACATTTTTAATTCAACTCCACTATATCCTTTTTCATTGTAGGCTAGTAACATCCTTGTCTCAATGCTTTTTGTGCCAATGCTAACCCACCTATATGATGGTCACACATCTTTTCATAGATTTCTCTTAACAAATATTCTATTTCAGATAGGAAGACACATGTAAGAAGAAGGCAGAGAAAGCTTTGTTGTATAAGTTATCTCACACTAATGCAAACATGTTGGTCTTTTTTGTATCTTTTTACACTTTATAAGATCAAAGGGGTACACCTTAATGAGGATCATCCAACTATCTTTTTTTATATACATAAAATGAGCAGGGCTTGTAAGTATCTTAGTTTGGGCACATATTCCAATAAAATCTTCTCACACTCTTTGATCTTAATAGACATTGCCAACTTGGACAAGGAGTTAGCTCTAGTGTTGTTAGCATGACAGACCTACTACAAGGTCATTGTAGTGAAAGGCTAACTTGGTGAATAATTACATGATACTTAGTAAGCATGGGATCCTTACTTTATATTCGCCATTCACTTTGTGAATGACCAATTGATAGTTTGTATGCATAATGAAATCCTTAACCTTCAAACTAACTGCTAGTTCTAGTCCTACAGTTAAGGCCTTATACTCAATTACATTGTTAAAGATAGAAAAATTGAAAGATATGCTATAGTACCACTCTTGCCTTTTTAGGCTCAACAACGATATCCTTACACTAGAGCCATCTTTACCTAATGAACCATCCACATATAATAACCATGTATGCTCTGGCAGTAAGCCCACCACTAGGGGGCATTAGATAATCTAAGGAGATAGTATGTGTGCTTAGTTGGTTTATTTATCTTTTATGTCTTTTGTGGCTCTAATTGAGGTGGATCTACTTAGATAGGCTAAAGTGGGGTTAGAGGTTAAGTTTGGGGTTGTAGTTTTATAGTTTTTGTTATTGGGTTTTTACCTCGAGTGTGAAAGAACATTCAACGAGAAAATCTACTAGAGCATAGGCCTTAATGGCCTTTTTTGGCTTGTACTTGATATGAACTCACTAAGTTCAACACTCAACTTCATCATTCTTCCTAAAGTGTCTATCTTGTGCAAGACTTCTTTGAATGTCTAGTCCATTAGCATAATTATTGCGTGTTCTTGAAAATATTGTCTTAGTTAGTAAGCTGCCATGACCATCATAAAGGCTTTCTTTTCCAGCCTTGTGTAATTAACCTTCATGTTTTGTAAAGCCTTACTTGTATAATATACTAAAACTTGATTCTTATTTGCCTCCTTAACCAGTACCACTGCCATTGTTTCATCAAATGCTACCAGACACATATACAAAGGCTTATTAAAAATAAGGTTGGTAAACAGAGGTGGAGAATAAAGATACTACTTGAGCTCTTTGAAGGCTTTTTAACACTACTCATCCCATTTGAACTTATTGGCACTTTAAAGGACCTTGAAAAAAGACAAGCACTTATCTGCGAACTTGGACACAAACCTATTGAAAGTTACTATTTGCCCTATCAATCTTTACATCACCTTGGTAGTACTCGAAGCGTTCATGTTCATGATGGCTATTATCTTCTCAGGGTTCACCTCAATACCTTTATTAGAAACCATCATCAGTGATGAAAGACATTTTCTCTTGATCCATCCTTGCTTATTTAATATGATTATTGATTACTACTATTCTTGTAGCCTGCAAATGCACAAATCAAGTAATAAATAAAAGTATTCTAGTATCATCTCCTCAGGGATTATAGATTGAAATATTGGGTTGCTCTTCAAATACCAATAGGGAAACCCTAAGATCTTATATCTAAATAATTAAAAATTTCAAGTTGTTTGTAGAATAAAAAAAATATTAAAAGTAATGCGTAGGCTTAGATCTCATTTAACCAACTGTCACTTGGTAAATAGAAGAATATAGCTAAAAAAAAATCTAAAAAAACAAGATTTGAAATATTGGAAACAAGAAAGAGTGATTGCCGAATTGCTTATAGATGCTTGAAATAAAGATTGCATGAAAAAAACTTCTAAAACATAAAAAGAAAGTGGTAGCCAAATCTTGCAAAAAGTAAAAGAATGCCTAAATCAATCTTGTAAATAAAAACAATGCTTGCTGGAATTAAGAAAGGAAAACAAGATTTGAAATCTAAAAGCAATGCAAAAAAAATCTTAAAAAAATACTTCTTTGCTTGAGAAAAAGAATTTAAAGAACAAGAGCTTTATTATTGGCAAATTTGTCTGCGAAGCCAATAAATCAACTAAATAAATAAAAGAACTAAAACTAAAAACTCAAAAAGAGAAAAGATGTGAAGAATAAGATGTTGGAATGGGGTGAATGGTCTCCTTATTTATAGTGGAAGGTTTGACTAAGGGATAAGATTTACAAGAATTGTTTTCAAATTCAAACTTTAGGTGATAAACTTGATCTTTTTCTTCCCGAATGGGACTTCTCTACCATGAGTATGTTTAGTCGAATGGGACTTTGAAGATGTAATTTTGGCTATTCATCATGTCTTGAATAAATCTTGATCAAATCCGCTCTTTAGGTTTGACCATGATGAAATTCAAAAAGAAATAATTTACTTTTTATCCGATTCTTGAAATTCAAAAGGATAAAATCCTACTTCAAGCAAAAATCTTCAAGGCTAAGTAAAGAGATTTGAGATAGACTTCAAATTCTTCTTAACCGAATATATCTAACCTTTATTATAGTGAAAATTACATGAAGGCTTCTTAGATGAAGTCTTCATTGAATATGATAGTGCTTGGAGAGTCCATGATTTTATAAATTAAACTTTTTCTTTGCATAGTCGAATGGATAGAGTTTCTTTTAAGATAAAACTCATTTGGCCAATTATGCTAAGGTCCATGTAGCTTGAAAGTCTTCAAATATCACATATGTAATTTATTCCCTCTTAGAAGTGATCTAGCCAAATATAAAATCCTTATGCAAACACAGTTTCTTCATGGCTAAGCAAAAAAGTCATGCTTGAATCAAGCTTCTCTTTGGCCAAACATGATAGAGTCCAAGTGAGCTTAGATTTGCATGCAATCCATCTTGGAATAGAGGTGGTTAAATACATTATAAGAAAGTCTTTGTGCAAGTGAAGCTCTATGAATATGGATTAAGGTGGTTCGATTATGAGCTTTCAAGATTAGGCCCAAAATTGCTTTTTATATGCTTGCATGCATGGCTTGCATGAAAATGATATCTATGATCTTGAAACTCTAAAATCATGAAAACAAATAAAAAGCACCAAAAATCATCCAAATTTTAAAATTTAACACCATTTTTAGCATGTAAAAATACTATATAATTAGGTGCTATCAGTTATACCTAGTGAAGGAATCCATAAAGCTCAATCACTTGTGACTTACAGAAGAGCCTACCAATCTATCCACTGAAGGCAAAAGAAAGCTATCCTTGAACATGCCTTATTTAGATCCTGAAGTCTACATACATTTGCCATTTGCCTTTTTCACCAACACTACATTAGCAAGCCAGTTAAGGCACTTCATTTCTCTGATATATCCAGCCACTAATAACTTATCCACTTCTTCTCTTACTACTTGGATTTGCTTAGGGGCAAACTTTCATTTTTTTAGCTTAACCGATTTAGCAACTAATCTACATTCAAGTGATGAGCGATAATCGTTCATCAATACCAGCTATGTCCATCACAGACTATATGAACACATCAACATTTTTTTAAAAAAACCTATGCATCATACCTCTTACTTTAGGAACTAATAGAAAACCCATTTGGGTGGTGAGGTATAGATTTTAGAGGTAGAGCTAGACTGGTATGGTTTGCTTGACAATGTAAGCCTTAAATTCTCTAGTCTTATCCTTTAAGTCCAAGCTATCAATGCTCAACAGTTATCCTTTAAGAGCAATTTTATAAAAAATGACTAGGAACAAGCCATAATATAACTGAAATTGCAATAAAAATGATCATGAAAAAGTTAAATTTTAGTAAAATCAATATCACTACCTTTATCCCATATGTCAAAATAAAAGGTGTTTCCCCTATCATCAAATGATTTATGGTCCTGATTGCTTAAAGTTTACCAAGGTCTTTTCTATCGATGCCCTTTTTGCTTCATTCAACTTTTTTTTAAAGCGGTTAGAATCTTTTGGTTTATAAACTCTACCTGCCCATTTGTTTAGGGATGAACCACTAAATTGTATACCAAGGCTACTTTGAAGTTTTAGCAAAACCATTTCAACTTGTTAACCTGAAATTGTGTTCCATTATCATCTAGTACTTTAACTATGGCTGGGTTGATAATATGGATGGATGGTGAGAGATGTGTTTTGAGGTCATATATGAGTGAAGGTAGGGGTTAGTTGGTGGTTTAGTCTTTTTTTTTAGTAAGTTAGAATCTTAGAATATGGCATTGGTGAGCCATCACCTAATTTGTTTTCATATATCTTATCCTAGTAGGTATGGAAAATTTAACCTTCAAACAATAAATGGTAATTACCATCTTGGCCTTCTTCATCAATGGCCTATCAAAAATCACATTATAAGCTTATGGTTGACCATTACTAAAAAGTCTACTAGCATCATTAGTGTATGTTCACCATCTTCCATTGTAACTAATAGACTAATAGACCTTTTGATTGCTATAAGTTTATTCATGAACCTAAAGATAGGCCATGTGGCCTCAAATCTCTATCCGTGAATCTCATCTGCCTAAAAGCCTGTATTGAATCAAATCCATTACACTGCCATTATCAATTAATATTCTCTAGACTTAGTAATTGTCTATAGTTATTTTGACCACTATAAGGTCATTGTCATTATCCACTAATATATCAGATCATCTTTTAAAAAATACATTTGTCAGTCTTCAACCTTTTATTTCTTAGATGCAACATCAATGGTCATCACACTATGTAAATAAGATTTATACTTGGATTAACTATTTACCTAATCCTCGATGGCTCTTACACTAACATAAATAATGCCTTGGATTGGGTATTTGCTTGCAACTTTCTCTTGACAGGCTTCTTATGTTTGACAAGATGAGCCATTGCCCTATTGGTGGGTAGGTGTTTCATAATTTTAGCCAGATAGGGGTTCTTGGTTTGTAGGGTAGGTTTGGTGTTAATAAGGCATTCCAATCTTTTAATCTCTTTTTAAAAGGTTATGCATTCATCAATGAAATGCCTTAGGTTGAATGATAGTTGCAATGTCTTTTCTGTTGGGGTTGGTTTTCTCAAAGTCCAAGCTAAGGTTTCATTTGATTAGGTATTTGGTTGGGCCTTTGGGTAAGACACTGTGTGATGGCGTTGATGGTTCTATTTTGGTTTGGTGTTGGTTTGATTATGTTTGAGAGTTTTTGTTGTTATTGTTGCTGTTGTGCCAATCTCTTCTTCTTTGCTGGTTATGTGCTTGCCAAATATCATGGAACCACTATTTCAGTGAGTCGGTCTACCTATTGTTGCCTTGTGGATGCTCGTAGCATTATTCACACCGATCAACCCTTTGGCAATCTTTTCAATTTTAATAAATTTCTAGACTCGTACATATAGTTGGTACAATTACTCTAGCTTATTCTCGACCAACGAGTATCTAAAATGGTTGTACCTTACCCCAAAGGTAAAAGCTCAAATGGTCCACTTGGTGGTCAAGTCCTTGATCTCTAATGTAAAGATATTGAATTTTTTCAAATATTATTATAAAGTGTCTTTTAATTTTTATTTCATAGCTAACAAGCAAGTAGATAAGGTACAACAGCCCTGCTACTCAAAAAAGGCCTTAAAAATTACCTATTGCGGGTATCAAAACTATCTATGGTGGCAAAGGCCATAGAGTAAAACCATGTTCAGGCTTTTTCATGCAAAGTGATGGGAAATACTGTATTTCACCACATCTGAGGCATTATGCAGATTCATGAAGGTCCTGAAATGATCCAGATGATTTTTTGTGTCAATGGTCCCATTATACATATCTTCTGAAAGCTCAAAGGAAGAAAGGATGTTTGCCTATTTGATGGTTGTGATCATCTTCGAGCCACTGGAGATCTTTGTTTTTCTCTTTTTTCAAATCAGCTAGGTTTTTATGTAGTGTAGTGACTTGGGCAATTAGATCATTTTCAATGTTAAGGTTTGCATGGGTTTAGTTTTGTGTTAGGTTCTGTGTGGTACGATCATTGTTATGGGTATTGTCATGTAGGGTTTAAAGGTAAGTTTTTTCAGGGTAGATTAGGCTTCGTGGTAGTAGTAGTTCCTTAAAGGAAAAGGTTGAGCTTTCTTTGAAATGGGGTCATTCTTGAAGGGCTGTTAAGTGGCTTATTGGTACTGCTAAAATAACCTTTATTGTGTGGTCACCTGGGCATTTAAGAGCTATATTTGAGTCATGAGGACTTAGTAAAAATTTGAGGGAGGCTATTATATAATGGGTTGACATAGAGATTTGTAGTGGGAGTGAGACATGTAATGTAGAAGTTGTAGGAGGAATGTTTTGCCACTAAGTGGCATTAATGGCATTTGAAGATGGGATTTATGTTGCAGGTGGTTGGGAAACAAGGTTTGAAGTTTCAAGAGCAGTAGTGTGGATCAATGGTGGAATAAGTGTCATGTTTGGAAATAAAACTCCTATTAAGTTTTGCTAAAAGCCTAAAGGCTATGTGGCCTAGGCATTTAATAATAGAGGATTTTTAGGGAATGGAGAATTCCAAGAAGGTAAATTTAGTGATGGGATTTGATGAGAAGTTGGTAGTAAAGATGATGCAGGAGTAACAGCTACAAGTCGAGTAAAAGCATTAATGGTGGGAGTTAAAGTTTCAAAGGAATGCGGTTAGCAAGACATAGTTGTTGTTTCCCACAAATAGCGCCAATTATTGATGGTGTTTTTAGGTGTCTTAGCTAAAAAGAATGAGGTGAGGTTGAAATGAAGGATAACTTGAACCTACGGCTAAAGAACACTATCAAAAAGACCAGAGTTGTTGCTCTAGGGCATGCTCTGATTCGTGCTTCGGCATTCAAGTTAGTATTGTAGAAGAGGTAAAGCAAAGTAAGGAAAGAGAAAAAAGTGGTGAACTATGTGTAAAAAGTTTCAACAAAAGGAAGCTCAAAACGTGTAGCAGGGTTATGTGTTCTTATTACATATCTGGTCCTCCAATTACCTTATATATGTGAGCAAGAGACAAAGATCTGATTGAGATAATTAACAGTTGATGGGATATCTACGTGAAGCTCGAGAAAGGTCCATGTGGGTAAATGTAAGTTGCATTTAATAATCTCAAGTAAACATGGGCTATATTTAATGGTCTTAAGTAAGTTGGATGCCAAATGATCAGTTTCAAAGTGACTATCTCGACAGGTTGTCAATAGTACATTGGGCTTTCTTAGGGGAAAGGCAAGCCATTTCCTTAAAGCAGATGACGTGGCTGTCTAGGCATGCCTTGTCTAGGTGGCCCTAAAATATGACTATGTTGACCAAATCTTAACCAAATTGATCATTGACCAATTAATTCAGGCATAACAAACTCAAAATTAAATCTACCAATTTTAATAATTCAAGCTCAATAATCTTCATTACAATGCACACGTGCACATATACTTTTTATATCGTTCGAGAATAAAAGTAGTTAAAGTTAGAATACAATAGGGTGAAAAATTTTTGGATGAGAGACAACCTATCAAGGTATTGTGATAACAGTGTTCATTTTTAAAATTTTGGTAATTTATACAAATAATTAGATCATTATTTTTAGTAAATATTTGATAATTTTATATGATAATGATATTGGACCAATTTAATTTTTATTCAAAAAGATAAAAAAAATTATCCCAGTGATCAAATGATATGTAAAATTAACTATAATTAATATTATCTATTTAATATGTGAATTAAAAATTTATTCTTTTTTATAATTGAAGTTGTTAGAGTTTGAATGTTGATTAATAAAATTAAAAGTCAAATACTTTACCGACAAACCATATGGATGTTGATAAATTTACTTTCTTTCAAAATTGTAATTATTTTATGTTATAAATATTTATATTTTCAAACTAATATTAATTATACCAAATTTAAAAAAAAAGATTTATGCTTTCTTTTATATATATTATACTTTTTTTTCAATCTTGTATGCTTTCAATAGATTTTAGTTTTATTTTTTAATCCAAATGTTTTCTTACATAATTTATATTATAAAAAATAACTTAACTATTAATAAATATATTTTTTTATTTAGTAATTTAATTATTTTTTGTTATAAAGTAAATAAAATATTATTAATATTTTACCACTAATTATTTTTAAACAGCTAATAATCATGTTATCTGTTAGTAAAATATTGAATTCTTAGTTTAAGTGATCAAAATTCAAATTCTAACAACTCTAAATATAAAATAATAATAATAATAATTTTATTATTATTATTATTATTATTATTATTATTAAACATCTTCGACGTCATTAATATATTTAACTTTTATAATATAAATGGTTATTTTGATATCTTTAAATAAAATAATATTTTATTTTTAATAATATCAAATATAATAATTCTTATTTTTTAAAATTAATTAATATTAATTAAATAAAATAATTTTAAATTACAACGACAAAAATCTCTTCGATAATGATAATAATCTTAAAAATAAAATGTCATTACGCAAAGGTCGCTTACTCTCCAACTAGTTTTGGGCAAAACTTACACAAAAATAAATATTTTATTGGTTGTATGCATTTAACGTCCAAGATAAATCAATAGTCAAATCTTAAGGCCCATCGACCTTGAATAAGTTATTATGTTATTGACGTTAGCTGTTGCATATTATTAGTTTAAAAACGAATATGTGTAATATTTTTTAATTAAAAAGTAATAAGATAAAATATAAAGATAGATTGAAAACTAAAAAATGTCAAATCTTAAGAAATCATTCAAATCTGATAAGTTCCAACATAGAAGGGTTATCCGAAAGTTGTTGGGTTAATGACTCAATGATGTTTGAACCGAACTCGACAAAGGTGTTAAAGCGATGGTCGAGAAGGTCCTTGCAGTTGTGACAGTGCAACAAAGCCTAAGGGGGGATACCTTAAATTAGTAGAGACTCTTTTATGCCTTTTTTTCATTAAGAATCCCAAAAATGATTTTGAAAATGGTGCAAGTCTCTCCTGTGACAGCTCCGTAACTGTGTCGCAAGCTGATAAACCTTAGAGCCAGGCATGAAAATTTTTTATACCTTTATGGTCAGTGAAGCTACTTTCTGTTTGTAATTGTGTACAATTTTAAAATATTATGGCTCATTTTGCTTTAAAAACAAGATAGTTGTACCAATATTAATATAGTATAAAAGTCATAAATTTTCTGTATTAATTTGTTTAGATACGCTGTCCCATTGTTCATTGGTAGTGTATACCTACTCTTTCATGTATTTTCTCAATTGTACTCCATGTTCTATATTTATGACTTTAGTCATTAATTTAAAAACAAAAATGATATATTTCAAAAAGATTAAAAAAGATAAAAAGACTACTGGAGTTCATCAAGTTGCTTGTATATTGAAAATAGAGTTTCTTCATTCTGCTTTCAAACATTAAATGAATTCTCTTTAGTTCCCTTTCTATCATACTAATTTTTTGTAGGTAGATATAATTATAATTTTATTTTAAGTGTTTCAAATATAGTAGGTTACCCTTTCCTAATCCATAAATTTCATCAATTTTGTTTTAGAAGTCGAATATGAAAATGTTAAATCGAAATTAATCGGAAGTTTTAATCGACCGGATGGCCTTTATCATAAATTTTGTGTTTTTAAAGAATTGTAACAATTTGAACCTATGATTATGAGAAGACCACATATAATTAAAAATGTATAACAAAATTTCTATCCCTCTTTTGGATTAATTCTCCTTGAGGAAGGCAGCAGAGAAAGAGATCGCCTTAGAAACTGTACAAGATACTCCGACCGAAGTAGAAAAGAAAATAAATTTTGTATGAATTCAGAATTAATTAGTTCAACTGATTTATTTGATAATCATTAAAATATAATATTTAATAAATTTAGAAAACAAATTTCAATATTTATAATTTTTTTTCTCAAATTATGATCTATTTTATAAAATATAAAAACAATTTTACTTCGCATGTAAGACTCCGGAACCATCTGACAAAATAAATAAACCCGGTATATTTATATTAGTCTATAAGCAATAAAATGTAAACAACTAAATAAATAAAAATTAAATCTTATAATTAAATCATCTTCTTAATCTAATGATTAAAAAAATTTTATAAAAATATAAAAGTTTTAATTTCGAGTCAAAATTTTTGTTTTCCTTAAAGTTATGCCCTCCTCTGAAAAAAAAAAATTATCTTCCTACGAGAATTTGTTGGTTTTTGTTTCATTTCTACTTTTACTTTTCCTTCATCTAAGGTGTGGTAATTACAGTATCTCATACTTGAAACTGAAGAAAAGAAAAAAAAAAAAAAACTGGGAAGTTTGATGAAGTAGAGCTTTCTGAAAGTGACATCGCACGTGTGTTACGCGTTGTCTCGTTGATATACACGTGTAAAAACCCAGAATAAAAGTAATAGTATTAAAAAAAATTAAAATATATAATAATTTTGTCAAATTTTCATTTTTTAAAAAAACATAGGCTGATCTTGGAGGGTTGATTCATTTATATATATGCAGGTTGGAACTTGTTATCGGTCCACAGCATACAACTTCGAAAGAGTTCCTTTCCTTCTGTTTGTCTGTCTGTCTCATATTTTATATAATTATTTATTGTTCTCTTCATAATTCCCTGGTAAAGATTGGTGTATCAGTTTGAGACTCCGATCACTTCGTCGAATAATCTAAATAAATCTTTGTTGGAGCCTTGGGATTCAGTTTATTTGAAAGATGGGAAGGCAACCATGCTGTGTCAAAGTTGGGTTGAAGAGAGGGCCATGGACTGCAGATGAGGATACGAAGCTTATTAACTTCATCCTCACCAATGGCCAATGCTGTTGGAGAGCTGTTCCCAAGCTTGCAGGTCTCTCCTCCATTCTTTTAAGTTTCATTCTCTCACCCACATTTCAAGGAACAGAATCACAACGACTTTGAGTTTTTATTTCAGTTGTTGTTGGGGAAACAAGGGAATCTTTTGGTTCTTTCTTGGATTTGGAAAAGTTTTTAACGTCCTGGGAATCTTTTTGTTTCCCAATTAGATTTGTTCTTATCTTTTCTCAGTTTTCGATGAAGCAAAAAGATTATTCATCATTTTTACCCGTTTATAGAATTCATTTAGCTTATTATTTTTCCTTTTTTTTTAATCGAGGATATAAAAATGAAAATTTGGGTTAGGCAACTAGTGGTCAAGTGGAAAAAGAAATACATGAAGAAGAAATAATTATAATCATTTCAGCAAAAAAATGAATTTGTTGGATGTGACATTGCAGGATTGTTAAGGTGTGGGAAGAGTTGCAGACTGAGATGGACAAACTATCTAAGACCAGACCTGAAAGGAGGACTTTTATCTGAACATGAAGAGCAAATGGTCATTGATCTCCATGCTCAACTTGGCAACAGGTTCCCCATCTTTGAATTTTCACCATTTTTCTTATGTTTCTCTACTCATCATTTCCTCTGTTTTCACCTTTGGATTCTGGTTCTGCTTCGAACTCATTTCATTACCAAAGACATTATTACTTGGTGGTGTTTTTCCTTGAAAATAACTCCCATCTTTCGAAATGATTTCCAAGACATTATAAATTATCCAAAAATAACAGGCTTTTTCCCCTCTCCCACTATCTCTCTCTCTCTCTCTCTCTCTCTCTCTCTCTCTCTCTCTCTCTCTCTCTCTCTCCAATCTTTGAAAATTTTGACTTTGAATTTTTTTAATGCAAATCAGCTTTGATTACAAATGATGGTCTTAGCTCCTTGCAGCATGTTCAGGGAACCAGGGGGATCTTCCAGAATTTAATTAATTTATATAATTATTATATGGTCTTAGCTCCTTGCAGCTTGTTACTCACGGTAGAAGTCGAATTTAATTAATTTATATAATTATTTTTATAAACTAACATTTAATATATTAAAATACAAAATTCAGCATTTACAACTTTTCTTTTGTCTCATACTTTGATCACTTTGTACCCAAAAAAAAAAAGTTTTTCAGTATAAAGATTATATATAGGAGTAGGGAAAATTGTTTAAAAATTAATGAAAGTCAGGTAGTACATATATAATTTCAGATACGATAATATAATACGAAAATAATATGAAAAAAATTTTATATATATTTTTAAAAAATATGTTTTACATTTATTCGTATCAACACAAATTTTAACAAGACACAATTCATGTCATATATGTGTTGATTCATTTAAACACGTAACACGACACGAATAACATATTTAATTTATTTTTATCATATAAATACATGTTTAACATATTTTTTATATTTATTTTAATTTAATATAAACATATAAAGAT
This sequence comes from Durio zibethinus, assembly GCF_002303985.1. The sequence goes on from NW_019167893.1 coordinate 16,193,403, forward strand.
TTTTTTAATTTTTAATTTTTAATTATGTTACTTAATTATTTATTTAATATCACATTAAAATTATTTTAAATATTTAATTATGATATTCATTTAGTAATTATTATAAAATTATTTTTTTATATTAATAATATAAATATTAATATTAGTCATATATATTATTATTTTATTTTTTAATCTTTAATAGTTTATCATTTTGAATTTGATACTAAGATTAATATAGTTATATAATATAAATTAAAATTAAAATATATATATATTAAATGCATATTAAATGAGTATTAAATTTTTTTATTTTTTTAATATGTAAGTACTCTTTCGATTATTAATATATCAAATTTATTAAGTTATAAATAGTGAATAATTTATAATTATTTATTATTTTAATCATATTTTGTATATATTTGCATTAATTATATTTATTCATGTATATTTGTATTAATTGTATTTATTTATATATATCCATATTATTCGTATTTATTCATGTCGTGTTTAAATAAATTTATTATTCATACTAATCATATCATATCACATATAATATGTATATTAAACATATTATGTTTGTATTTAAGATTTAAATACATTTTATAATTCATGTCGTATTTATATTTTAATAATTTATATCATTACACGTATTAAATACAATATAAAACGCGATAAAAAAATAAATTGTCAAATCTACACATAGGTTAAGGGAGTTGTTTAAAAAAAAAAAAGAGCAAATTTATTTTACATGGAGCTTTCTTGTGGCCATAAAAAAGGTCATCCTTCTTTAAATTAGTCCCAAATTGTAACTATTTTACTTCTTATTGTCACACTTGCCTTTTTTATTTTAATATTTTTGTCTTCTTTAATATTTTCCACTGTTTTCTTTTTTTTTTTGTTTATCAGATGGTCTAAGATTGCTTCTCATCTCCCTGGAAGAACTGATAATGAGATCAAGAACCATTGGAATACTCACATCAAGAAAAAACTGAGGAAAATGGGCATTGATCCTCTAACTCACCAGCCACTATCTACTACCGAACAACAACAGCAGCAGCAAGAACAAGTTTCAAAAGCTGCTGTCAAGACTCAAGTACTGTGTAAAATTAAGGAGCCTGAAACATCCTTACAATCCACAATAACTGAAGCAAAGGAGGAAGAGAAGAGCATGACAACAAGCCCATTATTTGACCCAATGGAGGTGATGAACAATATTGATGGTTTTTGCACAGATGAAGTTCCATTGATTGAACCCCATGAAATTTTAGTTCCTTGCTCTGCACCATCAAATTCTTCTTCCTCATTCTCTTCTTGTGACTCTTCCAAGTTCCTCGAAGAATTGCAGTTTCCTGATTTTGGGTGGCCTTCTGATTACAACAATAGCAGCTGCAACAACAACAATTTAAGCTTGTGGGATGATGATTTCAGCAGTTGGGATTGGCTAATCAATGATGACGATGGTGACAAAAAGCTAGCTCTTGCTTCATTATCATCTCCTCTAATTCAGTGTCCTAGAATGGGTCTTGATCAAGATTATGAGATCTTATGATTTTATTTTCATTTCCTTTCTTTTCTTTTTATAGGTGAGTCTTATTTGTAATTTGGGAATCAGCTGTCACGTAAGAGAAAGAAAAATAAGATATCAAGAATCGGTGGGGAAAAGCCGTCATTTATTTGTTGTTTCTCCCTTCTTTTTTTAAGTCTTTTCCCGAAAAATAAAAGTAATTTTTTTTATATATGATGAATTGAGGAGAAGAATCCAATGTGATGTGAGTTCAATATGATCATATTTAATAAGAAAGAAATATTGTGAAGAAACCCTCACAATCAAGTCATTACTTACTTAAAAAAAAATTATTTCCAGTGATATGCAAACTGATTTAACTATTTTTGTCATAACACAATTATTCCCACTGCTTACATTTGTTAATTATAATGTTCAAACATTGTATTTGCCAAATTATGTTCAAAGTTCAAAACTTCATAATTATGGTCAACATATTGTATCATCGTTAAAAGTTTAATTTTAATAATCGAAATTTAGTTTTAATAAATTTAAATATAAAAAACTCTTTATAGTGATCTAATTAATATTTAATTTTTTAAATGCCTCCAAAACTTTAAATAGGTACAGTTTTATATATATATATATATATATATATATATATACTTTTAAGGCCCCAACCAGTTATTTCTCCATTCGTTCCAATTGTATGTACTGGTGGTCATATGTAAAATATATTGACATAGAGTCAAAGAATTTACTTTGAATTAATTTTATTGACTTTTCCACAATAAGTAAACACCAATTATTTCGATAGTTTAATTTTTTTGATCTAAGAATTTTGACTATTAGATGGATGTTCATTGCCGATCAATTTTTTTTTATTTTATAAATTAATTTTTTAAAATAATTTATTTAATTTAAAAAAACATAAAAGACAAAAAGTTTTCAAATAAAAAGCAACCAAAATCCATTTCTGACCGGACCATGCTTTTGAAAAAAAATATGATCCCACTCTTGATCTAATTTTGATTTAAATAAAATGTTCCTAATGAATCAGGATGACATACAAAGTCAAAATGATATATGCATATATATATATATATATAATTGATTAAAAATTAAAAAAAAAACTCAAAAATAGTATAAATTTAAAAATACTTTTTAATCAATAATATTAAATCATTTCAAATTTTTTTTAAAAAAATTAGATAATTAATTAAATATGTAAAAAGAAAAGAAAAGAAAACTAGAATTTAAAATAAAAACGAAAAGAAATGACAAAGGAAAATAAGGAAAATAAAAAGAAAATAAAAAATAGAAAAAATGGACAAAAAGGTCCCCACGTGACAGTTCCGGAGTCAAACTTACCAAAATTAATGATACAAATAGATATAAAATTCCTTAAGAAAAAAAACATAAAAAAATTGACTATAAATTGACATTAGCTCTGAAATCTGAACCTAAAGGGGGAGAATATTAATTATTAAGGCGTAATGGCAAAATAAACTTTAGCTTTAGTTGAGTTTTAATTTTTGGCATTGATCTCTTGTATGAAAAAAAAAATTTAAGCTATTCGAGCTTAATTTGTCAATTATCATCAAATAAAAGTGAAGAACTCAAACTTGATTTTAAAAATACAAAAGGACTATAATTTCATATTAAAAAAATGAATTTTTATATTAAAAATTATCAAAACATTCAAAAAGACTATAACTTCATATTAATAAAAATGAATTTTTATATTAAGAATTAACTCAATCGATAAGTTTATTTATCTCTACAAAAGTGATTTTGATTAGAATTTTCTCATTATTTATAAAAAAATAAATTATGATAGAGATTTTTGTATTTTATCAAATTTAAAATTTAATCCATATATTGTAATTTATATAAATTTAGTTTTCATGTTATTTTGATTTGATAATTTTAATGTAATCACTAACTCTATTAATTTTTTATTATTAAAAATATTAACATGACTGTTGACTAAATGATATAGATGTTAACTTGATGATGTAGGCATTAACTATGCTGATATGATAATTTTAATCTAAAATCAATTGTTAAATTATGCAAATGATATTTATATTCATACAAAATTCAAAATTTTATCCCTCTAGTATAATTTTATAAAACCCTTGTTTTCGTATAAATTGAATTTAATAATGTTGGACCAATTACTAAAACAATTATTTTTTTATTTTTTTAAAATATCTAATTTTAATTTTTTAAAAATAGATATTTTGATTTTTTTTAGAATTTTTCCTTATTTTTAAAAAATTAAATTCAAAATTTTAAATTTTTTTAAATCATATTGTTTTATTTTCTAAAATTATATTTTTTTTAAATTCAAAATTTTTAATTTTTTAAAATTTTTTAGATTTTTGAAAATTATTAAATTTATTTTTTTCAATATTTTAATTTTTTAAAATAAAATTCATTTTTAAAATTTTTTATTTTTTGAAATTTAAGCATTTTATTTAATCAAAATATTTAATTTTTTGGAATTTTTATAAAATTTTCTATATATGTTTTTTTTTTTATAAATTTCTCTATATTTTTCCAATATTTAGATGAATAAATAAATAAGTAATAAAGAATACAAGGTTCTTAGAATTTGCCCTATTTTAATATAATTGAGGTGGAAAAGCAAAAAAAAAAAATGAGGTAAAATAAAATAATAACGAACCACGGATAGTTTTTTATTTTTGATTTATTTTTCATTGAATAAAATAAAAATGGTTAAAAAAATTTTTTAATTTATAGACTCTTTTTTAAACACAAAATTTTAAAAATATATTAAACATTTATATATGAAAAACCATAAAAGTTAAAATATATAAAAAATTTTATAAATGTTTCAAAAAATTAGTAAATATTAAAATTAAATATTTTGTTTAAATAAAATGTTAAATTTTGAAAAAATAAAAACTTTTTAAAATAAAATTTTAAAAAATTATAACATTATAAAATTTAATATTTTTTTTTAAAATCTAGAAAATTTTAAAATATTGAATTTTTAAAAAAATAAAATCAAATTTTATAAAAGTCAAAAAATGTGATTTTTAAATAATGAAAATATTTTAAAATATTAAATTTAATATTTTAACAATTTGAACAATTTTTAAAAATTCAAGATATTGATTTTTTAAAGAAATTAAAATCTGATTTTTAAAAAAATAAAAAAAAATATGATTTTTATTAGTAATTGGATCAATATTATTAAATTCAATCTGTACAAAGACAAGATTTTAATAAGATTATAATAGAAAGAGTTAAGTTCAAATTTTTTGTGAGTATAGGAATCATTTGCTTAATTTGATAACTGATTTCATTTATTCAAGTTGCCAAATCAGTGAAGTTAATATTACGTTAGCAACGTCAATATACAAGTTATCAAGCCAATAACTAAATCAATATTTTTAATGGCAAAAAAGGGGTGAAATTTGTGATTGGACTAAAATTATCAAATTCAAATAGTACGAAGACTAAGTTTATATAAATTATAATATATAACTAAATTTTAAATTTTGACAAAATACAAAGATTTTTTTATATAATTTAACAAAAAAAAATTACCATTGATATTTTTGTTGATGATAATATCTAATTCACAATTTCTATAAGACAAGACATATCTTATTTTAATTTGAAAGACTTGAACATCATATTTATTTGAATTTAAAAAAAAAAAAACTTAATGGAATACTATTTCTTTTGTATTTATTATTATATGATTCCCTTTTTCAACGAGTAATGGTATATTATTCTTTCTTTAAAAAAAAAATAAAGTAGTGTATTATTCCTTTTTGAAGAAGTAGTGTATAATGTCAAGGTAAATGTTAACTAAAAAAATTATTTTTCCAAATCGAGGGTGCCTTTTATTGATAATGTAATTTTGTAATTAATTTGTATATTTATGTTTGCATTTATCACTTTGGTTTTACGTGGCAACCAATATTACAAAAGATTGCTTTGTCGTGTTAGCTAAAACCGTAGATTACTAGTTACAATGGCATTGGCAACCAATAACAATGTTTCAACACGTTAGGTATTTGATGGAAAAAATATATTTTTTAATTAAAGATTTAATAAGCTAAATTTACACAATTATTTTTAAAAAATATATAATTTAAATCTTAACACTTATAATTTTTTTTATCTCACATTACAACCCTTTTTTAAACAAAATTACCAACATTCCCAAAATATTCATAAATAAGTCTTACAAATTAAAGTGTAAAACCAATGTTTTCATCATGTATTCACGTAAAATGAAGCAATTTGCATAATTAGTTGTGGAATGAAATGCATCAATCATTTATAATTTTTTGTAAAATATTTTTTTGTGATTTTTAAATTTTAATTTTTAAATATATGATCTCTTAAAAATATTGTAAATTCATATATTTCATTAATAGTCATTAAAAATATTAATGAAATATGTCGATACTCCAACGTAATTATAATATAGTGGTTTCAACTGTAAGAAGACAAAAAACAAAATAGAAGTTTGGATGAAATAACGCCTGACCTCCCTGTGGAGTAAATTTAATACAATGAGCCGACATACATTTATATGTACGATCGAGTTTTGGTTTGATCATAATCCAATGTCTTACTGTCTATTCATATTGGATTTTATTCTTATTTTTCGAAACTTTTTATATCATAAAAAAAAGTTCTTTAAATTTTATAAATTGCATAGTACTTTTGAAACCTTTAGAGAAAAAAATTTTATAATTTAGTTTCTTTATAAAGGAAATTGTAGTCTGTAAATTAAAAAAAAAAATTGTAATTATTAATATTGGATTTCAAATGCATTGAATGTTATTTTTTAAGGTAGTTGTATAAATTAATTAGACTAAACTACATATTCTTATAACTTTGTCTCTATTCTATGTGGAATTAAGATGGATTTTAGTGGTCTTGTGAGGCTATAAAAAAAGGGTTTACAAATGATTTTTGAGTTTGTTTGAGTACCCATAAAAAGAAATGTAATTTCTTTTTTTTTAATAATAAAAAAATCATTTTCTTAATGGACATAAATAACTGATCGAATCACATAAAATTTTGAGTGTGTGTATCTTTTTTTTGTTTATTTCTCTGTAAATTTTACTTGATGTTTCTTGGTCAAATTTTATTGTATACTCCAAAGAGAGTGAGCTAATGAAAAGAAGAGATAATAAAGATAAAAGGGGATAATATACTAAAATCTCTATCCTTAAGGTTTAATTTACTCCCACCATCGATAAATTAAACTAATATTCTTTTGGTTAACAAGATTATACATAAACATTTGCAACTTGGTATTTATAAATTTAATTATAACACAATATTCTCAATATCGAATCATAACATCAAATAATCTCTCTAAACACAATTATATTTGCTTAATTAGTTTTCTTGAAATACCTTCTAAAAATAAATGGTATATAAAAATGGGTCAAATAAAAGGCCAACGATTAAAAATCATTTGTTGATACAAATTAAAATATTATTTGAAGAAACGATCAATAAAACCGAAAATAATAATGAAGAAAATTTCAAAACAAAATAAAGGGATTGACTTGAGAAATTACAAGTCTTCCGAACAAAGCTGGAAGATGCTAACCGGGAAGTGAAGTAATTTCTATAAAAGTATAAATGATATATTAGTATTCATAAGCTCTTCGAATTCAATTCAAATTAAATTTAAATTTGACTTAGTTATTATTAAATTGAACTCGAACTCGAGTAATTTAATTTATCGATCGAGTGAAATTTAAGCATTCTTAAATTCGATTCTAGTAACTCGTGAATCTAATTAAATTTTTATATTTAGTTATCTTTTATTTATCTTAATTGATAAAATATCTCGAATCCGAGTTTGAGTTTAAGTTTGAGTATAAATAATCGAATTTTTATCGAATATAAAAATTAAATTTATTTTTATATATTAATCAGACCTAATCAAACGAATTTGAATAACTCAATTTTTATCTCGAATCGAATTCAAATTAAAAAAATAAAATTCAATCAAAATCGAACTGAGTTTTGCATCTCAAATTTGAAATTGAATTTAAATTTGAATTTAATATTGTATTAACTTAAACATTGATTACACCTTTAAATCTGTACACCAAGTCAATAGAATCCTTTGCCTTAGTCTTATGTAATAACAGCTTTTACACTTTTGATAAATATTCGTCTTTCTATTTTTGAAAATTTGTTCAACCTGGATCCTAGATCATTCAATCTAAGAAGTCAAATATAAAGAGATTGTTTTAAGACATTAGTTTTAATTAATTGTGAGTTACTATTAAAAAAATTAGTATTTGATATATTATTAATATGAAATTTTAATTATATAAATAATTTAAAAAATAATATATATTTTAAAATATATCTAAAAAACAAAATTTAATTAAAAAATATTTGTGTCGTTTTCTTAATTTTATTTGTGAAACAATATATCAAATATTAATTTTTGAAAAATGATATTAACTAAATGAAAAAAAAATTTTAATAAATTTTTTTTAATTTTTTATTTTATTTAAAATTAATAAAATTTAATTTTCAATCATTAAAATTAAAATTTTAATATTTTATCAATACAAAATTAATATTATTTTCATACTTTCTTAACTTATTATAATATTCTTTAAAAAAAAAACACTTATTATGTTATTGTTTTATGAACTCTCCCATTTAAATCTCATTTTCAAAAAAATTAATTTTTGTTAAACACTTTATTTTAAATAGCCCTCGGCAATAAAGAACCTCAATTATTAATTAAAAAAAGTAATTATTTTTATATAATCCTATCTGAAGTACTTGAAATGACAAGATATGACATCGACACATGAGTGATAAAATTAGGAATGCATCGATCACTTTAATTACTAGTGCTTGACCACTGCACGGAGTATGAATAATGACATCCCTAATCTTAATTTATAAGAAAACTTTTTCATTAGGTAACATACATTTGAAAATTTCACTTGACGGCAGGTGGTTTTTTGTAATTAACTTATACATAAATTGACGGCAGGTAACATCATTTGTGTTTTCCTTAAGCATGCATTTAGTGCAATTACTTAAATGATATGAACGTTTAATTATTTGGTGGGCCTTAACTCAATATTCACATGAATGTTAAACTAGTTGAACCACTCATAGTTTGTTGCATTACATTTTCCATTGGTTTTGCTTGATAATCTTATTATAAGATTATAAATCATTATTAACAGTAATTAACTGAGGCTTAATTAATTTGTAAATTGAAGTATTAAAATGGGATCGTGAAAGAATAGTATTAATCCTCAATGGCAAAAAAAAAAATTGTTTATATATATAATTTATTATTTATCATTTATCATCTATCATCCCAATAAAATTGTTTATATCATTTATCATATATATAATAATTGACTTAAATATCTTTATAAATTTTTAAATTAACAAAAATTTTTTTTACCAAAAAGAAGTTTAAGAGCAAAGGAAGTTACCCTATTGCTAAGGTCAGGATAAGCCGTCAACCCACAAGTAGGATTTATGGATCTTTTGGGACTTTTTAGATTTACAGATTGTCTGTTAGAAAAATAAATAAAAGAAGAGAAATAATATAAAAGAATTTTGGCTTTGAGGCGTGCAAAATATTTTCTTAAAAGTAATTATACCTTTAAGATACAATAAAGTCTCAAACTCTCCAATCAGAAGCATTGACAATGATTATACTGAAAGATTTATATATAATGAATAAACAGACATAAATTTCTATTCAAATGGTTATGACTTTCTAAATAATCATGACATTTATGAATAATAATTTATTTATATTCAAATAGTTATAACCATTTGTCATATGATAATTGTTTCTGTTCAAACATAATTATTTAAAATATGAATAAAATTAATATAAAAATTAATTTTATTATCAATAATTAAATATTTCTATCTAATGTGGGGTGCACCACATTTTATACTACCAACAATCCCTCACTAGTTTGGAATGTTGGTGCTTAGTTTTTACCTTTCACACAAACAAATATTATAAATACTAGAAGGTACTCTTGATTTAAACATTCAATTGGCATATATCTCTTAGAATTCTAACGAAATTGATGATGTCCGTAAATTAAACCTTAACTCCTAGTGTTAGAATTGAAAATATAACACACATAATATTTATTTATTCTTCTATCAAAGGTTTATAACCACTTTTAGTACTATTATGGTTATGTACTTATCATATTCATAAACATTTACAAAAAAGACCCCCAATTCTTCTTGTTAAAACTACACCACTCCTATATTTATATAGGTAGAGTTTCCATTATGTCTTTATTGCTTTAGACATTTAAAACTTCATTAAAAGTAAAAAAACTCATCATCCCCACACAATGGATCACACTAGTGTCTAAAATTTGAATGAATTTTACTAGTGTTTAACAGATACATAATAATAACTTATTTTTACCCATTAAACTTTGTAATTAGAGGTTATTAATTCAAAGTTACTTTCCCATTATTGGTGTCTAATAGTAAGGGTTTAAATCCATTCTACTTGTAGTACTACTGACCAAATATCTTGAAATTTAATTTTTTTTATGGTAATTATCCCATTTGAGATTGAATCTCTACTATAATCACTTCAGGCTGATATATCCAAACTTTTTGTTTTGCATATCATTTATATGCTCTAAACATTGTTGCCTCATTCTTATCATTTTAAAAAATAGTTGATTTTGGTTGTGGCCACAACTCTATATTTATTAAATTCAACCATTCTATTTCCATACTTTTATACATTTTTAATACAATTATACTTATAGTAAAATTAGATAAACTCAATGAATAAACCAAACGATTTTGATCTTTTAAAGACTTTTAAAGACCTTTTTATGACTTTCCTTTAATAAGTGTCTAAACTTATTAGCTTGTATAATTTGCTTATAAAATTATACTAACATCTTACAACATTATAGTGGCAATTTTTTTTCTTTTGATTCTTATCACCCTCACCATGTGCAAGTATGCATTCTTTTATTAAAGAATATCTTATTCAATTATCAAGATATCATATTTACTAAATCAAGTTGCCATTTCATTTATCTTTTCAATATTTGGTGGTTTTTCTTTTAAGTAGGAGGCCTCCAAATCCACCATTAGTGAAAGATAACCAACTGATATCTTAATATTTCAATAAAAGTTCCAAAACTTTTATATTTTAACTCAATATAAGAGTTTACATCAATAAGCATATTTTAAATATAATCATGCTTCTATAGTCTTCTTTTAAGACTTTTATGTCAATTCATAAATATTTATATAAATCTATTTCATCATGGACACTATTACTAAATTTTTTATTACCACAAACAAAACCATTTCCATCACCCAAATGGATCGAATAGCATTGTTTTTGCTATTATAAAAGTTTTCAAATTCATAAGATCTTTGAATTATTCATGGCTTCCAAGTAAATATACTTTGACATTTTCACTATATAAAACCATAGATGATAAATCATTTGTATAATCCATGAATTAGATCATATACATAATAAAAAATTACTACAATGTGATTAAGATTGTGGCATCAATTTTGGCTTATGGCTATTCTAAGCCAACCATAATAATCTACCTCATACCTACAAATCATATGGATTTGGCTATTGAAGTTATCTCATTTATAATGATGGCTTTTAGTGAAAACTAACTATCTCAAATGTTATCATAAGTTTTCAATGCATATAGTAATTGCCCAATGACCAATTCCAAGTTCATGATTATTGGAACCTCTAAACTTAATTTCAAAATTTTATGAGAAATTTTTTTCTCCACCATTGTGTAGCCTATATATCTCTATTATTTACCACTTTTAATTGGTCATAACATTTTTAGATATATAATAAATTCAAACGTTACTCATAGGACCAATATACCTATATACAATAAGAGTCCATAGTATATTTAACTCCAATTTTAAATATTTTCACAATCATTTTGTGACCAATATGTTCATATCTATATCACAATATCAATGCAAGTCATGAAACATGAATCCAAAGAATCATTTTCATAAAATAGTATAAACAATAATTATAATATTAGTTCTAGTCACATTTCATGCAAAAATTCATGATGAATTTGCATTGGTTAAATTATTTATTGGCTAATTCTAAGGCTTACGACTTTCACAAGCTAATATTATTATCTAAGCTTATATGCTAATACGGTATATAACCAACCACATTATTTCCATTGCCATGAAACTTTTGAAAACCTTGAAAACTTGTTCACTTTTCATTTTAACAACTTACAAAAGGCCATTTTTCTAGGTACAAAAAATAAAAATATCTTTATTGTCTTTAACCAATAATATATTAATTGGATGATAGCATTCTATCTCCATAGTTCATATCTTTCTTTTATGTATAAGAAAGAAAATTCCATCTTATTCAGTTCATTTTTGTAATATATGACAAACTATACCGATGTTCTCCATGCTATCACAAATGTAATTAAACACATGCATGTATTAGTGCCTTTGGAACATTGAATTTGCATGTTCTTTTCTAATTATAAACATGCCTAATTAGACATCGATGAACATCCTTCAAAACCCTAGTAATTGACAAATGCTTTAATATTTTTTAATGGCATGCTTTTTTGTTTAATCAATTTCCCATATGCGAAAAACGACAATAATTTTTTGTAACCATTGATTAACTCTTTGACGGCTTTTTATGATTTTCACTTTGTGATTGTTCACAATAAAATTTTATTTTGTAAAATTACTTCTAGTGTAATATACCTAGCAAGCAAAATACATATCACACTGCCCACGTTTATGATAATAACCATTATTTGGTTTATTATCCACCAATTAATCTATGAAACACCATATCTTAATAATAATTATTCACATCTATCAATTTAATTTTAATTGGTTTTCATGAAAATTGAACACTAGTTAAATTTTGAACTAATAATAAATTTAAAAAATATATATCAACATTTTGATTATAAATGACCAACAAAAATAAAATCATACAAATAGCTTGACCCAACTTATTATCTCAATTTTGCTGCCATGATTTAATAATAAAACTAAGATTTTAGCCAAATCTTATTTTTTGCATATATTCTCTCCTTATATCTAATTTTTCATGGTAAATTTCTTTACCCATTTTTTATTGTTTTTGTAGAAACCATGGGACAATTTGCTTGTTTTATATATAACCAAGATATGACAATTAAACAATCAGCCATTCCATTAAAACCTAATTTAATTCATTACTTGATAACAAGTGATAATTCTTTTGATCATAAATCAATTCATGTCTTTCTCTTTTATGTTTTCAGGCTATTTTCCATCCTAATCTTTATAAGTGTTGATTTTTCAAATAAATATAATACAATTCATTAAACCCAATTATGGAGTCAATTTCAGTATATGTATAAACTTATGCAATGTAATTAATAATTTGCATATTATGTTTTGACTTTACACACTTTACACACTAATGAAATAAATTGTTAACATATTTATCTCATTCAGTCAATTTTTTTACCAATAATTATGCAAAAAATAAAATACATACCTTTAATGAAAATCTTTATGAAAATTAACATTTTGGTCTAACGAAACATTAATCCTTTGACACCTTGAGTCTTTTTTAATATTGATCTCCAAATCATGCCAATTTCATTTTTTAATATTTTCCTCATGCAAAATATAAATTTCTCATAATTGCCTTTAAATAGTTAAAAAAAATAAAAGAAGAGAAATAATAGAAAATTATTTTAGTTTTGAGGCGTGAAGAACATTTTCTTAAAGGTAATTATGCCTTTTGGATACAATAAAGCCTCAAACTCTCTAATCAGAAGTAATAAAAATAGTTATATTAAAAGATTTATTTATAATGAATGAATAGACATAAAATTTCATTTAGATAGTTATGACTCTGTGTATAATCATGACCTTTATAAATAATAATCTATTTATATTCAAATAGTTATGACCATTTGTCATATGGTAATTATTTCTGTTCAAACATAATTATTTAAAATATGAATAAAATTAATACAAAAATTAATTTTATTCATCAATAATTAAATCTTTTTATCTAATATGGGATGCACCACATTTTAAACTAGCAACATCGCCTACCAACAAAGGACCATGGGAGTTCAAACCTGGATGCTTTGCATCCAAGCCTTAAACCTTAGCCACTTGCGCCAACTCCTATTGGCTAAATTAACAAATTTATTCTTAAATATATAACTTTTATTAATTTGTTTAAGTTTAATTTAAATAAACTAAAATTAAAAATAAAGTTTATGTGAAATTAAATTACTTAAAATATTAAAATTTTAATTAAAAAAATGTTGAAAGTGATTGGCTAAAATATCCTTGGTAAATATTTTTATAAATTTTTTATTATTAGACTCTATTTTATAATTAAACTAAAAAAATGCAAAAAGTGATTGATTAAAATACCTTTAAAAAAATTTAATTCTAAAATATTAAAAGTGATTGATTAAAACGCCATTAGTAATTTTTTTATAGAGTTTAATTTAAATTAATTTGTTTTTATTATTAGACTCTTTTTTATAAATATAATGATTTTTTACATCGAATGAAATACAACTTTTATTAATTTATTTAAGTTTAATTTAAATCAATTAAAATTAAAAATAAAGTTTATGTGAAATTAGACCACTTAAAATTTTAATTCCAAAAAGTGTCAAAAGTAATTGACTAAACCATCCTTAGTAAATATTTTTATATTTTTTAATTTAAATGAATTTTTTATTATTAGACTTTTTTTTTTGTAATTAGACTAAAAAAGTGTTAAAATTGATTGACTAAATTGCCCATAATAAAATTTTAATTTCAAAAATGTTAAAAGTGATTGATTAAAATACCATTAATAATCTTTTTTATAAATTTTAATTTAAATGAATTTTTTATTATTAGACTCTTTTTTTATAAGTAGAATGATTTTTAACATCAAATGAAAATATAAATAGAACAAGATCAAAACTTAGTGTGCATAGAAATAAAACAATTATATGAAATTTGTTTCTTTAGTTGTTATAAAAATTATTGTATAGTTTATTTTGATAAATAAATTCATTAAAGACACTTATAATTAAGTCATTGAAGTATATTTAATTTTTTTATTTTTTGCCTTTCAATTTTTTGTTTTAATATATTAACTATATATGCATGTTAATGATTTTATTATTTATATATTTTATGAGTTGATTATTTGATTATTGATAACATAATAAAATCTTTTTAGTTCCTTGAAATATTCTTTAATATTTCTTACAGTTTAGTTTAACTTTTATAATTAATTTCTTTTTTGTATCTTTTTCCTATAGCATTTTATAATTGTTATTCTTATGAACAAAAAATAATATCAAATCAAATGTAAATCAGTTGTACCCCTTCAACCAATAATTAGCATTATGTGATTTCTTTAATTCTTTAATTAGATTTTTCACCTGTAAAATTAGATGATTCAAGAAATGATGGAGCTACTAGTAGCTCAAGATTGGGTCCAGTTAAATTGTCATAAGAATTATTCATTTTGATTGAAACAATAATTAATTTAATTTTCTCTCAATTTTTATTTTAATATATATATGATTAATTTATATATCAATATTATTTCATCTTTCTCAGTTTTATTAAATTGCTCTCTTTTTTTATCATTCAGGTAGTTAAACAACCTAATATGAATTATTCTAAAAAAAAATCAAGTGAAGTAAAATTAATTATTTTTGGTAAATTCTTTCACAGTGTGACAAAATTTATTTAAACTATCTTTTAAATGTATTTATGCTAAAATTATATTCATTCATGAAATTTATATTATTAATGTTGAAAATGAAATTATTATAAACTTTATAGGTATTACATGACAAGTTTCTTAGAATTAAAATTTTTTTAGAAAAATGACAACTTCCAAGATTAGCATTTTATTGGGTCATGTTGAATTTGCATTTGGGGTGATTCTAAAATTTATTATCATATTAACTTACATATTAAGAATTCATTTCTTTTTTAAATTCCTTTTTTTTTGTGAGTTTTCTTGTCCATCAAACAATATTTAATCAATCTAAAAAATTCCAGCCAAATCTCTTATAACATTTGAATCACTATTTTTAACCATCTCTTCCATTATAAATAAGGCATTTTTATATGCATGAAAAGTACATGTTTTAAGTTGGTTCATCTAGGATTTCCAATTTATTTTGATGCTTACATAGGTTGAAATAAAAATTTGTTTGGTTCATTTAATGTTGAATAAATTAGCTCTCTTTTGACCTCTAGAATTCAAGTCCCTATGGATCAAATATCTATGGAACAAATATTGAAGTGTATTGATTAAAAAATCTTGAAGTCAATGGAAACCTCAATTTATAAATAATTATAGTAACTTTTTAAGATAATATTATTTTGATCAATTAAGCTAATAGAATTAGAAGTTCTATTTTTTTATGCTTTTTTTTGTTACCAAATAGAAGTTGTAGTATTGTTTAAATAGATGGACTTCAACTAACTTTTGTTTGATACAACTTATATATGTCAAAGAGATCGATGGATTGGATAGAACTTTATCAAATGCATGCAGATGAATACATATATATTAAACAATGGAAGAAGGTCTATCAACATTGATTCCCAAACTTAAAATGCACATAACATTTCTATCGTAAATTAACAAAAACAAGCTAATGGGATGGATACATAGTCAAAATAATATTATTTTACACGATTATCTATAGAATTTTTATTGGTATTTTAGAATGTGGTACATCTCACATTAGATAAAATGATTTAATTATTTATGAATAAAATTAATTTTTGCATTAATTTTATTTATATTTTAGATAATTATGTTTGAACAGAAATAATTATTATATGACAAATTGTCATAACTATTTGAATATAAATAGATTATTATTCATAAAGGTCATGATTATACAGAAGGTCATAACCATCTAAATAGAAGTTTATATCTATTCATTCATTATAAATAAATATTTTAGTATAATAATTTTCACTACTTTTGATTAGAGAGTTTGAGGCTTTATTATATTCTGAAAGCATAATTGCCTTTAACAAAGTGTTTTTTATGCATCAAAGCCAAAAAATTTTTTATTATTTCTTTTCTCTTATTTTTTTTAACAATTTAAAGGTAATTATAAGAAATTTATATTTCATACAACAAAGATATAAGGAAAAGAAATTGGCATGATTTAGAGATCAATATTAGAGGAGTCTCAAGGTATCAAAGGATTAATATTTTCATAGATCAAAATGTTAATTTTCATAAAGATTTTATTAAAGGTATGTATTTTATTTTTTTGCATAATTACTAGTAAGAAAATTGACTGAATGAGATAAACACATTAATAATTAATTTCGTTAGTGTGTAAAGTCAAAACACAATATGTAAAATATTGATTATATTGCATAAGTTTATGCATATACTGAAATTAGCCCCATAATTGGGTTTAATAAATTGTATTATATCTATTTTAAAAATCGATACTTATAAAGATTGAGATGGGAAATAGCCCAAAAACATAAAAGAGAAAAACATGAATTGATCTACAACCAAAAGAATTATCATTGTTCTCAAGCAACGAATTAAATTAGGTTCTAATGGAATGGCTGATTGTTTAATTATCATGTTATGGTTATATATAAAATAAGCAAATTGTCACATGGTTTCTATGAAAAATAATTGGAAATGGGTAAAGGAATTTACATTATAAAATTAGATGTAAGTAGAGAATATATATAGAAAATTAGATTTTGCTGCAAGATTAGTTTTATTTTTAAATTATGGCACCAAAATTGAGATAATAAGTTGAGTTAAATTATTTGTATAGGTCTTTCTTTGTTGGTCGTTTATAAATTAAAGGTTGATACATTTTTTAAAAAATTTATTATTGGTTCAAATTTTGGCTAGTTTTCAATTTTCGTGAAAACCAATTAAAATTAAATTGATGTATGTGAATAATTATTATTAAGATATAATGTTTCGTGGATTAATTGGTGGATAATAAACTAAATAATTGTTATTATCATAAACATTGGCAATGTGACATATATTTTGCCTACTGGGTATATTATACTAGAAAGTAATTTTACAAAATAAAATTTTATTGTGACCAATCACAAAGAAAAACTGTAAGGTACAATTCAATTTGTATTTAATAGTTAAAACAAGTAAGACAAATAAACTCAAGAATTTGGAATATAAATGTTCTTGTTGTATAACTATGATTGATGAAACTGGCTTACAAAAGGTAGGAGATTAAAGAGATACTTATTCAAAAAGAAAATATCAAACTATTATAACTTTGAGATTTATAAATATTTGGGTTTTGAAATATTATTCCCGTTAATGATAGCATTTATAAATTGTTTGAATTTATAATATAATAAGTTCCTACAAGTTTATTATATGCAATGAATATATAATTTCATGAAGAATTGTGGCTGGTGGTAATGTAAAATACATTAAGTATGTATATCTATGGCATCCTTATATTTTGTAAATTTTATGTTAGTATCACTAATTAAAATTTGGCCAACAATTTCGGCTAATTAGATGATTGATTAAAAGGAAAGACATGTCATTAAAAATTTGAAGCATTTGTTGGTTACTAGCATTTTGAAAGATGCTCTTCAATGTCTAAACTAGTCATGTTTATAAATTAGAATAGAACATACAAATTCAATGTTCCAAAGGCACTGATACATGTATGTGTTTAATTCCATTTTGTGATGACATGGAGAACATAATTTGCTATATAATATGAAAATGAAATGAATGGGATGGAATTTTTTTTATCTTATATGTTAAGAAAGATATGGACTATGGAGATAGAATGCCATCATCAAATTAATATATTATTGGTTAAAGATGATGAAAATGTTTTTGCTTCTTGCACCTGAAAAAAGATATTTTGCAGGTTATTAAAATAAAAAAGTGAACAAGTTTTTAAGCTTTTCAATAGTTTCATGACAATGGTAAGAATGTGGCTGGTTGTACACCAAATTAACATATGGGCTTAGATAATAATATTGGTTTGTGAAAGCCATAAGCTTTGAAGTTAGCCAATCAATGATTTAACCAATTCAAATTCATCGCGAGTTTTTGCATGAAATATAAGTAGAACTTTTATTATAATTATTATTTATACTATTTTATGAAAATGATTATTTGGATTCATGTTTCATGACTTGTGTTGATATGGCGATCTAGATATGAACATATTGATCACAAAATGATTGTGAAAGTATTTGAAATTGGAGTTAAATATACTATAGACTCTTATTGTAACTAGGCATATTGGTCCTATGAATAAAGTTTGAATTTATTATATATTTAAAAATGTTATGATCAATTAAAAGTGGTAAATAATATAGATATATAGGCTGCACAATGGTGGAGAAATAAAGTTCTCATAAAATTTTGAAATCAAGTTTAGAGGTTTCAATAGTCATGAACTTGGAATTGGCCAATGGGCAATTACTATATGCATTGGAAACTCATGATAACATTTGAGATTGTTGGTTTTCACTAAAAGCCATCATTATAAATGAGATAACTTCAATAACCAAATCTACATGATTTACAGGTATAATATGGGTTATTATGGTTGGCTTAGAATAGCCATAAGCCAAAATTGATGCCACAATCTTGATCACGTTGTGGTAATTTTTTGTTATCTATATGATTTAATTCATAAATTGTACAAATAATTTATCATCTATGATTTTATATAGTGAAAATTTCAAAGTATATTTATTTTGGAAGCCATAAGTAATTCAAAGATCTTATGAATATGAAAACTTTTATAATAGCCAAATGAATGTTATTTGATCCATTTGGGTGATGAAAATGGTTTTGTTCATAGTAATAAAAAATTATTAATAGTGTTCAAGATGAAATAAATTCATAATAAGTATTTATGAATTGACATAAAAAGTCTTAAAAAGAGATTATAGAAGCATGATTATATTTGAAATCTATTTATTGATGTAAACTCTTATATTGAGTTAAAATATAAAAGTTTTGAAACTTTTATATAAATATTAAGATATTTACTAGTTATCTTTCACTAAGAATGGATTTTGAGGCCTTCTATTTAAAAAAAAAAATCATCAAATAGTGAAAAGATAAATGAAATTAAAACTTGATTAAGTATAAATGATATCTTGACAATTGAGTAAGATATTCTTTAATAAAAGAATGCATACTTGCAAGTGATAAGAATAAAAAGAAACAAAAATTGCTGCCATAGTGTTGTAAGATTTCAGTATAATTTTATGAGTAAATTATAGAAGTTAATAAGTTTAGATTTTATTAAAGTAAAATCATAAAAAGTCCTTAAAAATCTTAAAAGGACTAAAATGATTTAGTTTATTCATTGAATTTATCCAAGTACTGAAAGTATAATTGTATTAAAGATGTATAAAAAAAATGAAAATAGATTGGTTGAAATTTATGAGTATAGAGTTATGGCCACAACCAAAACCAGCTATTTCTTAAAATGATAAAAATGAGGTAACAATGTCTTGAGCATATAAATGATATACAAAATAAAAAGTTCAGACATATTAGCTTAACGTAATTATATTCGAGATTCAATATCAAGTGGGGATAATTACCATAAAAGAAAATTGAATTCCAAGATATTTAGTTAGTAGTACTACAAGTAGAATGGATTTAAACCCTTACTATTTAGACACCAAAAATGGAAACTCAACTTTGGATTAGTAACATCTAATTATGAAGTTTAATGAGTAAAAACAAGTTATTGTTATGTGTCTGTTAAATACTAGTAAAATCTATTCAGATTTTAGAAACTAATGTGATCCATTGTATGGGGAGGACGAGTTTTTATACTCTTAATGGAGTTTTAAATGTCTAAAGTAATGAAGATATAATGGAAACTCTACCTATATAAATATAAAAGTGGTGCCGCTTCAATAAAAAGAATTGGGGACTCTCTTATAAATATTTATAAATAGGATAAGCACATGGCTATAATAGTGCTAAAAGCGGTTATAAACCTCTAATATAAGAATAAATAAGAGTATTATGTGTGTTATTTCTTCAACTCTAACATTAGGAATTGAGGTTTAATCTGCAGACACCATCAACTTTGTTAGAATTTTAAGATATATACTTTAATTGAAGGTTTAAATCAAGAGATGCTTTCTTTTATTCATAATATTTATTTGTGTGCAAAGTTAAAAATTAAGCACCAACATCCAAACTAATGGAAAATTATTGGTAGTTTAGAATGTGGTACATCTCATATTGGATAGAAAGATTTTATTATGTATGAATAAAATTAATACAAGAAGGTATTAATTAATAAAGATTTTATTATGTATGAATAAAATTAATTTTTGAATTAATTTTATTAATATTTTAAATAATTATGTTTGAACAGAAATAATTATCATATGACAAATAGCCATAACTATTTGAATATAAATAGATTATTATCTATAAATGTCATGATTATAAAAAAACTCATAATCATCTTAATAAAAATTTATGTCTGTTCATTTATTATAAATAAATCTTTCAGTATAATCATTTTCACTACTTCTGATTGAAAAGTTTGAGATTTTGTTGTATCCTAAAAGTATAATTACTTTGAAAAAAGTGCTTTTCATGCCTCAAAACCAATTTTTATTTTATTATTTCTTTTCTCTTAGTTATTTTTTTTAACAATTTTTACACTCTATAAACAATCAGATTTTACATAATGTACTTACATTTCTCTGTTACAACCAATAGTTAACAAGAACGAACTTGTTGAGCTTAACAATTTATTTTTTTCAGGATTCTAGCTAATTGATTTGTGGAATGCACCTGGTGGAAACGAAGTCAAATTTTACATGTGACTTGGAGGTGCTTTCTCTATTGTAATGCCTTCACTTATGACAAAAGACATGAACATGCAGATTTTAAGGTGGTTTGATTCAAAAGTATCAATCTTCCAACGAAAAAAAAGTGCAACACACCAGAATTGCCGTTCAAGTAAAATATGTTTGAATAGTTGTCCTAGAAATTAAATGGTTAAAAGTCAAACAAGCCTTCGAATAAAAATTTAATGATCATTTAAGCCACTATTATTTTATTATAATTAATTAAATTATCAAATATTTATTTTTATCAATTGAGTTTTTATTATACGAAAATTGGTTAATTATTAACATCAATTTTCATCTAAGCAATGGTTCAATTGGGATGAAAATAAATTTTTAAATGTTCAGTTAGGTGAAAATATATATATTTAAGTGATCAACTAATCCAAAATAAAAAATTCAAATTTTGATTAATTACAATAAAATGTTAGAAGCTTAAACAATTATTGAATTTTATCCAAGATCTTTTTTAACTTTTTGCCAAATTAAATCATATCAAAACAATATTTGCTTCGTATAAATTAGGCAAAGAAAATATGTGATTCTCTTGTTATCGTTTTTATGCATTTAGTTCAACCTTTTTAAGACTTACGTTTAACAAAGCAATGTATGTTAAACGAAGACACAATCCAATAAATATCTAATTGAGATTATTTGTACAAAAAAACTTATAAATGTCCCAATGAGATCTTGCTTTTACGACGCTGAAGTGGTCTTATCCTACCATTGTGGATTTCATCAAACTTTGATAAAACCGATTTGATAATGAATTCTCACTTTTAGTAATTTCGGTGAGATTAGTGTTTAATTTATATATATATATATGCATAATCCTTTGTACAAGAGATAAATAGAGATCAACATGTAAATGAAAGTTGAAGTTAAGAAAAGAAACTAATCCATCCTAGCACAGTTTATCCACCTTATTAAATATGGCAATTGAGTTTGGCTGCAAGAAATTTGACTGCAATTTTTATTTCTATTCGATAATCTTATCCAACTTTATATTGATTAACTTGCTTAATTTGTTCATCGATTTTTTGAATAAAAAAAATCATATTATATATGTTGATGTAATATCTCGTTGAATTAATTATAATTTGTTCATTGATTCATTAAAAAAAGTAAATTTCAATATATCTTATAAATAAGAATCCCAAAATAAAATAAAAAAACACAAACTAAAGGGTTGCATAATCATTTTCCTCGAAGTGACTAGAGACAATAATTTGTATGAGAGAATTTGAGCAGCCAAATTGTTTTGAGTGTTGTGGCCAATGTGCACCAAGGTTGTTAGATGTCTATGTTGCAACATCGTGCTCATCATTCTCAACCCACATCACTTAACACCAAATTTGAATTTCTACGATTCCCCTATAATTAACCCATCATCTTTTTATTAAAATGTGACAAGTGACCTTATGTCCAACACTCCAGAATCAATGTTGGAAAGTTGAAACTAAAGTCAAATCAAACAAAAAACTTCATTTTGATGTTTCATTAATGTCATCTAAGGCCCACTTCTTTTTTTCTGTCAAAGAATTAGCTCAACAACTTAAGTCGAGGGCGCTTGCAAATTAATAGTTACCATAGAATCTGATCAATTTTTTATGTTGATTTTGAAGGGATTGAAGACTCCTTGATAAAGAAAAAAAAAAAGACACTCATCCTTGAAAAGGACTTATCTAAAGCACACTAAAAAAAAAAAAAAAAAAAAAACAATAACACAACAAAAATTTTGAGTTTTTATCAATATTTATTTTATTTAATTACGTTTAAAAATAATTAAAATTTTAGAGATGTTTGAAAATTTTATTGTAAAACACGTCGAATATTCAGGCATAGACAAATTTAACTTCATTTTGTAAGTGTCTAGGTATTTACTTATTATTTTTTTATGTTATCGAATCTAAGTTGTCTTCATTTATAAATTTTTAGTTTCAAATTTGATGTTTATTTAATTATTTCTATTAAAATTTTCATAAAATTAATTTAGGTTTTGATTTGATTGATAATTTTTGTTAATTATTTTTTATCGTAATAAGAAATCTTGAATAAGACTTGTTCACATTATGCATAAAAATCGTGGCTCAAATTTTTTTGTTATTTTTAAAAGAGAAGCAATTGTTTTTTTTTTTTTTTTTTTTTTTGTATCGAGAATGGCGCGTATGAGAAGGGCGTGGAGCTACAAACCACGATTATCAGAATCTGTATGTTAATGATTTGATTGGTTGACTTTGGTGAATAAAACAACAAAAGTCTCATAGTGGGATGCCTCATATGTCAACTCGCCGACAAACGAGTGGAATAGTAGACACGTAAGACAGCCAGAGAGCAAATCAGCTTCAGCATCAATCTATTCCTAATTAAAGTCAACTCACTTTGGAAGATTGCAGTGGATGCGGTCACAGGGAATCGTATGCCTCTTTCTTTTCCATTTTCCTTCTTACCAACTCACATCACAATCAATGACTCATTTGGATATTGCCCTTTGGGCTCCAACCAACTGCCCAAGGCCTGTTCTTTCTTGTTCTTATCATAAATTGAAAGAACCTTTTTAAAACATTTTATTTTTTATTGAAGATAAATTAGAATATTAGGTCTGAATTTCAATTCTAAATATCATTATCTCAATGGTAAAAAAATTTATAACTTGAATAAAAGGTTTAGTTTAGACAATTTATGTAATTACTTGTGACATTTATCAAATTTAAAATTTAAATTTTAGTAGTTACAATACCTTTATTTATCCCTAAACTATGACATTATTTATGCTAAAAAAATATTACAACTTAAAAATTTACAATATAAATGTTACGTTTTGTCTAATTACATGTTGGTTTATTTCATTAGTTTTATTGATTATATTTGTAATTTTTATTTGTACATACTTGAAAAAAATCAACTTAAAATCTTGATAATGTGAGGGTATAAAATATGGGATAAAAAAATGTTATTTACATTTGAGCAGTTCAGAACCCAATCAGCTTATTTATGAAGAAATTGTCAAAAAATTTATATAGCCACCTTTTAAGAAGTGAATATAATAAATTTAAATTTTAAATCTCAATACTACCAACTTTTTTTTTTCATCTTTAGATTATTACATCCTTTGTATCTCATCTCTAAATTATTAGATCCTTTGTAAAAAATTATCGAAAGGCTAAAAGAAATCATTTCACGTTCTTTATAATTTAGCTTACTTTCTCCAATAGTTTTTTAGGCTAAAATAATTAAAAAATCTTTGAATTTTATAACTTTATTTAAATAAATCCTTATATTTTTATTGCATTCAAATAAATTTTTAATTTTTAATTTGCATGTAAATAAGTCTTTAAATTTTAATTTATGACTAAATAAATCCTTAATATAAACTAATTTTTTATTTGAAGTAAGAGGCATATATAGATATAAATGAAAGCATAAAAGTTTATTTTGGCACAATGAAATATAAAAGGCTTATTAAATAAAGTTAAATAGCTCAAGGGTTGTTTTAGCTTTTTAGCTTTTTGTAAGAAACTGGGGTAATAATATTTCTCAAATTTTTGGAAATTTCGGTTTTTGCTTGCATTATGGCCCACTAGCTACAATGATATATAGTTTCTAAAAGAAAAACTTATTTACAATAATTTTTTTCATAGAAGATTTTGTAATCCTAAACCATGTCGCATTTGTCAGCATGATGATATATTTGTTCAAAAACCAAATTCAGTGTTGATGTTAAAATTAAAAAGAAAAAAGAAAAAAAAACAACATTTCCATGACATCATTGCTTAACAAAATTTAGAGACTACTGCCAGTTAGAAGATTAATAAAGTTGATTAGGTAAAAAGTACATTCAATTGCTAGATATGAAAGGTAGAATCAAACAAAAAGATTTCTTAAAGAAATATGATAGATGGACAATTTGATTACATTTGAATTAGCAAAGATTAAAGTGGTTAATGTTAATCATGGCATGATCTATTCAAGTCGTTAGTTTTGGTCATAATCAAGCTTTAGATCAACACCAATTCATTTCTTTGCACGAAACAAACTAAATTCTTATATTTTATTATTATTATTATTATTATTATTATTATTATTATTATTTTTTGTATTTGAAGTTATCAAAAATTAAATTTTAATTATTAAAATTAAATGCTTGACAGTTTACCAACAGGTCAGGTAACTATTGACATCTTAATTTTTTTCTTTTGATACAAATTGTTATAAGTGTTTTAAAAACACTTGTTAAGGTGATATTTAAAAAAATTATTAAATACATTATCAGCAAAATTTTTTTAATTTCATAAGTTGAGTTAATATAGTAACACATGTTCTTTAGTGCATATTTAAAAAAATAAAAAAAATAATTTAAAAAAAAAAGAGATATGTGTTAACATTTCAACCCCGCTTGTAAATTTAAAACATTTTACTATTAATGTATAAAAAAATTTCTCTTAAAGAAATATAGTACTTGTTAAACTGATCTTTCATACATTGAACAAGTTTTTTGAATGAAAATAATGATGAATGCCTTAATTAAGTTAAAAAAAATTTTACACTACAAAAACAAAAGGTAGTTCAAGTTGACGTGGAAGAATGTGTTTTTCAAGATCATCCAGAGACAAAATTGGGCCCCAATAAAATTTGAGATACCCCTGATCATATTATAAAAAGTAAAAAAAAAAAAAAAAAAAACGAATACAGCTAACCTTCTTGTGAAGAAAACTCAAATAAAAAGTTTTGTTTCAGACTGCATGTTTATATAATAATAATAATAATAATAATAATAATAATAATAATAATTTTATTATTATTATTATTGTCTTGCTCGTCTATCTTAGATTTCATGTCATTGCCTTTATTTAATATTAAGGGCAAGCAAGAGATTCTAAAACTTTATTTTAAATTTCAAATTAAGTTTCATTATATGTTAATTTATTCTAATTTTAGGTTGATTTGAATTTATTGGTTTTTTTATTGTCTTTTTGCAATATTTAATTCTTTTTCAACATAAGGATTAGTGATAATAAATTTGAAAATCAAGATGGGGATGCAGATGTTTCAATGGCAAGAAGATTTTAGAACCTTTAGATACTAATGACTTTGTTCAATTCCATCCTAGGTAGGTTTATTCCAATCTTATTGTTGGTTTCATTTGGTTTATTTCTTTGATTTGGTTGTTTATTAATATATTATGCAATATATATATATAAATATATATATATCGAACAATTATTTGATTATAATGTAATTATTTTGGTACAAAAGAGATCATGAAATTTGAAAAAGGGATTATAAGCTCTAACATTTGAACTCAACAAAATCATCTCATAAAATAAATATATGAACTAATTAGGTTAAATCTTATGTTTATGAGATAATGTTTACTTGTAAAATATAACGATAAAAAAAAAAAAGCATGCAAATAAAAACTTGAGATTGATGTATAAGAAAGAGAGAGAAATTGATGTACACGGTTAATGCTGATGTGAATCAAACGAAAAGGATCATTAAAAGAAATTATCTATATATAAAACTAAGGAAAAGCTAGAGTACAAAAGGTGTTTAAAAATAGTTAAAAGTGTTTAGTAAACAAAATACACATGGTGAAATGGTGTATGTTCCCTTAATCATGATTGCCGCCTTGACTGAAACCTTAGAGAAATGGGAAAGGGTTAATAGTGGAAGAGTGAATGGATTGGAAGAAAAAGTATGAAAGCTTTAAATGAAGCCATTTGGTGTGCCAATACCAATATACCATATAATTTATTGGAGAGAAAAAGAAAAAAAAAGTTGTCACTCGGCATATGTATACTTTATTTAGAAACGAAGAAGAGCAGTAATAAATAAATCTTATAATTTTAAATATGATATAAAGATATAATATGAAAGTAATAAAAATATAAAAATGATATAATTTATAATTTTAATAAAAATTATATATGGATTAGATAAAAATAAAAATAAAAATATTTCATGTTTGACTTATCTATATGAATTAAAATATAATATTTTTATATTTTATACATATTTTATATAAAATAAATAATTTATACAAATGATCAAATCTGCTAATAAAAAATGTTAGCCAATATTTTAACCAATATTTTAAAAGGAAATGATAATTTATCAGCCACTTTATTTTCAGCTTTCTTCTTTCATCATTCATAGATTCCCTTGGAGATTATGGCGAATCTGGTTAGGACCATGAAAATTTTAACGGCATGCTTTTTCTAAAAATTGGCTTCTTAACTAGGGCGGCCGGCCCACGCGCATGTTTATCGCTGCCCTTTTTAGTGGAGTTTGGGGCCCCTTTTGCCTCCACTCTCTTTTTTCTTTTCGAGGTATCTGCCCCCCATTTCCAATTATGAATCAACCGAATGAATGCTCCCACGAGTGCATATTCTACTTCAAAATCATAATATTCTTTCTCTTTCGTGTAATAATTATAATTAAAGATGTTAATAGGTAATGTATAAATATAGTAAAATATTATCTATCTTCATCGTTAGATTTTTATATTATATTTATCTTTGTATTTATGTTCAACGAATATTTTTAATTTATACTCATTTTTATTTCTGTTGATATTTAATGAGTATGGGTAATTTTTATATTTTAAATTTAAAAAAAAATTAAAATTATTTTTTATTCTTTTTTATTTTTATCATGTGTATTTAAATAATTTTTTTATAAATATATATTAATATATATTTTTTAATAAAAATATATTGATTCTAATCAATCTAAAATAATAATTTATATTACTTAATAAAAAATTTATTTATTAAATATATATAAACATATATAAAGTACGAATATAAATACGAGACGAATATTATATTATCTATCATATTTTTATACTCACAATATAATATTTATTTTTATCGCCATTCAAATAAAAAATTAAATTCTTAAGTAAAATGCACATATCTAATTTTAATTATCTAAAATTTAAAATTACCCAGTGATAACATGACACATCATTGTACTCGCAATGCTTTTGTTATGTTAACGGGGAAAGGTTTCAAAAAAGAGTTAGGGTTTCTAAGTTCTAACATGACTTAAGCAAGTGCTGAATATGACGTACATAATGAAACAATTCAAATAAATTTATATTTTTTATATCGATAATAAAGTTTTTAAGCTTTATAAAAAGGATTAAACTCCTATCACGTATTCATTCTATTATTAAACTAATTATTTTTTTGGATATAGCCTAATTGAGCATATCGCAAACCCTCTAATCCAATTTGTAAAGTTTTAAAGCTTGCAAAATCATATTTACGAGTACATTTTTTAATATAATATATGTTGCAGTCTAAAGATAAAATAAAAAATTATAGATATAAAAATTTGAATATTAAATTTGTTAATTATCATTTTTTAAAAGATGATTGCTTAAATCAATTAAGTTAAACATTGAATTCTTATTAATAATACTTTCTTTTTTACTTTTTCTTGTTTCTTCCAATGAAAATTGAACATGCTTTCTCCCTTTTATGTCAAAGCTTTTGTTCTTAAACTATTTATGGATAAAATATCTTTACTATATAAAGTTCCACGCTGAAAATAAAAATCATTAATATGCAATGTGTACAAGGTTTTAGTTTCCTACGGACTAGAATAGGCAAAAGATATATGCTTTTGTAATGGGTCCAAAAAGTGGATTAATAAACTAAAGAGAGCATAACAACATGTTTCATTTTTTCCTCAAGCTTTTGCTTGCCGCCACATCATGAAATTTGAAGGATATGAACAGTTTTTTTAGGCCATTGAGAGCCCCACAGAAGGGGCATTGAATTAGAGTTTAGGTAGCAATCTTTCCCAAAATCTTTTTTTATTCATCACTTTCTTTCACATGAAATAAAATTCTATTACAATGTAATGGCCCATCCATTTTTATTCAAAAACCTTATCTTCTTCAATACCACTAAAAGGTTCTACATTGTTCTTCAATGGAGTAAAGGTGATAGAAAAGGAGACTTAATTTTTTGTAGACTACACACATTTTATCATTTTGGGTTTTCCTTTTTAATTGTATAACTACTTGGATGAGTAAGATTAAGACACTTGACCATTAAATATTTTCAATTTGTAGTCTTTGAAATAATCAATGAGATTTTGCCGGCAGGTCTATGTGTACCAATTATTTTATAACACATAATTAATTTTGCAATAATATTAATTTTTCTCTTTTGGTTTTTTAGGATTAAAAAAAAATACTTGATTGATTTCTTTTTCTTTTTCTTTTTGGGTCTTTTAGGATGAAGCCTTGGATGTGTGATGGCTCCCATTTTCAAAGTACAAATTTGTAATTAATAAGCAAACAAAAGAAAAAAGATCATGCTACAATTTGAGATCATTCTTTCATGGAATAAAAACTCTCTTTGGTGCTGTTTGGATGATTCAATAAAGTTTTAGCCAGCTTAACCTCTTTTTTTTTTTTTTTAATTATCATTCATTGTTGTATCAAAAAGAAAAATATATAATTTGGATGTATATACATATTTTTTACAACTAAAGGTGGTAAAGTTAATTCAAGTCTAAAAATTCGTTCAAATCAATTCAACATGAATCAACCTGAATTGGTAAAAGAAAGTAAAAAATCAAAACCTAAAAAAATTTGATCTCGAAAAAATTCAAACCAGAAAAAATTCGAATAAAAAAAGTTTGAAATTGATACAATCTTAATATGTTATAACCCGAATCCATATTAATTCGAATCCAAGGTCAATCCATATAAAACTTGTAAAAACTCGAATTATAATATGAGAAAACTGAAACTATAATTATATGATTTTTAAATAAATAAAAATAAATATTTTTCTTAACTAAAAATTTTAAATTTTCAATATGTTATTATTCATAATGTTTAAACAATTATATCAATAATAATCAACAAAATTAATGTTAAATTTTTAATTTTGAAATAAATTTAATTTGAAACACACTAAATATTAATATCTAATGATTTTTAATATTTTCATCTCTTATATTTACAATAATTATCAATATAAAACAAAAAAAATAATATCATTAATTTAAAATTTAATTTCATTATAAAATATTAATTTGCAATATATTATTGATTTATTGTACTTATTCCATATAATTAAATCTTAATTTTAATATATTGATAATTTAAATATAAAAAAATTATATCATAATTTTAATATTTGATTTAATTTGATGTTTTGAGAAAAATATTAATACCATTACTAACAAAAAATTAACTTTAAATTATATTTTTTAATGTTTCAAACATATTATATTAAAATATTAATTATATTTGAAAATAAAAAAAATTTATCTTATAAATTAAAATATGTTATTTCAAAATTGAAATATAAAGATGAAAAAGGTTAAATAATTAAATTCAACAATTCAATATCCTGACAAATATAATAAAACAAAATTTGTTCTTCAATTCCTATAATTTAATAATTAAAGTTTTCAAATTTCTAAAAATAATGCATCATCATCAAAATCAAGTCACCAAAATATCCAAAATTTTGACCCTGCAAATTATAATCAAAGTAACATAATTATTGTTAATAAAAAATTTTCAAATTTTTTTGTCAACAAAAAAAATTATTATAAAGTAAAAGATCAACATACAATGCAATAAGAAACTCTTAATATTCTTCCATAGGATAACCAATTCAACAATATTGCTATAATTTTTCACAAGACAACTAATTCTTTTTAATAATGTTTATTATTCAACTATGTGAAATTTGAATATTTTAGCTTTTATTTGAATTTGTATGATGGACTAAAAAATAATGGATAATATTTAAAGATAAAATTTATATATAATATATTAATATAATTATATTATTTTAAAAATTTTAAAATTAACATTTTTATAATATTTTTATTTTATTAATCCTTAATTCAAAATTACAAAAATATGTTTATAACTTATAAAATTTAGAATAGTTTTCGAACTTATCTAAATAGTAAGTCCATCTAACTTGAGTTGAACTGAATTTGAAATAATTGCATCTGAAATGATTTAAACTCGAAATTATCCAAATATGAAATTATTTGAATTTAAAAAATATTGAATCCAAAAGTATCTAAATCCAAAAAAATATAAATCTGAGATGATCTGAACTCAAAATAAACCCTAATCTAAAAGATCTGAATCCAAAAACAGATCAATTTGAACCTGTTCGAACCGGGCCGTTTGCCATCTCTAAGCCCTTTCACTTTTACAAAAAGCTGTATACTTTGGAATAAGAGTAATAATTTTCATCTCAGAAAATTGTATATGGAATGACACCAAATCAGCAATCCTAGGCCAACATGAGAAAAAGAAAAAAAATTGTAAATCTTTATAATAATTTAGCCCAATAGAATTTAGCATCGGCAGGAGTTAGATTTACCAAATCCCCTCTCCTTACGCGTCAAACTTTGATTCCCTCAACTCGAACCTTAAAGGCTTAAACTGCCTCTAACCCAAAAAAGAAACCCAATGCAATGACCAAAAAAAACAAGCTGCGGGCTTGAGAGAAAAGAATTCAATCGAATTTCAATGTACTCCTCACGTCTGCACTTCCGCAAATTTCTGTTAGAGCCCATTTACTATAAATAAAATACTATTCTTTGGGTAAGTTTTTACCTTATATTTATGGTTTATTTTTTTATTGTTAATATGCCTCTTAATTTTTTTGGTACTACAAACTAAATGTTGATGTTGCTTTAGACTCGAAAATTAATTAGACTTATATCCTATCTGTACTGCAAGATGCTAATAGAATACTTGTATGGTATGATATAATATTTTAAGGCAAAATTGATAATCTATGAAAGTTTTAATTGAGGTTTGTACATATGAGTTCTAAGGAAATATATGAATTTTTGAAGAAATGAATTAATTTTAAAAAATCAAGGTAACTATCGAATTCAATAGTAAAGATAAATTTGAGATGCTAAAGCGCAAAGACATAGAAGAATTCATATGAGACAAAATGACATTTAAATGATTGAGAAGTACCAAGTTCTTAATGGTTTAGTAAATTAAAATTTTAATTATAATATAATTTTTAATTAAAAATAGAAAAAAGTTATCCAAGAATTAAAAATTTTGGCTAAATATAATTTTTGTCAAATTTCAAGAGAAGTCAATACACTAATTTAAAACATGTAATTAGAGTTCTAATTACAATAAAATATACATGTCTTCTATGACATAACTCAAGTTCTCATTTCTAACAATAATTAATTTGAACTTACAGTTTTCTACCATGATGCCATGTGTCAACTTTCAATCTATTCTTTGAAACTTTATATCTTTCCTTTTCTTTATTCGTTTCGTACATTTATTGTCCTACCATTTTTTTTCAAAAATTAAACTCTTGCGGTTGCTAATAACTATACTATTGACTTTAATTGAATAAAGAAAAAAAAAAAAACTACCCAACTTCTTCTTCTTTTTCTCAATTGTCCATTCTTTTTTTTTTTTTTGAGAATTTCAATTGTCATATCTTGCATTTGCTTATCCTCAACTGTTCGTTATTTGTTTTTTAAAAATTCAGTTATCATACATCACATCTGATTATGATTCTCAAGAAAAAAGTTTCTACTATTAAAGAAAAAGAATACCCAAATCCTTTCATGTTTCTTATCCTCGAATCCAATTGTTTGATTTTTTTTTTCCTTAGGAACAAACATTCTTTCATCTTCCATTTTTCTTTTCATAGGAAAGAGTCATGATAAACATCCATTTTGATTATGCAAATTTTAGATTCCAAAAGTCTTCTGTTTCAAGTTGAAACGATTAAATATTGAAGATTGCAAAAGGGATCTACGTTATTTCGACAACAACATTGGAAACTTGACTCAAAAAAAGGTAAAATTCATTAACAAAATCTTTTTTTTATGATTAAATAAATGGGTTAGCCTTCTATTTCAGTCCTTTTTATTTCTCTCTTCCGATTCTTCTTCTTGCATAAAAAATAAATAAACAATTTTTGTGATACTTGAACAACCTTTTTTTAATTATTTATATTTAATTTATATTATTTACATTCTATTATTTGTTTTCTTGCAATATTTGAACAATTAAGTATGAATGCTACAACCAACATGATAAACTAAGAACAATTTTTCTTATACAAAAAAAGGAAGCAAAAGGAACTTGCAACGGACTAAGTAATTATAAACACCCTAATTGATTTGAACCCAAATCCATTGGGCTTAATCCAATAGGGTCTAAGCTTAGGCCATTGGGCCTAGTCCAATGGGATCCAAATAGGCCTAATGGTTTATTTATTTTGATTTTTTATTTTATTTTAAGATAATAAGATATTAGCAAAAAAAAAAAAGGAAAAGATAAAATTTGGCCGTGTGAACGCATGCTGGTAGATTTTAAAAGGATTAAATTTGTTGAAGGAAAATTCGAAGTTTATGACAATATCAAAATCTTGTCAAAAGTTGAGTTAATCAGAGATTTTTTTAAATTTTTCTATAAAATTGGCACACACAGAACAGAAAGAACAAAATAGAAAAGGGGAGAGAACAAAAAGGAGAAACACAGAGAGGAAAAATCAGAAACAGAAACCTATCACAGAAGAAATACAAAAACAAAACAAGCAGAGAAAAAAGAAAAATTTTGGAGCCTTTTGAAAAAAAATAAAAATTTTTTCTAGAAAATTTTCAGATTTCGATGAAATTTTCTGACGTCGATTGAATTTTTGGTGAGTTTTCTGACGCCGGTTGAACTTCTTGGCATGTTACCTAGAATTTGACATAGATTCCAATGTTGATTGAATTTTTCGATGAACTTTCGATTAACCAACCCAAATTCTGATGACTTTTCCTAAAATTCGATGAATATTCAACCAAAGTTTTTTGACTCCTAGAAAGAGAGGGAGAAAAAAATAAGGGGAAGATGGAGGGAGAAAAGAGGATCTAAAGCAAAAAAAAAAATTTTGGCCTTTTATAAACGACGTCGTTTTAGTGTTAAGTGAATTCCAGGATCCACGCGTTTTCACTTGGGCGACCCGACACGAGCACTGACAAGCGTTTCAACCTGTTACCCAAACCCTGCTGCTAAGCCGAGCCGAATCGAGCCGTGCCTACAAACCATTTTCGTGCCTCAAGCCGAGCCAATTCTAGCTGAGCCGAGCCGCGTAATTTTTTTTCTTTTATTTATTTATTTATTTATTATTATTATTATTATTATTTTTGTTTAGTTATTTGTTTATTAAATTGAAATTATTTATTTATTTAAATAAGTATTCTTTAATTTTTTTTAATGATGTTTTTTCCTAAAATAAAAAATAAAAAATATATATTTTTAAGAAAAAGTTGAAAGTATCAATTTTCCTTGAAAATAAAGAAATAGAAATTTTTATAAAAAATATTTTTGAGGAAAAGTTGAAAGTATCAATTTTCCTTGAAAAAAATATTTTTCTTGAAAAATAAAATTTTAAAAAATATTTTTAGGAAAAAAGTTGAAAGTATCAATTTTCCTTGTACAAAAGCAATGCATTTTTTTAATGAAAAGAAAAAAATTTATATCAAAAGTTGAATCATTATTCCTTTTTTCTCATTTTATTTTATTTCTTTATTTCTTGAAAAATTTTTTATGTTAAATAATCTGACGATGGAGTCTCTGCAAGAGAAATAGTAGTTTTCCTGCATATTCTTGATGTGAGAGAATTTTTCTTAATTTTTTGTCAAAAGTATTGGAGTTAATTAAAAATAATTTTTAATAATTAATTACTTGATAAAATTTTTAAGACTTATTGGATAACATGAAATTAAGTTGGTACCATCTTTCGATCGATGTTGTGAGGGTGTTATAACCTTCCTCACTTATAATCGAACTCCCAAACATTATTTTGGTTAATAAACCCGAACCTATTCTTTTTGGGACCTTTAAGTTTAGGTGTCCCTTGAAAGAATAGATTCTTTAGGTGGTCAATCGCACCTAAACAAAAAAGATTGGTGGCGACTCTTTAAGTTAATGTCTAGCAATAGATCCCTAGATCTAGACGTTATGACAGTTTGGTGACTCTACTGGGGACAAGTCGAGAGTCAGGCCAGCAAATAAATTTGTGTTATCTAAAAGCCTAATAAAATTAAACTTTTTGTATAGATTTTTTTTATTCATTCATTCTATTTATCTATTTCATTAACTCTATCATTTATATGCATGTGCATAATATGAGCTTTATACCTGAGCTCCGTCCCTTTAGGAGGGAGTAAAGTACTTATTGCTTTTCGTGAGATTTTAATACCTCCGCAGTGGCTAGCGAAATACTTTCACTCAGATTGAACCTTTTTCGCTTGCAACCTGTAATTGGTGAGGATTAGGGTACTTTATTAGTCTGTGATGGACAATGATGTAAGAAATAATTTGGAAACCTTTAGACTTTAGCCTTAAACCACATACAGTGAACCTTAGAAGTGCCTAACCTTAAGATAGAGCCCTTCCTACCCAGTGATAGATATACCCCAAAACTAGGACACAAGAAAGAATAAGTTATGTTGATCTAATCGTTTTGATTATTTGTCTTTGTGCATTTGCATTATTGTGTCATGCATTATTTTTATTGTCATATGTAACATTGTGCATCTGCATCACTTTCATTTTATCTGTGAAATTAACCATGTTATTTGTCTGATTTTGTGCATCTGCATCACTTCATTCTATACATCATTTTCATGAACATGTTTTAACATTATCATTTGCATCATTCTCATTTCATCTATGAAAATGTACATTTCATTCGTGCATCAACATATCATACATAAAGCATTGCATGACATTTCTAATTGTGGTGCTAAAGGTTCAAGGATAGCTCCACCAAGCAACCTCACTCACCAATACAATACAAGGGCTCGAGCCAAACCAATGGAACAAGAAAGTTTCAATCATCTTGAAAGGATAAGAAAGCCCAAGAGAAGCTAGAAAGAGAGTTGAATAGGATTTTGGAGGCTTTGAACAAATTAAACAAGGGAAAAGGTATAAAAAAAAAGCACTAGTCAACAATACCATCCATCACAATAAGTGGATGACCCACTGTACCCTCTTGGTTTTAGGTCCCATCAAGTTCAACCCGTACAAAGTCCATCGCCCCAGTAGTTCACATATCTTATAGGGTATACATACCCTAAAATGCCATCAGTTTCAAATCCACCACAGTACCAGAACTACATAAATCCTGTCTTTACTGAAAAGATAGTAGAACCAATACCAGTCCTTAATTTGATGATCTAGAGGATAAAAAAAATTAAGGCTTAAGGAGAAGGAGACTTTAGAAGCCTCAAAAGCTGAACAAAAAATGAACCTATTAAAGGAAAAGTTACGGGCCATAGAGGGCACTAGTTTTTATGGTTCAGTGAATGCTACTGGACTTTGTTTAGTCCCAGATGTGGTTATTCCTCCAAAATTCAAGATTTTCAGAGTTTGAAAAATATGATGAAACAAAGTGTCCGAAGACTCACATTATCATGTACTATCGAAAAATGACTGCTCATGCTAATAATGAGAAGCTATTAATGCATGTGTTCCAAAACAGCCTCATGGGCTCTGCTGCTAAATAGTATGTCCAGTTGGACAAAACCCATATTCATTTTTGAAGCGATATGGCCCATGCCTTTATTAGTCAATATCGATATATTGTAGACTTGGTCCTTGATCACTTTTCTTTACAAAATATGGAGAACAAAATAACTAAATTATTTAAAGAATATGCCCAGAGATGGAAGGACATAACCTCTCAAGTGTAGCCTACGTTAACTGAGAAAGAGACTACGATATTGTTTATCAGCACTTTGAAATCTCCTTATTATGAAAAGATGATAGGGAATGCCACAAAAAATTTTATTGATATGGTAATCTCATGCGAAATCATTGAGAATGCTATTAAAAATGGAAAGTAGAAAAGAGGAGAAACTAGGAAGACGCTAAAGAAGAAAGAGGTTGAAACTTAAGTTGTGAGCTTTGATAGACAGTTCAGGGGCTATCAACCTTATCCACTATAAGGTTACTCTCCGTACTATCCTGTTGTGAATAATATCTCACCTTACCAATCATATCAATAACCAGCTTATCCACAGTCAGCCTTTCAACTTCAAGGCATAACAACCAAGAAAGGGGTGTAAAATGATCCTATCCCCATGACTTACACTGAATTATTCCTAGAACTGATCAAAAACAACTTGGTATCTCCAGTTATTCTAGAACCGTTGAAGTCACCTTATCCAAAGTGGTATGATGCTAATACGACGTGTGATTATCATAATGAGAACATGGGTCATTCTATCGAAACTTGCCCTACTTTTAAACATAAAGTGAAAAGTTTGATCCAGAAATGCTTAGTGAGTTTTGATGAATCAATGAGGCAAGAAGTCAATAAAAGTCCTTCACCTGATTGCACAGAAGCATAATTTTAGAGATAGATGTCAAAGCTAGTTGAAAGCTACGTGTCATTTTAGGATTTCTTTTAAAGTAATGTTAGGATTTCTTTTATGCAATAGGATTTCATTTGTTATCATTTCAATAAAAGGGAAGTTAATGCATTTTATTACATTTTCTTTTTCATTCTACCATTGTTCCATTTTTTGTTACCTTTCATAACTTTTCATTCCCATTCTTCAATTCCAAACGATGAATGTTTAGACAATGATAGCAATAATTTTGAGATTTAATTTTGAGAACTCATTCACATTGATTTAAGAAGATTATTTGAGCAAAAGAAGCTAACTCTAGCAGATGTGACATTAATATGACTTGAAGAGATGCAATATTTTATAATGATCCATAAGCCTGTTTTTGTTCAATAGATGATGTTTAAGGAAAGTATTCACATTTGAGATGAAAAATGATAAATTTTCTTTTACCATTTGAAAAACCATTCATTGCTATCCCTTTGAGCCTGCTATGATTTCTTTTTTTAAAAGAACGCTGACAAAGGATCACCCTTTACACTAAAGGATAATTTTTGAGAAAGAAAAGAGCCTAAAGATCATAAAAGGTCTAAAAAAAAGTAAAAAGAAAGAAAAAGAAAAAAAAATGAATGCCACAAACAAGTTAGGGCAAAGTAATGAAAATTTTTTTATGAGAAATGAGATGGAAAAAGGGAAAAAGTAATGGAAATGGGCAAAATGCCAGGTTGTTTCAAATGATAAGAAATGATCCTTTGGTTTTAAACCTTTTAAACACATGTTTTGAGCCTATTTTAACCATTTCTTTCATGACCCCTCACTATGGCCTACGTTACAACCTTTAAAAGTTTATTTGGATCAAATGTAAGTGCTTGAATTAAACAATCATATGTTGGACTAAGGCATGCTCGTGATGGAATAATGGAATCATGCTATATTACTCTAGAGATTGATGTGTGAGAGATGTCAACAATGGATGAAAGATGAGAAAAAGTAAAAAAGGCAAAAAAAAAATGAAAAAAATGAAAAAATAATGAAGAAGAAAAAATGAAGACTCAAATTGAAAACCCGAAAAGGTAATTTGGGTAGAAAAATCTCTGAGTTGAGAGTTGGATAAATAATTCACATGGCTGGAAGGTTAAGGACATCTGAAGATCTCTCAAAGCTGGGGTAAAGTTTAATAAGCTAAAAATAAATTCGACAGTAAATGGAATGAGTTTTTGAAAAAGAATCCTGGATTAATGTGTAGAATTGTTTAAATATTCATTGTTTGAATATACCACTCATCCCAATGACATGCATCCAATTTGTTTCTTTCCTCAATTATTTTTGTACCAAACCCACTCTTCATTGATTGCTTTTTTTTTCCAATGTACCTTGTGCTCTTTTATTCTTACATACCTAAAATGAATCAAAGAAATGTATGATTGCATTGTGATTGTCAAGAATTGAAATGATAATGAATGAATGAATATATGCTTAAAAGGTTCTTGTATTCCTTTGAAAAGAAATCCAGGGTGATGGAAGGTAAAATGATGAAGAGATGGCAAAAACTTAAAAAATGGCACATGAGATGGTCAAATGATGAACATGGTGATGGATTGCTCAACAAGATGAATGGAGGGCAAAAATCTAAAAAGATGATGTGATCAAGAGATGAATAGTGTGATAGATTGGTTGATATAACTTGTGAGTTGTGATTGAGTGATGAAAATGATATGGGGCAATGGATGAAACTGATTAAGTGATAAAAGATAAAATTTATTTTGAGATGACTAGTGCTAAGAAGCTCAAAATGACAGAGTTTTGAGAGCCATATTACCATAATTATTTAAGATTTCGTGACATTATTAACGTCCACATTACATGCATCATGTTGGCATCATTGCTTGAATAGTACATGCACATAATTTGATGAATTAAAACTTTGTTTGGTCATGCATGGCACTATGAGAATCTAGGTTGTTGCATTTGCATCATTAAGAAGGCATTTGCATCTTTGGTCATGACATTCATTCATGCAATTTTTAAGTTACTTGAAAAACAAATTGTGAATATTTTGATGAGAATCTTTGAATTTCAAATGAGAATCTTTAAGTGTCAAATGAGAATCTTTGAATGTCAAATGAGAATCTTTGAGGTGTGAAATTTAAGTGTCAAATGAGAATCTTTGAATGTCAAATGAGAATCTTTGAGGTGTGAAACTCAAAATTTATCGAATGTGAATCTTTGGATTCAAATGAGAATATTTGAATTTTAAATGAGAATATTTAATTGTCAAATGAGAATATTTGAATTTCAAATGAGAATCTTTGAGGTGTGAGACATAAAATTTGTCGAATGTGAATCTTCGAATTCAAATGAGAATCTTTGAATTTCAAATGAGAATCTTTGAGATGTGAAACCCTAAAGTTTGTTGGGTGTGAATCTTTGAACTAATGCAAGGCTTTGAACTGTTGGATGTGAATCTCCAAAATTCAAACAAAAAGCTTTAAACTCAACTTTTAGATGCGAATCTCTAAATATTTGAGTGAAAACCTTTGAACTTAGATGTGAAACTCTAAGATTTTTTGAATGTGAACCTTTAAAATTCAAGCGAAAAACTTTGAACTTTTCAGATGTGAATCTCCAAAATTTGAATACAAAATGTTATATGTGAGTCTTGCAATTTGCAAATGCGAATCTTGCAAATCTGAATTCTTGCATACCTGAAATCTTGCAAGTTTGAATTCTTGTGAAATTGAAATTTTGAGAACCAAATTTTAGTGGATTCTTACGAAATTGAAAGGTTATTACGAATCTAAACCTTTGGAATTTTGAACTCAAATTGTGAATCTTTGAGTTTCTATTACAAATTTTATCAGATCTAATTTACGACTCCTGTAGACATGATTGTCAAGGAACATTTATTTTTCAAATCATGGTTGCCTTTGTTTAGAGGAGTAATTTAATTTTTTTAAGTCATGGTTGCCTCTGTTTAGAGAAACAATTTATTTTTTTGAAGTTGTAGTTGCCTCTGTCTAGAGAAGCAATTTACTTTTCAAAGTTGTTGAGCCTCTGATTATAGGAGCTTTATTTAATTTTCAAAAACTGTTGAGCCTCTGATTAGAGGAGCTTTTATTTATTTTTACAAAGTCATTGAGCTTCTATTTAAAGGAACTATGTTTACTTTTTCAAAAAAAAAAAACAAACAAAAAAAAAGAGATGTGTCAAGTTGCTTGGGTGTCTACATCTTTGCACAATTCTTGTTTCATAAAAAATGTGCAAAGAGGGGCAACTGTAGACACCATAATAGGTCTGGGCCTAAGCCTATTGGGCCTGGTCTAATAGGGTCTGAGCTTAGGCCATTAGGCCTAGTCCAATGGAATCCAAATAGGCCTAATGGTTTATTTATTTTGATTTATTTTATTTTATTTTAAGATAATAGGATATTAGCAAAAAAAAAAAGATAAGATAAATTTTGGCTGTGTGAATGCATGCTGGTAGATTTTAAAAGGATTAAATTTGTTGAAGGAAAATCCAAAGTTTCTGATAATATCAACACTTGTCAAAGGTTGAGTTAATTATGATTTTTTTAAATTTTTCTATAAAATTGGCACACACAGAACATAAAAAACAACACAGAAAAGGGCAGAGAACAAAAGGGAGAAACACAGAGAGGGAAAATTAGAAACAGAAGCCAATCACAGAAGAAATACAGAAACACAACAAGCAGAGAAAAAAGAAAAATTTTGGAGCCTTTTGAAAAAAAATAAAAATTTTTTGTGGAAATTTTCTAAAAAATTTTTAGATTCTGATGAATTTTTTTGGCGCCAATTGAATTTTTTAGTGAGTTTTTCAGTGCTGGTTTTCGATGTGTTACTCGAAATTTAGCGTAAATTCCAATGCTGGTTGAATTTTTTGGTGAGCGTCTGGTGAACCAACCCAAATTTCGGTGACTTTTTTCAGAATCTGATGAAGATTTAACCGAAGTGTTTTTGCTCTTAAAGAGAGAGAGAGAAAAGAAAGGAAAGAGAGAAAGGGGCAAAGAGGATCTGAAGTAGAAAAAAAGAATTTGGCCTTTTATAGGGCCTTGAAACAACATCATTTTGGTGTTAAGTGGTTCTTAGGATCCGTGTGTTTTCATTCAGACGACCCGACCTGAGCGTTGATCTGCGTTTCAACCCGTTACCCAAACCTTACTGCTGAACCAAGTCGAGCCGAGTCACGTCTCTCAAGCCATGCCTACAAGCCATTTTCATGCCTCAAGTTGAGCCAATTCCAGCTGAGCCGAGCCATGTAATTTATTTATTTATTATTATTATTATTTGTTTAGTTATTTATTAATTAAATTGAAATTATTTATTTATTTAAATAAGCATTCTTTAATTTTTTTTAATGATGTTTTTTCCTAAAATAAAAAATAAAAAAGAATTATTTTTAAGGAAAAATTAAAAGTGTCAATTTTCTTTGAAAATAAATTTTTTTAAAAATATCTTTTGAGAAAAAGTTGGAAGTACTAATTTTTCTTAAAAATAAAATTTATCAAGAAAAACATTTTAAGGAAAATTGATGAAAAGTTCAAAGTATCAATTTTCCTTAAAATAAAAACTTCTAAATGTTTTAAGGAAAAGTTGAAAGTATTAATTTTTCTTATACAAAAGCAATGAGTTTTTTTAATGAAAAGAAAAAGATTTATATCAAAAGTTGAATCATTATTCCTTTTTTCTCATTTTATTTTATTTTTTTATTTTATTTCTTTCTTTCTTGAAAATTTTTTTATGTTAAATAATCCGATGATGGAGTCTTGTAAGAGAAACAGTAGTTTCCCTGCATACTCTTAAGGTAAGGGAATTTTTCTTAATTTTCTATCAAAAGTATTGGAGTTAATTAAGAATAATTTTTAATAATTAATTACTTGGTAAAATTTTTAAGACTTATTAGATAACATGAAATTAAGCTGGTACCATCTTTTGATAGGCGTTGTAACGGTGGTACAACATTCTTCACTTGTAATCGAACTCTCGAACCCTGTTCTGGTTAGTAGACCCGAACCTATTCTTTTTGGGACCCTTAAGCTTAGGTATCCCTTGAAAGGATAGATTCCTTAGGTAGCCAATCGTACCTAAACAAAAAAGATTAGTGGCGACTCCTTAAGTTAATGTCTAGCAATAGATCTCCAGATCTAGACGTTATGACAGTAATAAAACAAGTACTACAAAACTTTCATTTTAATTAGTTCTTTTATTTTATAACATGATACAAAAGATTATTGATTATATAATTCGTTAGTCTGAAATGAGTCTAATATAACAAAACATCTTCTAACTTTATTACATATGATGATTTTCATGCTGCAGTTATAGATAAATGTTTTTATTTATGCTTTGCACGTATTTGCATACTTTAATTACAATATTATATCACAAACTTCTTGATATATTAAAATAAGATAAGTAGATAAATTTTATATTCAATTATCAACTAGACAATATCTATTTTTATTAAACTATTGAAAATTTATCAATGTTTAAAGTTTGTTAATCATTTATAATTTATAATGCCGCAACAACGCATAGGAAACTAATTAATGTAGTATTATTTTTAGGTATTATTATTACTAATGGAAAAGAAAGAGTATGAGGTCTTATGTTTTTATAAAAGAAAAAAATTATTTGTGTGAAGGTTTTGAAAATAAAAAAGAAAATAACAAGTCTATTTTGAACTTCTATAAGGTTTGACAATTGACTATTAGGATTTAATAAAAATTGTTTAAAAAAGATTCGGTTAATAATCCAGTCATATGTTACCATGCGTTCGATGCAACGAATATCGCTCTTATCCACGCACCGCTTTTAATTTGTACTTGATCTGTGTCTATAAAAAAGCCTTTTCATAGGATGTTGTAATCAAAGTCTAAACCTTGTCTTGCTGAAGCTTTGATTAATTTATCATCTTATGTCTTTCATTTACCCAAAATATTTTATTTTTATCTTTACGTCTAATTTATTTGTAGTTAATACTCTCACGTATTCTTTTACCTGATTTGTATGATTTGTTTTTATTACTTGATTTAGGCTTATTTGTTACGTGCTTTCACCTGATTTATATGGTTAGTCTTTATTACTTGATTTAAGCTTATTTTTTGTGATTTAGTTATTTGGGATTGTTTTGATTTTGATATTTTATAAGTTTTTTTTTGTTTTTAAAACTC
Organism: Durio zibethinus; assembly: GCF_002303985.1. The sequence goes on from NW_019167893.1 coordinate 16,237,448, forward strand.
GCCTAATTATTTTATTTTCTACCTTATTATATATATTTATAGCTTTTATTAGGCTTATTTTATGTGTTTTCACTTGATTTGTAGCTAATACTCCCACATATGATTTTGCCTGATTTATATCGTTCATCTTTATTATTTAATTTAGGCTTATTTATTATGATTTATTTATTCAGGATTATTTTGATTTTGGTACTTTGCAAGATTTTCTTGGAAGGAGGTAACAAGGTTAAAATCCATGCCCACATGCCTTTATCAAAACCTCTTAGCCATTAGGTCAAGAGGTGGAAGGCACCTTGTTATGTAATTATTTAAACCAAAAGTGCTAAGTTATTGATTGACATTTGATTCAATATTTATGAACACATGGTTCAACTGTAATGCACCAAGTTTCATGCTTTTATCATAAACTAATAGATAATAGATATTTACAAAATAATCTTTTTATGTGAATAATTCAATTAATTCATTCAATCGAAACTCCATTGATGCAAAAATTAACTATTAAAATTAATTTCTAATAATACAATCAATAGTTTTACAACATATTAAAACATGAAAAAAAATGAAATTACAAATATAACAATCTAAATTTAATTCATGGATACTTATACTATTTAATATGTATGTTAAACTTAAATTACAACTAAACAATAATTAAAATCATCTATAATTAATTAGGTTCATCGATACCATAAATGTTTAAATGATTAAATTCATGACTAGTTAGATTCATGTATTTTGGGTTTAATTAATGGTTATTTATATTAATGAATTGTAGATATAAATCTAGATTCAAAATATTAATTTTAAATAACTCTAAATACGGAGTATATTCATCCACAATTAATTGTGTTTATGGATTCAATGAATATATGAATGTTTAAGTTCATGAATAGTTAGATTCATGAATAATTAAATTTAAATAATTTAAAATAAAAAATAAGAACATTAATAAATAATATACATAAATCCAATTAATTACAAATCAAAATTTTTTTGCTTATAATTGTTTCAACTCAAATAAGTTAAAGTCACACAATTAAAAAAGTATTATTTAATTAAGTAACTTAATTGATTAAATAAATTCCATTTCTTCTAAATCCAAAATAATAGTAAGGTAAAAATTAAGTATCGAGAATTTAAAAGACACTAATCAATTCATGAAGTCACTTAAAAATTAAATAATAAAATAATAAAAAAATAAAATTGAAGATATACATACATATATCCATAAAATACTACAATATATAATTACAATAGGATTCATTATTACATAAGATAAAAAGTTCTCAAAAATTAAAAAGAATATAAAAGATAACATTAATAGAGTATAATAATTAATAATTAGTCCAGATAATCTTTATGGAAATACTAATAGATGCTTCTTTGTCCTCCATAAGGGCTATTTTTTTTTTTGTCTAAAAGTTTCTTTGTAAATAAGCTTCTAATTTCAATTTTTCTTTTTAATTCTAAATCATTCATTTTGTTGTCTCTGTTATTAATAATATAAAATTATTGAATAACCAATAAAAAGATGACAAATGTCATCAAATTAAGACTCTTGATGAATAGTATTTGGAAACTAATATCTGTTGTAGTCATATATTTTTGCCATTTTTAATTCATCCAAATCCTCGTAAACGTGACAAAACATATTTGTTACAGAGAAAAAAGGGATAGAGAAATCTAAACGACTCAGATTTTCTACGTTTAAACTGTTCAATTGTTCAAACATAAGCTGTGGATTTTAATTTTAATTAATTTATTGCCTTCAATTCAATCAATTTTTTTTGTCCGTTGGATTAAAGGGGAGGGGGATGGGTAGAGGTAGCAAAGCTGAACCGACTTTAAAAATTTGTCCGAATTGATCTGTGATTGAACTTAGATTAGTCCGAATTCATAAAAAAGCAAAAAACTAAAACTAAAAAAAATTCAATAAAAAATTTAAATTCAAAAAAATTTGAATATGAAAGTTATCTAAATTCAAAACAGTTTGAAACTAATACAATCTAAATTCGTTATAAACTGAATTCACAATGATCCAAATTCTTGATCGATCTAATATAAAATCCGTAAAAAACTGAATAATTACAAGTTTATAACTCACCCCACCAATGCAATAAATAAACCATTCTATCATATATTTTAGTTATTTTGCTTAGTTGATATTATTTTCTAAGTTATGAACGTTTATAATAATTGATCATGTCAATTGGGTTTAATTATGTTGCTTAGAATGAAGGATATTGAAATTAGAATTAATTTTTAATATATTAATACTGTAATTTTTTAACTTTATGAGCAAAAAAAAAAAAAAAAGATTGCCATATACGTATATGTATAAATCTAAGCCTTAATTATCTTTTTATTTGGTTTTTCTCATTAAAATCAGAGTATATATGTACATATATATATATATATATTATATGCATATATATATTATATGCATGAGTAAGCATTAACTTACACAATGTAAAACTTTTTTAATTTTATATATTTTTTAACCATTGATTTTAATAAATATAATAAATGAGATTAAATTTTATTTATTTATCTTTCTCATCTTTTATATCTATTAAAACCAATAATTAACAAAAGATGTAAAAAAAATGTAAAATCTTTTTATGCAACATGATCCCTCCTCTCTATATATACATATATATATATATATATATATAAATCCATTGTACTTTTTAAACCAAATTTATTGGAAATTTGATAATATTTCGGAGTTGTTTCATCACAATAATGGGCAACTATAACTAAATTGATCAAAAGGCATGGGAATTGCATAACCATTTGGTGTTAATAATTACAAAGCCTTGAATATTTGTTAAAAGTATAGGTTAAGGTTAAATTAATCTCTTTAGACGATCGCTGTCCAAAGTAGCTGGCATCTTTGAGTTTAGATGTCATCCATTACGTCATCAACACTAATTTTGGTTTTCTTTGTTTTCATTTTTCTTTTCAAAGATATCCTTTGAGACAATGCAATGTGCACATTACTATTATTTTTGTGGTGTCAATTTACAGCACTTTGGGTCGATCTAATTCTGCGTACTTCTAATGGAAGTGCAAATATAATAAGCCTTAAACCATATTTCATGAGTAGAAGTTAGAACTTGTTAAATATGTAGCAGTTGCAAAGTTACAGTGTGATTCAAATTAGGTTTTAGGATGATAGATTTTATTGTAATCAAAGTTTTTAGAAGTTTAAAAATAAATTTACTTATTTGAATATTCAAATAAGTAAGAAAGAACGTCAAAAATTAAGAGAAACTTCAAAATGAATTTTAGTACCTTAAATATACTTCTAAAATTCCACCCCAAGGTTTGATTTTTTAAAATTTCTTCAAATCTCCTCTCTTTTTATCTCGCATGATTCATCATGAAATGCAAAATTCAAGAAATAAAATATCATATTATTTAAATCTAATATATATATATATATATTTATTTATTTTTATATTATTATTAATATCTATATATTTAAAAAATGTAATGATACTTATATTTTTTATATAGTGTTTTTTTAATGTAAAAAATAAATATGTATTTTTTTAAATAAATTACATATTTTATTACATTTTTAAAATATAAATGTATTTTTATTTTTAATATCAATATTCTTTTATAATTATTTTTTTTATCTCATGAAGTTTCCCATAGCCTAAATTTCCCTCTAAGAAATATTTATGCAAACAAAACAAATATAATTGCTAACATTTTGAATTGATGTATTCTAAATACTTTCAATTCAAATCCTTTTCAAAATTTTAAAATTTTTGTCCAATGTGCTTTTAAGAGGTGTTTGATTCAACGGAAAGTAATTTTTTCTTTTGAAAATCTACTTTTTATGATTTGATTCTTTTGTTTAGTTCACGAGAATGTAATTATGAGAACATTTTAAAATTCTCAATAATGTCAAGAAGTGGTAAAGTAGGAGAGAATCAAAAGCTCTCGAGGTTTTTTAAGATTTTAGAGGGAAATTGAGAATTTGTTTTCCCATTTGCTCTCATTTACATTTTTAGATTATATAAATAACACTATTTACCTTAGAAACATAATAATTTTTTAATAAAATATTATGAAAATAATTTCTTTCTTAATATATTTTAAACAAAAATAACATTTTTAATACAATATTATTGAAATTCTCACAAACATTATAATTAAAAATACAAGTTTTGTTGAAAAAATAAAAATACTTTGATAAAAACGATGTTTTTCAAAATAAAAAATGTGATTTTTGTTAAAGATATAAAAAATTATTTTTTAGAATTTAATAATGACTATTTTTAAGGTAAAAAAAACCTAATATTTGTTAAAAAAATGACATTTCTAAGATAAAAATATAGTTTTTGTTGTAAACATGAAAAAAATATTTTTTAGAATTTAACAAAAATGATGTTTCTAAGATAGAAAATGCAGCAACCTATATTTTTAAGATAAAGACGCAATCTATGTTGAAAATATAAAAAATATATTTTGTCAAATTCAATAAAAAATGTTTTTAAAATAAAAATGCAATTTTTATAGAAAACATGGAAAAATATAATTTCATAATTTAATAAAAACGATGTTTTTAAGATAAAAACATAATACTTATTAAAAAGATGACGTTTTAAAGATAAAAACATAATATTTGTTGAAAAAATACAAAATATATATTTTATAATTTAATAAAAATAACATTTTTAAGATAAAAACATAATTTTTGTTGAAAATATGAAAATAAATTGAAAATATTTTTATTTAATATTATTACATATAAAATCTAAAATATATTTATTTAATATTATTATATATAAAATTTATTTCAAGAGTAAAGCACTTGAAAACCCCCCAAAAGGGTGTACTACCCTTTTACGTCAACCTTACCTCGAAGATCAATCATGTGTTTTCTTTGTATATGGACAATAATGTTAGGATAATAATTAAAATTATAAAATTATATTTGTTGAAAATATAAAAAATTAATTTTCAAAATTATTTAGTTTCAACGAAGATAATGTGTTATTCATATATCGGTATTATGAATATCACATATTATTCACATATTATCAATAACAATATAGTTAAAGATTTTATTAGATAATTTTACATTCTCATTAATCAAACATAAAAATCTTATATTTCCTAAGTCAACAAAACCCAAAAAACATATATTTTCCTTCAACTTCAATATCACTTTCTTTTAAACCACTTTTCTTGTCAAAATTTAAAAATTCATGAACCAAACACTCCTTAAAAAATTTGAAAGTAATACCAAAGTAACAAACAAACCTTAAAACTAGACTATTTGAAAAACCCTCAAATCTACCAATGTAATAAAATGAAAAATAAAAGTGAAAAACGTATTTAATAATGGAAAATGAAGACAAATTTTTAGAAAATAAAAAAAAATAGATTCAAATATGAAAACAAAAAATATATATGTTTTCAATTATAAAAATAAAGAATGCTCATTACTTTTTTTTCTTATATTTTGCATGTTAAAAAAGTTATTAATTAATAAATAATGATCTACTTATATTAGAATAATTCTTATATTTTTTTTTAGACCTTTAGATCAAAATTAAATTCATGAAAAAAAATTTATTTTGCTTCAAATGAGAAATAAATTTAATTTTGATTCAAAAGTTCAAAAAAATATAAGAATTACACTAATATAATTGAATCTCTCCTATGAATAAATATATTATAAATTTAATATTAGATGTCATTAATAATAATTATTTCGATAATTGCTTTTTTTTTTATTTTGTATTTGTAGAAAACAATTTTGTTTGCTTTAACAAATATATTTTCTAGAAAAAAAAACTGGCTTTTAGAAAGTAAAATAAAAAATATAAACAAAAAATATTTTTTTCGAACCAAACAGATAAATTTCTATCACTTTCATTGTTTTTCCTTTTTTTTTTTTTGGGTACAGGAAATAAAACAGAAAAACGAAACCCTAATTACTCCCTTTCCCTCTGCACACGAGAGAAGCAAAGCAAAGCATTTGGGAGATCCGAAAGGATGATAGCACAAAAGGCAAATTTGCAAGTCAATCAGCACAACTGGCAATGCTTTGCTTATGTTATTTATTGGATTTAACTACATCCTTTAGATTTTAATTGGACAAAATAAAAATTTAAAGATTCAAATGCAAATTATATAAAATTATGCTTCTGCTTGTACATACGATATTAATCTAGAAGGCATTCTAATGTGCGTGCACGCACGAGTGTGTGTTTACATCTGATGATTACCAAAGAATGATTACAAAAAATTAAGGCAGATAATATAGTCAAGAAAAGTGGAGGATTCACAATTTCCCAACTAGCTGAATGAAGGAAAGCAATTGTTAAATAGACATTTCCTATTTCTAAGACAAAAATATTTAGACTGGAGTTTGAATTCAATCATAAGTGGTTGATTGCCTAAAAGCTTTCTAAATGTTTCTTTGTGCATGGTAAATATTCACATGTTCCAGGGTCAAATTAATCTCTAATCAGAATTTCAGTTTAACCTGTGTATTCTCACCATTCTTGTGTTCAATGACATTCTCCGTGGGACTGGTTGAAACCATAGTTCCACCGTTGTACCCATCTACCAGCAGCTTTCCTATTTTTGATCTCAATTCTGACCTGTCATTCTCATTCTTCTGGTCATGAACAACTCTGTCACAGTCGTTGAGCATTGTTCCCAAGCCGGTATTTGGTAACCAACCATACTCCATTAACACATTTGCCTCACCTTCAATCGAGTCTTCTCCAACCTTCACAAAAGATAAGATGCGGATACTTTGATGAAACGTTTCATTATATCAATTAACAAAGACACGTAGTCAGTTCTACTTCCCTAGTCACCAAATCGAACAAAACAATCTGTCAAATTGATGTTCTTAATTTTTGTATTCTGTTTTACTACATTTTTTTGAAGATAGAACCCCTAAAAATTGGATTTTCAATGTATTTCTTTTCATTTTTGTGCAACCACACTTAAGGCAAATGAAATAATAACCTAATTATCCATGAAGAGCTCTGAGCAGAAAACAAACGAATTGCTCTCAACGGTGAACATAAAGACAGCATGTGAACCAGATAAAAACAAATTAATATTACCCTTTCTTCTTCTATATTCCAAACATTTTTCACAATAGAAATTAAGATTCAATTTGGAATCAGGTAACATCTTCATAGGTGCTTATAAGCAATACAAAGCCCTATAAAATATCTTCGTTGATTTTGACCTGAACTAAAAAAATATATATGTATACCTAGAAAAAGGATAAATAATTTTTTATTTTTTAATGTTGAAAGGAAAAAACTAGTGATAACATGCAAACAGCCTCAAAAAAGAATCATATTTGTCATGATCTCAAGGTAAGAATTTCGAACATGCTTCTATCCTATTCTATTAAAATTAAAATTCTCATAGGCTTCCTCCATGTCGATATCCCCTAAAAAAGATAATCTAACTAGACTGATAACAATGAAAAGGAAATGATTAGAAACCAATGAATTTTTAGAAAATAATAAACAAAGCCTTTTCCAACTTTGGGTTTATTTGCAAGGACCAAACAAAGCTTTTTCCTCATTTTCTCCTCTCAATTGGTGCCACTCCCACGTTTCTGGACATTTGTTTTTAATCTTATCATTTCTTATATAGCTACACACCTATTTCAATATTCTTATCTCTATTACACTCTCATCTTTTGAGTATGCAGGTACATTGATACTTAGCAGCCCAACAATCACTGCCGAAAGGCATTGGACATTTTAGTGCTGTCATATAGAATTTTTCCTTGAGTTTGAAAGATGCTTGGCAGTCACATAAGACCCCTAGCGCACTTTTTCTATTTCAGCCAAAATTCTGGGATCCTGTGGTTGACATCTTCATCAATTTTATCATCCTTCTTATGCAGAATCAAGATATTCAAAGTGTTCATCTGTGGTATATCTTTATCTCCAATATAACTGAATAGGCAATCATTCAATTTCTCCTTCTAATAATGTTACAAGTTGGCCCTTTTCATAGTTATGATAGTAAATTATAAATTGCTCTCAAAAGACCGAGCAAAATTATAGAACTCATAAATCAGTTTGCCAAGAAATCCCACAATTCTGACCAAAACTCTAGCAGTCATCTAAATAAAGTAATGAATTATTACCAACTATAGTTTGTTCTCAATCAGTGTAATCCTTCCACGGCTAGTAAACTTCATGGCAGTCACCAATCACCTGACCTGCCAGTCAATGGGTAAGGAATCTAACAGCTCAAAAAGTATGTTGCATAACCATATTGTGGGCGTTCAAGTTCAATTCTGCATTCAAGTGAACATAAAATATTGCATCATCCAAAATAACAAATAAGAAAAAGCAGACTTCAAAACATAATTAATTTTGCAGATTATTCACCTGTGATGTCTTTTAAATACAAATACAAATGATTGGAGATCTCGACACCAACCCCATTCAACTGGCCATCTACGAAACTGCAGATAACGGATCTGAAAAAGCAGGAAAAAGAAGAAGAGGTTAAAAAAAAAAAATCAAATTAGCAAATTAATGACTGCAGATAATTACATTTTATTATCAGAGATTCAAGATATTGATGTTGAACGAAGCTTTTTACCTGCTCCACAAGCGAGAATAAGCAAGCCAAGCAATAACTAGGTTTTGAGCCCTTTGTGCATCGTATAGAGGCAAACTTCAATAAAGAGCTGCGTTGAGAAAATAGCTGTCCCAAACATTTTTAATAGAAAAGCTACCATCAGAAGCCATTGAAAGGAAAAGCACATTCAATCTCATGTGGTAAATATAAGAACTTTTGAAAACTAGGGAAATCTCAATTCATTGATAATTGACATCCTGCTCTATGCTAATTAAACCACTAAATTTCATTTGGTCAAGGTCTTCTCCCAAACTAAAACCCAGTTGAACTGAAGCCAACAACTGCAAGATCACGAGTTCTTCCACATGTCAACTTTAATACAGAGTACAATTCTGAAGTCTCTATCCCTCAATTCATTAGAGCCATAAATAGAAAAGAAATTGTACCTTTCCTTTTTGTATGCAAGTTAAAGCTTATTCAAATGGGACAATTCTCAGCAAAGATTGGGAAATAATACTATTAAATCTGTTGACTGGTGAAAGTGATGTAGAACAAGCAATCCAAAGCTCAAATATCCAGAAAACTATCGAATAATTCATCAATCAAAGCCCCTTTGAAACTAATACAACTTAGGAATTCATAACTAAACTTAAACCTTAATAAAATGCGAAAGACCAACTCTAAACCTAAAGCCCTATAATATAGAAAAGAAGTAAATTACTAGTTAATATAGAATTAACCGAAATAATATGAAATAGCCTAAATAAATGTAAAGATTACAATCAAACCCATAAAATATAAAAAGGGTTAATGTCATAATGACCCCTAAACTATGGTGAAATGTTTAATTTGATACCTAAACTTTAAAAATTCTTAATATGATACCTTAACTATAAATCTGTTAACTAATGTAGTAGTTACAACTAACGTAACTAATTTCAAATGATGAATGTAATGGACAAACAACTCTCTATGTACCACATTAGTTAAGAGATTCATAATTTAAGTATCATATTAGAAATTTTTAAAGTCCAAGTACTATATTAAATATTTCACTATAGTTAAAGAGTCATTCATGATATTAACCCAATATAAAATAAAGTCCTTGATAGTTTAATCTTTATAAAATAGTGTTAGATAACTTAATCTCTTAACTAGCATATCTCTATTATCTAAATCCATTTTTAATAAAAATGATAATTTTAATTGTTAGCTTCTTATAGATAACCAAAAGTCAGCTTTTAGATTTTCAACTTTTTGCAGTGTCTATAGAAATTGATTTGTCAGATTTCTTTTGAATAAGCACCAAAACACATTGAGAAAGAAAAAAAAAAACCTGCACAAAATAAGTATAAAAACAAAAGGCAAATGAATTTGCTATCTCATAATAAATGTAAACCTTTGTCATCACATATTCAAGCTCTGAGAAGCTGTCTTCATTGAATGATTCATCTAACGCATCATCATTCTCTTGGATCCTCATAAAGCTTAATTTCATCAACTTACACAACTTGATCAAGCAAAAACTGCAATCGGAATATTTAAGAAACCAAAAAATGACAATGCAGCCCTAATAACTTCAAAGTACACAAACAACCAGCTAGTTGACATCTATACAGGGACTTTATACAAGTATTAGCTGCTTCAAAACTAGCACCTAGCTTTTGGACAGATAAGAGAGAAAGCTATGGTCTAAGCGAACAGAGAAAAGAAAGAGAGAGACTGTAAGCTTCTTCCTAGTTAACCCGACAAAAACTCAACTAGTTCCTATAATAAACTAACTCATCACTATAGGGGTTTAGGTTTTTAGTGATTTTTTTTTAACGTTTAGTGGTGTTTATATATGCTACTAGAAGACTTGTGGTGTGTGCAAAATATACTAGTCAGAGTGTCGGCTATACACGCGTTGAAAAAAATAGTGACATTTTAGTGACATTTGTATATATGCCGCTAAATTAGTGGCATTTGTGTTTGGAAAATGTCGCTAAATTAGCAGTGTTTGTGTCTAAAAAATATCGTTAATTTAGTGACATTTATATCATAAAAACGTCGCTAATGTGGTGGCGTTTATATGATAAGACGTCGCTAAATTAGCAGCATTTTCTAGATAGAAATGCAGTTGATTTATGGGTGTTTTTTTTATAAGAACGCCACTAATTTTAGTAGCGTTTTATAGTATAAACGCCACTAAATTTAGAATTTAGTGATATTTTTAAACGTGAACGCCACGAAATAAAAAAATTTAAGTTTTTTAATTTTTTTCTTTTAGTATTTTTTTCCTTTTAATTTTTTTGTTAATAAAAAAAACTTAAATTTTGAAACTGAAATTAATAAATACTTAATTCATGTTCAAATATGCATATAATTAACACAAAGTTTAATAATTAGTATAATAACATTCAAATTGTTTTAATACATTAACAAAAAAATTAAAATGTATGAAATTGATGACTGCATATATTTGGAAGACTGCCAATTGATGAAAGAATTTTTTCACCTTGGTCACTAGCGTGCTCAAGAACCTACTGAATAATATCATATAATTTTTAACACTTAATAGTAAGCTTTTTTTATATTAAAAAATATAAAATTTACTAAATATAAAACTTGAGTTGGTGGATCTTAGAGATTAGTTGTTGGAAATTGTTGTTGCACAAAATTCATAAGATGTTGGAATCGATCATGCAATTGCTGAAATTTTGCACGCTCTTGCTCCATTCTAGCATGTTCTTCATCAATTTTGGCATGTTCCTGTTCTCTTTCTGCTTCCATTTATTGGAAACTTGTTGCAGAGTTTGCAACTTCGATCTCAATATCAAAATGTTCGCGAAGACTGATTTGCTGAGAATGTAAATTGTTTAGAGCTATTTCCATAGTAGGTAGATGGTGTTGGACCCAATCCAACACCTTAAACATGTCCATGCCTTTCTTTTCCAGTAACTTTTATGAATATCTAATTTTTCAATTCTTGCATGTTGACAGAATCATCGGATGCTACTTTAATCTCAGCAGCCATTTTTTCTTTCACTTTCTCTTGTAAATTAGTCATATACAACTATCAAGTTTTATGATTAATTAATAATATATTAAAAAGAGTAAATATTTACTTTCTATTAAAATATATATTACAAATTATCACAATTTCTTATGTTTCAACATTCAAGTAAGATCTGTCTATTTTGTGTGTGTTAAGCGAAATAGTTTAACACATCAACTTTACCACCCATCTCAATCTCCTATAGAAAAACATATGTTATTGTTAAATACATATCAACCGTAACTTTTTCATGCATATCAAGCCTGTCAATCAGGTTCAAAAATTTTGAATAATTTTAATATCATGTATTTAATCTATCTAAATGTTAAAATTTAAATATAACAGTAAAATTATATTTTGGTCCCTTAACAACATAATAGTCTTAAATAGACACAAACAATAAAAGCATTTTGGCCTTTCACACATATTGATCATGGAAACCAAAATTCAATTATTTGGACAAGTTTAATATCATGGATTGAAGCCATCCAAACTGTTCAATGCCATCCAAAAGTTTAATTTGTATTTTTGCCTTGTTAAGGCAAAAATAGTCTCAAATAGACATAAACGACAACTTTTTCACACATATCAATCGTAGAAACCAAGTTCCATCAATGGAACAAGTTTAATATCAAGTATTGAAGCTATCCAATCTATTATAATAGAACAATAACAACAAATTTATATTTTTACCTAAATAGACGTAAACAATAACTTTTTCATAAATATCAATCGTGTTAACTAAGTTCAATACTTTCGATAAGTTTAATATCATATATTGAAACTATCAAAACTATTAAAATAGAACAATTATTGTTAATTTGCATATTTACCTTTTAATGACACAAAAAGTTCATTCAATGGAATAAGTTTAAAATCATAAACTTACTATTTCTTTTTGTTTTCTTGCAAAACTTTTTGATCCACTATTGTGGCTATATTTCTGTTGCTTTCTGCTACCAATCCCAATCTGTTCTCTTTTTTGGCTTTAAAAATAATTGCGTATATGATAGATATACAAATATTACTAACTTAAAGCATAAAACACTTTCATTATTTTATTATACTAAACAAAGTTATAAATTAGTACCTCTCATTTTCTTGAGAACCAAAATCTAACTAATTGTTCATATTGCCACCTAATCACATTATGGGATAGATTTTCTATCATCGCCTCTATAGTAGTATTTCGATTGAAATACTTATTTTTCAAATTATGCTTATAATCTTTCCATTTCTTTCCCAATGACTTAAGCGCAAATGAAGTTAGTATTTCAAGTACAAATCTTGACTGTAATAATACAATAAGTAAAATTTGAATAAGTAAACAAAATATAAAATAATTATATTTTTATATGTAATTAATTATACTAATACCTCAATAAAGTTTAAAGCATCGACCTTAACTTCTGCTGGAACTTTATGCCATGTTTCATAATGAATAGGCAATTTCATTCTATTACAGGAAAACATGTCTAGGAATCCAACCAACAGTTAAGCCTCTTCACCAATTGGTTGCCTATCAGAGTTTACAGACACTACAATACGCTCATTTGGAGGTAGTGCAAATAATTTCTTCAAAGTTGTTCGGCCTTTGATCCTCCATTGACCATTTTTATTAACTAAAAAAAATAAAAAATTAATTTGTAAATTGCTAATACTTTAATCATTATAATCGAATTCTAAATATGGGGTATATGACACATGCATTCAAATTTAAAGCATAATCAATTGACGAGATACTATCTAATCTTGGACCTCCCGTATTATCAGATCCAATAGCAGTTGAAGGGTTAGAAGTGATTGAGTTAGATCTGATAGTATGTTTATTTCTCTCAAAAAGATTTAGTCCATAGTTCTTGAAGTTGAAGGAACTTTAGTGGAAGACCTTGACGGTACAGACTCTCTATGAAAATACAATTAATATATCCCAAAATAAATCCAATACAAATTAAATGTTCAAAAACAACTTCACACATTTGCCAATCGATATTAGCACATTTCACACATGGGCATAGTATCATATTATCTTCACTTGTATTCTTAAATACAAAATTAAGAAAATTTTCTACTTCATCTCTGTACTCTTGACTTAATCTTGACTTTTGCATTCAACTCTTATCCATTTAGTATTTGCTACATTATCAAACCAAATGTATATAAATAATTTATATAAAAATGCACAGGTAAAATACTTAAGTTTACTATGTTTTAAACAAAAGATCAGAATTCCTTGTTGTCAAGTATTTTCTCAACTAGCTAATATTAAGCATTTAAAATACTGCTATTAATGTAGATAGTACCCTAGAGTATTTGTAGTTGGGGTTGAAATAAGGTAAAACAGGTTCAGAGGAAACCTAGAAAAAGAAGAAAATCAAAGGGAAAGGAAAGTGGATAATGGGTTCCAAATGGGTATTTCAAGAAGGTGGGTTTTGGAGAAAATTTTTAAGCAAAAAAAAATATTACGAATAGCAACAGCTGAAAGAATAGTAGAATGAAGCAAAGGCTAAAGTAAATAACTAACGAATAGTCGAAATAGGGTTCTAAAAGATAAAGCTCGAATACTAAGCTGAAGGAAAGGGAAAGTAAATTGTAGTTGGTCTAGAAAAAGAAATAGTACAATAATGAAGATGAAGCTTGAAGTTGGTGATTGGATGTGCTAAGTTTGGGGACAATTTAATTGGACTAGATTATTAAAGGTGTTTATTTAGAAAAAACACCTTCAATAATTTCCTCTTAAATATTTTGAAGCTATATTATATGCACCTTCAATATTATCATAATAAAATTTTAAGCGATTATTAAAGGTGTTTATACCCGAAAAATGCCTTCACTAATTTTCTTTAATTTTTATTGTGTATTTATTGAAGGCATATTTTGCATAATATGCCTTCAATAATTTTTGTAGAGAATTATTGAAGGCATTTGTTTATGCAAATAATTTTCTTTTATAAATTGTTTGGGATTATTAAATATGTCTTCTAGTAGAAAATACTTTCAATATTCCACTATTAAAATTTTTAGACGGTTATTAAAGGCATTTATTCCAGAAAAACGCATTTACTAATTCATCTGAATTTTTGAAGGAATTTATTAAAGGCATTTTTTGTATTATATGCCTTCAATAATTTCCTTTTATAAATTGTTTGGGATTATTAAAGGTGTCTTCTAGTAAAAAATACCTTCAATATTATGGTTTAAAAAGTTTTAGATGGTTATTGAAGGCGTTTATTCTAGAAAAATACCTTCACTAATTCGTTCTAATTTTTGAAAGAATTTATTAAAGGCGTTTGCATTATACACTTTCAATAATTTTTGTCCAGAATTATTAATGGTGTTTTATGAGAAAAAATGCCTTCAATAATTTGCTTTTATAAATTGTTTGTAATTATTAAAGGCATTTTCTAGTACTAAAATCTTTAGACAGTTATTGAAGGTGTTTATTCTAGAAAAATGCCTTCACTAATTCGTTCTAATTTTTGAAGAAATTTATTGTAGGCATTTTTTGCATTATATGCCTTTAATAATTTTTATCCAGAATTATTGATGGTGTTTTATAAGAAAAAATGCCTTAAATAATTTTCTTTTATAAATTGTTTAGAATTATTAAATGCGTCTTCTAGTAGAAAATGCCTTCAATATTCCACTACTAAAATTTTTATATGGTTATTGAAGGTGTTTATTCCAGAAAACGCCTTCACTAATTCGTCTGAATTTTTGAAAGAATTTATTAAAGGTGTTTTTTGCGTTATAAGTCTTCAATAATTTGTTTTTATAAATTATTTGGGATTAGTAAAAGCATTTTCTAGTAGAAATTACCTTCAATATTGCACTACTAAAATTTAGACAGTTATTGAAGCCATTTATTCTAGGAAAACACCTTTACTAATTTGTTCTAATTTTTAAACTAATTTATTGAAGGCGTTTTTTGCATTATACGCCTTTAATAATTTCATGAACTTTATTAAAGGTATCTTTTAGTAGAAAATACCTTCAATATTGTACTACTAAAATTTTAAGTTGGTTATTAAAGGCGTTTATTCCAAAAAAAATGCCTACACTAATTCGTTATAATATTTTGAAGGTATTTATTGAAGGCGCTTTTCTCATCATACACCTTCAATAACCAATTGTAACAGAATTATTGAAGGCATTTTTTTAAGGGAAATGCCTTCAATAATTTTCTATGAGAAGTTGTTTAGGATTATTAAAGGCATATTTTGGTATAAACGCCTTCAATAATGTTAAGGTGCTTAATGAAAGTATTTTTTTCTAGAAAAACGCCTTTACTAATTTGTTCTAATTTTTTGAAAGAATTTATTGAAGGCATTTTTTGTATAATACACCTTCAATAATTTCTCTCATTCTTATCATGAGAATATCAATGAAGGCAATTTTCTACTAAAAATGCCTTCAATAATATTTGTTCAGAATTATCAAAGGCATTTTTTGAGGAAAAACACCTTTAATAATTTCCTTTGAAATTTTTTTTTGAGATTATTAAAGGCATCTTTTAGTAAAAAAATGCCTTCAATAATCTTATACTAAAATTTTAAAGAGATTACTGAAGGCATTTTTTTCATAAAAATGGCTTCATTTATAATTTTTATATTCATTCCCCTGTTTTGAACATCGAAATCACAAACTGCTAGTACAGAGAATGATTAAAAGTTGCATTAATCTACCAAACCAAACCCATAAACACATTTCTATCAGACTGTAGGTTTCTTTATCTCTATTGTCGCCATCGATCTTCAACAACTCAATGGTGTGCATCTCTCTATTTTTTTGTTTACTATATTATTTATATTATTCGATAGAGTTATTATTTTTTTAGTTCTTTACTATTTAGATCCGCTTTTCATATTTTTATTCATTTCACCATAACCATAGTTGTCCAAGCACCTTTCATTGCATGTGAAAGCATTTTTGTACAGTTTTCTTTAAATATTATGATTTGCTAAATCGTAATGTGTGATATTATTTTGCTGAATGGTATTGTATGATATTGATATGCTGAATCGTATGCTGCATGGTTTGTTTAATGATTTGCTATATGATTTATTGAATGGTTTGCTGAATAGTGTTTCTCAATGGTTTGTTGAACGTGTTTCTAAACACATTATTGATTTGTTTGCTAAACGGTGTTTCTAAAAACATTGCTGAATGGTTTGCTGAACGGTGTTTCTAAAAGCATTATTGAATGGTTAGCTGTATGGTTTGTTGAATGGTGTTTCTAAACAAATTGATGATTGGTTTGCTGAATGGTGTTTTTCGAATACATTTCTAATTGGTATTGTGAATGATGTTTCTGTATGTAGTATGGTATTGGTTGTATTTAATTACATATAATGTTAAATTGAAATGGTCATTTTGGTGTATTTCGTATAATTATGATCAAAATCGTAAGTATTATGAACTCTGAACAATATAAACCTCCTTCTACTGAACTTGTACAAGACACACCTGTAGGTCAAAAAAAAAGGAAGGGGATGAAATAAACAAATTAAAGTGAGTGACATAAAAATTCACATTGACTTCAATCAAAGTGGGCAGCCTGTGTTTAAAAAAGTTGCCAAGTTAGCTACTTATATTGATGCCATCATCCGTAGTAGCATTTTAATTACATACACCAATTGGCGACGAGTTCCTAATGATCTCACGGATGGTGTATGACAGTCTGTTGTGATATGTTTATTCAACTATATCATAAAATTTGTTAAATGATCATTTATTTGAAATTCAATGTGTTCATACTAATTGTGTTAAATTATTTAGGAATGGTTCGACATCCCAATTGACTGTAAAAGGATTATGTTGCAATCTATTGGGAAAGCATTTAGAGACTTTAAAAGCATATTAATAACCCAGTTTGTTTTATCGCTAGCTAATCAATGTGATGTATTGGCTGTTCCACCTACGTCATATGCAAATTTAATAAGTGTTGAAGATTGAAGAAATTTTGTTCGAGATCGGCTATCAGAAGATTTCTCAATATGCAAACCCAATACCGAAAAAATTGTTTATAAGATTGAATGCAATATATTCGATATCTTCATATATGATTGACGTAATTTCTTTCTTTTGTAGAAAATCAAAGAAAACCAATTGAACATTTAGGCCAAACAAAAATTTCACCATCGGACAGGGAGAAATGGATTTACAACTGTGAAGTATGAGCTTGTAAGTATTTGCACACTTGTTTTATACTCATTAATGAATATTTATGAACATTCATTCCATATATTTTGATTCTTATATTACGGTAATTTAATAGGAATCAACGAGCTTTCTAGATAGGATGTCTGGAAACAAGGACATCTATAAAAAGGATGAATCCTTTGCAAATGAAGCAACCAAAGATATGGCTAAAAAGATTGTATGTATAATTGCTTGTTTAATATCATGTATGATTGGCATTGTGCTTGTATGCATGACTATATACTAGCTTGTATAGATTTGTTGTTACAGCCTATCTTTTATTGTCTTTCAAGATGATTATGCTACCAAAGTTAAATCCAATGAATTGGCAACCCAGTATGGCAAAGATCCATTGTCTTTTGCATTAGGAGCTAAAGAAAAGCCTAGTCGAGTTCGTGGGGTTGGTAAATTTGTGTTGCTATAAAAGTTTTTAGTAATCAACCTAAAACCTTACGAATGACAAATGCACAATATGAAGCAATCATTGAGCAACAACAGCAATGACTTGATGATCAGGAACAACTCCTCAATGAGCAACAACAAATACTCGTTGCTTTAGAGGCCATGTTGGCAGCAATGTAGCATAGCATGCATGTAGGCCACTCGGATAGCACAGTCTACGTAGGACAAGCTTCTGTTGCAAGTCAGGCAGGGAACCCAACCTCCGCTACCAGCCATGAAGTATGATTTTGTTGATAAGTTTAATATTAATTTGTTTATTACATTGATTGATTTGGTTTTAAAACTTATATTTCATTATATATTATAATAGGATGTTGGGACTCAAAGTATGACCATTGCTCAGTCTACCATGGATGAGTTATCTAATTATTCGCTCGATCATTAACTTCATAACCATTGAGTCAAAAAAAATGTTATTTGATAAACCATCATTTTCTTACATTGGTATGGATAAGGTTAAAGAATTTTGTGAACTGGATGAAATATCAGCTGTTGATATTGTTGCTTATATGAAGTTAGCTTATAAATAAAAACATGCACACTCAATATGTATTAATTTATATTACGGTGTAATACTAACTAGTATTGTTGATTGTTATCATGTAGCTTCTTATATAGAAAAGTCAAAGTGAGACAGTTGACCCACAGATTTAGATTTGTTGACCCAAACTTCATTAGTGAGTAGAGTGGCACAGTCTTTTCATGCTAAACATGTGATTGATTGCATGTAAAAACTGGCTGATTATTATTTACTCCCATATAATGCGCAGTAAATTATATTCATATAAATAATTATTTCAACCTTACCCGAATCTGATATGATGCCTAATATGAGTATATCATTCTTATTATTTTGCAATCGTCACTAAGTGCTTATTGTGATTGATACCAAATTCTTAACACCATACTTAATTTAGCTAATCCAATGGTGATGCCTAACCCTGAAATTCAAACTTTTATAAAGAGGTATTACATGTTATTATATTATATATCTTTTGTTTCTTCATAAGTAATTTTATTTATGTATTAAATAATTTTTTTCTTTTCAATTTAGGGTAATCTCTGCATTCAATAAGAAGGCAAAGAAAAAATGGGTTTCATTATCAGTAAATGTGAAATTTATTCTTTTATGCTGAGTTTATGTAGATAAATGTTTCCTAAACCCACTTAATTTAATTTTTAGGTATCTCATCAACCCAAAAATACTGAATGTGGATATTATATCTTTCGTTTTATACGGGAGATAATTTTATATGATTTTATGATCATACCATTCAAGGTTAGTATAAATTTCATAAAGTTATTATATCTTCAAAAAAATAAAAAATTGAATGTAAATATATGAGAATCATTTGTTATAATGTTTTTAACATGCCATGTTGAATGGATAATTTAAGTTTGTAGATTAGGGTATTGGTTTAATATTATTGGTATGTATTTGTTTTATATGAATACACATATATTGAATACGATTAGTTGAGAAAAGTATATTAATATGACAATGTTATCAGTTTTAAATTTAGATGTATGTTCAATTTATTGAAATACAATAATGTTCATAATGTAAATTCTAAAATGTAATTCATAGTATCACATATATAAACCAAATGTTTTTTTAGCATAAACCTACAACTGACTTCAAATATTTTTTGGGCATAAATCTACAATTGACTTCACATATATAATTAAACAAAAGTTTTTTTGATGGGATTACTAAAGGCGTTTCTAGCAAGAAAACGCCTTGAATAATCTCTAACAAAATGTTATTGAAGGCATTTTTGACCAAAATCGTCTTCAGTAATCTTATCTAAAAATTTATTATATAGATTATTAAAGGTATTTTGGGCAAAAAACGTCTTGAAGAATCCGTTGCAACTTTTTTTTATCAATTATTGAAAGCATTTTTGATAAAAACCGCCTTCAATAATCCCACCTAAAAATTTATTGATTAGATTATCAAAGGTACTTTCAGCTAAAAACTTCTTCAATAATCAATTCCATATTTTTCCTATTGATTATTAAGGGTGTTTTCCTATTGAAAATGCTTTCAATATTCCCTCTCCAAAATTTTTTAAATCAATTGGTGAAGGCGGTTTTGCCTAAAAAATACCCAGAATAATCCATTACATATAATCCCTGCAAAAACCCAAAAAAAGCTAAAGGGAAATATCGAACCTACCACCTTACGGGTAACAATCATATGATCCTTAAATTTTGATAAGATATTAATTGAATGTGTTTTTGACCAAAAATGCCTTCAATAATCCTGTAAAATTTGTTCATGCATTTGTTAAATGCGTTTATGGCATAAAACATCTTCAATAATTGCATGCATCTTCTTATGAGGGGATTATTTAAGGTGTTGTCTATCAAAAACACCTTCAGTAATACCCTAACAAATTTTTTAAGTGAAATATTCAAGCCGTTTTCTATAAAAAATGCCTTTACTATTCACTCAAAAATTTTAAAACAGTATTATTGAATGTGTTTTAGTCCATAAACGCCGCTAATATCAAGTTTTGAATAATGTTTATAAGTAAAATTACCGTTATTTGAATATTTAGTGGTGTTTTGATAATAAACGTCTTAGGTTTTATAAAACACGAAAGCTAACAGTATTTGTAAATGAAACGCAGCTGCAAAATTGACACTAATCTCCCATTTTCTTGTAGTGCATGTTTCACAGTAAAGAAGAAAGTATCATGCATATAGTACCTTGTGAAGTCCAGGTTCATCTTCTTCTAATGCTGTTACAACCGAATCCTCGCAATTAGTTTCCACAAGTAATAGATTCCTAAGACACTAATCACAGAGAAGCGCAGTTTAAAAACATCGGGTGTAACTAAAAGGCAAAAGATCCTACGTGGCAGTTTTCTTTCTTTTCCTTGGACAGTTAACCCTTATTGGTTTGGTAGGTTCAGAAACAAAGGGGCTAAATACAAAGGCAGCAGGCTCTGTTTTCCTCGAGCACTCACAATTCCTCGAAGAATTCAATTCAAAATCCTCAACTGACGTCAGCAGCTTCTTCCGATCTCATAGTAGCATACGGTCTATTCCATCAGAGAGGTTATCTTCAGACTTCACCAATACCACGTTACCCCAAGTGCCCCTTTTTTATTTTTGGGTTTTGCAAGTTATTGTAAACCAATGGTTCAATTTTCACTTTGACAGAAGTATTTGTACTTGCAGGAGCAGAAACATCTCCATAACATGATTTGAGCTCCGTGGATGTTCTTTCAGAGAGACATATTATGTTGCTTTCTTCCATTCTATTTGCTGACCTAGCTGCTTCAGTCCCTACACAATAACCAAGCAATAGTTAATCTTGTTACTTGTAGCAGACATCCCACAAACGATATAACTCAATGTACCAGTGGGGGAAGCTCTTTGAAGATCAGAAGCACTTCGTTCAAGTATGTCATTAAATTCATTTCCAACCGACAAGGATTCTCTAGCAACAAATTTTGTTCCTCCCAGCAGTTTATTCGAAATGAACCATTCGCTGAACAACTAGAAAGATCAGAAGCACTTCTCATGCGAAGGCCTTCAAATTGGTTTTGGGCTGTCATACATTCTCCATCAATAGGCTGAAGTTCCTATTTAATTCTCCTAGCAGAGAACTCTATATGATCTTCTGCCAACCCCACAGAAGTAACCTCTGTACCATTAATTAAGTGACAAAAAAAAAAAAAGACAATAGACAAAACAAACCAATACAAAAAAGAGGGAAAATGCTTGAATATGAGCATGCACCATATTACTTAAAAAGCAGGACCAACACATCAACCATTGAGCTAATAAATCAAAGTTCAGACTTCAAAATAATATTATTATCCCCAATTCAACAACTATATTTGGTACAGAGATATTTAGCAAAAATAGTAAAGAAAAAAAACTTAAATTAAAACTTCTACTCACTATTCAATCATTTTCTTTATAAAAGAGGTAGTGGGTAAAGAAGAAATTACAAAACACGATTGACAAAATCTAAAATGAAGCTTTCCCATAAAACTGGCATAGACAATGCATAAGAATTACCATGTTCTAAGCATGTCCAGATCTCTTTGAAGCAAACAGAGGTTTTACTTCCAACATCAAGAAACACAAAGATAATTTACCTCTAGAACTGGTTTTGCCAATTCCAGCAAAGCACAGAAGAGAAACCAAGGAGGAAAAAAAAAAGAAAAACTCAAATTCAACTTCTATTCCCCATCTAATCCTTTTCTTCATAGAAGAGGTAAGGTAGTGGATATATACAAAAAAATATAAAGTATAATGTATAAGTACTACTGCATTCTTGGCATGATTCTGCAATATTTGAAAACGAAGAGAGATCATACTTCCAACTTCAGAAAAAGGCAGACAAATTACCTCAAGAGCTGGCTTTTCCAATTCCACCAATTTCCTGGAAATTCACATAAAAATTAATAATTACTTGTATAGAATTTTGGAAAAGTATATAAAAGAACACTGGCAAAAAAAAAAAGTTCAAAAAGTACAACTTATTAACCCAAAGCCTAATCACCAGAGAGAAAATGGCACCTTTATAGAAGCAATTTTCTTCTTTCTTTCAATACAATATGGTAACGTTCATCAAATCTAAAGTCACTAAGCATTTTCTCCATGGTATTCACAGTTATGACAGCAGCATTGACAGAACTATTCGTATCATCTTTTGATAAACTCAATAGCATGTTATCAGCACGGTCAACCTTTTTAATAGCAGAAACATTTAACGACACAGGATTTGCGGGCAGAAGGACACCAACATTGGAGTTCTACAGTCTAGAAGCATCAGCATCAGTACCTTTCAGCTGATCAGCTTGACTTACTTGGCCGTTTCCATTTTTAGGCAAACCTACATTTTGGCAAGAAGCTATAACACCAGTACTGGCAGAACTATTTGTTTCATCTTTTGATAAACTCAGCAGCATGTTATCAGCACAGTCAACCTTGATAACCTAAGAAACATTTAACGGGACCGGATTTGGAGGCAGAGGTACACCAAATTTCATTTCCTGTCCAGAAGCATCAGCATTAGCTTCAGTACCTGTCAGCTTGTCTGCTTGGCTTCCTTGGCTATTGCCATTCAAAGGTAAACCTATATCTTGGCAAAAAGTGGCATACTGACAATCACAAGCAACTGCAGCAGAATCTAATGGATGTTCATTGGTTGGAACTTCAAAAGAACCAGTAGTAACTTTGCAATTAGGACTAAGTTCTGTTGGCAAATTTTGATCCACCAGATCTCTGGAGAGCAAGGAGGAAGAGAGAGAAGGCCCTGCATATACCAGGGGAAAGAAAACAAGAAATTTTTATAAATTTCTATCACTTTCATTGTTTTTCTTTTTTTGGGGTACATAAAATAAAACAGAAAAACTAAACCCAACTTACCTCCTTTCCCTTTTCACACGAGAGAAGCAAAGAAAGTAAAGCATTTGGGAGATCCAAGAGGAATATAACACAAAAGGCAACATTATGAGCTAAATTTGCAACTAACTCTGCACAACTGGCAATGCTTTGCTTATGTTGTTTATTGTATTTAACTGCATGCTTTAGATTTTAATTGGACAGAATAAAAATTTTAAGATTCAATTGCAAATTATATAAAATTATGCTTCTACTTGTACATACGATATTAATCTAAAAGGCATTTTAATGTGTGTGTAGAAATTTGATTCTCCTACATTAGTGTAGATTTGAATCTCCTATATTAGTGCAGCTTGATTTCCTAATTTATTTTAGGAATATTTCTCATTTATCCTTCTGATTTAGTCAACTATTATGATTGTCAAGTTTTTAGGGATTTGTTTCTATTTTAAAATAGAACAATTCTTCTTCCTTTTATTAACTTTTTTGTTTTCTGTTTCATGTAAGTTATTCGTAATAAGAAACTTTACTGTTCCTATTTATTTAAATGTACTCTTTCATTCTAGATAGAATAAGAAAAAATAAGGAAAATTGTTCTTTAAGTTTTTTGCATGATATCAAAGCAAGTTGGCCTAAACCATTAGACTATAGCTGCACGAGTTTCCGTTATAGTTAGCAGGAATAAGAACTTTTCTTCTGTGGAGGTATGGCATGAGAAAAATCACAAAGAGGTGATGTTTTAACAAATCCTTCAAAACAAGTGTGCAACATTTGGAACTTTTTACTAGCACAAAAAGGTAATTTCCTAAATGCTTAAAGTGTTCAACGAGGAAATACACAATCTTAGATTGTTGATTCAGGAGCATCAGATCACATGACTAGAGATGCATCTTTATTCAACTCATATAGATGTTACATGATAGTTCTGTTGTAAAAATTGGTAATGACTCTTACTCAAAGGTGGCAGGAATAGGTTCTATTATAGTTTCGATAGACATAACACTTAACTCTGTCCTTTATGTCCCTAATTTAAGTTGTAACCTACTTTCCATCAGTAAGCTTATGAAGGATAGATGTTGTGTCACTAAATTTTTTCCTAACTTATGTGAATTTTAGGAATTGGGCTCAGGGAGGATTATTAACAATGTTAGGATGTGTGTAGGGCTCTACTTTCTTCAAAATGATGCACTTGAGAGACCACAAACTCTAATACAACCTTAGCCTCTAGTACCAGTAAGGATGACCTTATCGTGTTATCGCATTATAGATTAGGACATCTAAATATTTTATTCCTAAAAAGGCTATTTCTCTCATTATTCAATAACATCTCTAAAGATTTTTAGTATGAAAAATTTCAACTTTCCAAGGACACTCAAAATACCTATCCTAGCCTTTCTTATAAATTATATAAGCCTTTCTCAATGATTCACAGTGACATTTGGGGACCATCAAGAGTTAACAATATCATAGGTTCTAGGTGGTTTGTTACATTCATCGATAATCATACTTGACTCACTTGAGTATTCCTTATAAAAGAAAAATCTAAGGTTAGCCAAATCTTTCAAAACTTCAATAGCATGATACAAACCCAATCAAGCCAAAATCCAAGTGTTAAAAACTAAAAATGGAAGGGAATACTTCAACTCTATTCTTGGCTCTCACCTCAAAAATCATGGTATTATCCATCAAAACTCTTGTGTTGACACTCTACAGCAAAATGGGCTTATCAAATGTAAAAACAAACAGTTGATAGAAGTGACCAGATTTCTCTTGTTAACTTCCAATGTGCCTAAATATTTTTGCGAAAAAATTATCCTCACTGTAATTTATTTAGTTAACCGAATGCCTTCTAGAGTTTTTGGCTTTAAAGCACCTTGTCAAACTCCCATTGCTTCTTACCCACAAGCTTGGCTAATCTTTTCCATTCCGATCAAACTCTTTGATTGCATTACCTTTATTCATATTAGTCAACAAAACCGTAGCAAGCTTGATCTTAAAGCCTTAAAATGCATCTTCCTTGGTTATTCCTCAAACCAAAAGAGCTATATGTGTTACTCATCATAAAAAAAAATTTATAGCTCTATGGATGTCACATTCTTTAAGAATCTTCCATACCAAAACAAGAATGATATTCAGGGGGAGAATACTACTCAGGATTATCAATTTTTAGTTGTTGATTTGCTAATTTCCCAACCAACCCTTTCAAAACTAGATTCCCAACTAGCCCTTTCAAAATCAGATTCTCAACCTACCTAATCCATTGGCCATGTAGATTTTGAACTGTTCTGGCAATTCTTGACTATTCAAACCCCAAGGTTATGTAAGAAAAAACAAAAGAACTGATAGTCTACCTAAGGAAGCAAAAATCACAGGAAGAAGTGGACAACTATACACAACCCAGCACTAAAAATCATCCTGATCTGAGTCCTTAAGAACCTGAAACTAACACAGGTAATGTCTCTATTAAATCTGAAACTAAAACTTATGAGCTAGCTGGTGACCTTGACATTCCTATTGCATTAAAGAAAGGTGTGAAATTATGCACCCGATACCCTATCTGCAAGTACATCTCATATGATAGGTTAAATCCAAACTTTTGAGCCTTTACTACTAACCTTGACAATATGCAAATTTCAAAAAATATTTAGGAAGCCCTTAATGAACCAGATTGGAAAGCCACAGTTCTTGAAGAAATCAAGGCACTAGAGAAGAATGAGACATCAAAAATTTTAGATTTGCCCGTAAATCAAAAAATAAAAACGACATAGATTAAATCACGAGTCAGAAAATGAAAATGACCGGGATTAAACCATAGTCAGAAAATAAAAATGACTCGAATTAAACCAAGAGTCAAAAAATGAAAATGATTAGGAATAAACCATGAGTCAGAAAATGAAAAACAATTGAGATTAAACTATAAGTCAAAAAATGAATATGACGATGTTTAAACCATGAGTCAAGAAATGAAAACGATTGGGATTAAATCATGAGTTAAAAAATAAAAAATGATTGGGATTAAACCACAAGTTGTAAAATGAAAATGACCGAGATTAAACCATGAGTCAAAAAATAAAAATGTCTAGGATTAAACCACCAGTCACAAAAAAAAGACTAAGATCAAACCATGAGTCAAAAAAATGAAAATGACTAGAATTAATCCACAGGTCAGAATATGAAAAACAATCGAGACTAAACCATGAGTCAAAAAATAAAAAAGATCGAGATTAAACCACCAGTCAGAAAAAAAAATGAATGAGATTAAACCAGGAATCAGAAAATGTAAATAACTGAGATTAAACTATGAATCAGAAAATGAAAACGACTAAGATTAAACCATGAGTCAGCAAATGAAAATGACTGGGATTAAACCACGAGTCAAAAAATGAAAAATGTCCAAGATTAAATTACGAGTAAGAGAAATAAACAGATTGATATTAAATCATGAGTTAGAAAATGAAAACAACTGAGATTAAACCACGAATCAAAAAATAAAAATGATGGGAATTAAATCACGAGTCAGAAAATGAAAACGACATGGATTCAATCACTAGTCAGAAAATTAAAATGATCGAGATTAAACCATAAGTTGGAAAATGAAAATGACTCGAATTAAACTAATAGTCAAAAAATGAAAACAACGAAGATTGAACCATGAGTCAAAAAATGAAAATTACTTAGATTAAACCATGAGTTAAAAAATAAAAATGATCCAGATTAAACCATGAGTCAAAAAATGAAAATGACCAAGATTAAAATCAAGAGTCAAAAAGGAAAACAATCAAAATTAAATCACGAGTCAAAAAATGAAAACAACTGGGATTAAACCACGAGTCAAAAAATGAAAACGATCGATACTAAATCACGAGTCAAAAAATGAAAACGACTGAGATTAAATCATGAGTCAGAAAATGAAAATGACCGAAATTAAACCATTGGTCAGAAAATGAAAACGACCAAAATTAAATAATGAGTCAGAAAATGAAAACAACTAGGATTAAATCACAAGTCAGAAAATAAAAACAACCGGGATTAAACCATGAGTTAGAAAATGAAAATGATCAAGATTAAACCACCAGTCAAAAAAAGAAAAATGATCGGGATTAAACCATGAGTCAAAAAATGAAAACAACTAGGATTAAAATTGAAAACAACCAAGATTAAACCATGAGTTAAAAAATGAAAGACGACCAGGATAAAGCCATAAATCAGAAAATGAAAATGATCAGATTAAACAATAAATCAGAGAATGAAAAACAACTAGAATTAAACCACAAGTCAAAAAATAAAAATGACTAGAATTAAATAGGAGTTAGAGAATGAAAAAGACTGGAATTAAACCACGAGTCAAAAAATAAAAATAATAGGGATTAAACCATGAGTCAGAAAATGAAAATGACCAAAATTAAACCATGAGTTAGAAAATAAAAAATGATTGCGATAAAACCATGAGTTAAAAAATGAAAAATGATCAGGATTAAATTACGAATAAGAGAAATAAAAAAGACTAGTATTAAATCATGAGTCAAAAAATAAAAATGATCAGGATTAAAGTACAAGTTAGAAAATGAAAACAACAGGAATTAAATCACCAATCAAAAAATTAAAACGACATTGATTAAATCACTAGTCAAAAAATGAAAACAACCGAGATTAAACCATGAGGTAAAAAATGAAAAGGACTTGGATTAAACCAAAAGTCAGAAAAAGAAAATGATCAGGATTAAACCATGAGTTAGAAAATGAAAAACAACCAGGATTAAATTACAAGTAAAAAAATGAATATGATAGGATTTAAACCATGAGTCAAGAAATAAAAATGATCAAGATTAAATGATGAGTCAGAAAATGAAAAACGACTAAGATTAAACCATGAGTCAAAAAATGAAAAAAACCAAGATTCAACTATGAGTCAAAAAAATGAAAATGACCTGGATTACACTACGAGCAGAAAATGAAAATGAGCGAGATTAAACAATGAGACAAAAAATGAAAATGATCGAGATTAAACCACCAATAAAAAAATGATCGGGATTAAAGCATGAATTAAAAATTAAAAACGACCAAAATTAAACCACAAGTCAGAAAATAAAAAATGATCGGGATTAAACCACGAGTCAAAAATGAAAACGACTAGGATTAAACCACCAATCAGAAAAAAGAAAAACAATTGGGATTAAACCACGAGTCAAAAATGAAAATGACCAAGATTAAACCACGAATCAAAAAAAGAAAAATGACCAGGATTAAACCATGAGTCAGAAAATAAAAATGACTAGGATTAAACCATGACTTAAAAAATGAAAACGTTCGGAATTAAATCACGAGTCAGAAAATGAAAATGATCAGGATTACACCACAAGTCAGAAAATGAAAACAACCCGGATTAAATAACGAGTCTGAAAATGAAACGAATGGGATTAAACTACAAGTCAGAAAATGAAAATGACGAAGCTTAAACCATCGGTCAGAAAAAAAAAAACCACCGGGATTAAACTACGAGTCAGAAAATGAAAATGACTTAGATTAAATCACAAGTTAGAAGATGAAAATGACTAGGATTAAACCATAAGTCAAAAAAAAAAAACGATCGGGATTAAATCATGAGTCAAAAAATAAAAATAATCAAAATTAAACCATGAGTTAGAAAATGAAAACAACCGAGATTAACCCAAAAGTCAAAAAATGAAAATGACCAAAATTAAACCACTAGTTAGAAAAAGAAAAATGGTTGGGATTAAACCACGAGTCAGAAAATGAAAATGACTCAGATTAAACCACCAGTCCAAAAATGAAAATAACCAGGATTAAATCACCAGTCAAAAAAAGAAAACAATTGAGATTAAACCATGAGTCAAAAAATGAAAACGATCAAGATTAAATCACGAGTCATGTTAACTTTTTAAGTGAGATGGTGATCCAAGGGGGGGTGAATTGGATTTCTCCAAATTCTTCCCAAACAAATGATTTTGAATATAATTGAATGAAAATTAAAACAACAAGCACTTTTGATGAAAATATAATGCAAACAATAACAATTAATGAACCTAAAATCAAATATAAGCAATAATAAATTGTAAGGAGACAGAGATAGAGAAATCAAAGACAATAATTTATAAAGGTTCAGTCCTTCTCCACAAGGCACCTACATCCTTTCTTCTTGGTTATCCACACCAAGGCTTTAATCGACTATTGAAGAAAAACTCTTACAAGATACAAACCTATCTTGTACTCAAGCTCTATCCTTTTTTCAAGGCTTAGATGGGAACCTCTACCCTTACAATATCAAGAGGATACCTTACCTCTTGCTTATAAGATAACCAAAATAATTTTTGCTACTAAAATTCCTCTAAAGGTTGAGTGGTTGCCTAATGAAGTACAAAGAAAATGGTGAATGAAACACAACAATATTTTGGATACAAGAAATACAAAGGATATTGAATTTAAGCTCTAAAAACTCTTGATTCTAAGAGAAAATGAAAATATAACTTGTTAGCACTTGTTTTCTTACTTCATCAATCTTTTTGGTATGTTGGAATGGCCAATATATAGAGAAAATGAAGAGTAGCCATTGGGGATGCTTGGGAGAAGAAAATAGCCATTGAAAGCATGAAAAAATAGCCGTTGGAGACATCTTGGGCATGACCCAACCGATCCCTTCCATGAAGGGATCAATTGGTTCTTGTTTTGAACCAATTCATGCTTGAAAATAGCCTACCTGATCGATCCCTTTATGTAGGGGATTGATTGGTTAAGAGGGTGATCGATCCCCTACATAGGGTGATTGATCCCTTATTCATGTTTTTGACCCAATGAGCTTTTGGTATAAAAAATCAATCGATCCCTTCTAGAGGGGAGTAATCTCCTATTTTGCTCTCTACTTACTAATTTGATCATATCTTGAGTTATACAAATCCAAATCACAAACTATTTGAAGATTTCGAAACTATACTTAAAGGGCTTTCAATCATATAAAGTTCATCACCTAATTCACTGTGTACGAATTATAGTGAATTTTCAAAACTACCTCTCGTGCAGTTTTTAGACAACTACAGAGTGTCTAGTAAAAATTCAAAATCTTTTCTTAGAAAATTTGGATTTTGATTTTGTTTATCCATCAAAAAGTAGACTAAAAGAGCTTTCAACCATATAAAATTTAAATATTAAAACTTTGTGAATTAATACAGAAAAATAAAACAAGTTCAATGTTGGAAAACTTTGTTCTTGTAAAACAACTTTCTTAAGTTAATATATTTCTCAAAACCAATATTATTAAAATTATATTAAGTCCAAAATGAATAAGTTCACTTTAAAAACAGCAATTGGACTTTCATTTAAGCTCAAATAAATAATCTTTAAAGATAGATTTGGTTTGAAAAATATGAAACCAAGAAAGGTTTATTTAAGCTTTGAAAATCATATTATTTATTTAGTACTAAAATATAAAACTTAAGAACATGTACTAAATAAATCTTTTTTAAAATCTTGATCAAACTTATTTAGCCTAATGCTTTGTCATTTCAAAATAAGGATCAATTCAAGGCTAACAATCTCCCCCTTTTTAATATGACAAAACTTAAAGATAAATTTGCTTGATGAAAAAACTTTCTTTGAAACATTTAAGATTTTGAAAAACATTTTGAAAAACTCACTCTTAAGCAATGCATGGCAAAATTGCCGCTCAATTTATGCATCTTAATCTAATACAACTCAACAAACATATGTTAGTCAAATATATCAAATAAGCACAATCAAACATATTCAAATTTGTCCATATGATATTTCTCTCCCTTTTTGTCATAGCAAAAAGGCATGAGCATATTAATGAGCAAATAAACACAAAGAGGTATCATTAACAAATATATTCATGAAACATTTCTCCTCCTTTTTATTTGTGCTCTTTATACCAAATATTTAATCTCCTATATCAATTGCTATAAGCATACAAGAAGAAATATCTCTAAACTCTTTCCCCTTTTTATCATTTCAAAAGAAAGAGAGATCAATTCAAGGCATAGGATAAAATGCTTGATATCAATAATATCAAGAGTATTTTGAATACATGTAATCAAGTATAATATGCACAATGAAGTTCACATACATGTTTTCAAGCATAAAAGTATAAGTGTATCCAAATTTAGCATTTTAGCATAAGTCATCAAATGTACTACATGAAATTTATGAGCAAAGGATAATTAATGATATGCAACCTACTCATAAATTATGTTATCATAGATGTGCTTAGAATCTAAAACATCAATAGCAATTAAGCATAAATTTAAACACATGCATACAAGCTCATACCAATTATTAAGGATACCAATTGTTAAAGATATGTCATCAAAAAGCTTACCAATTGTTATCACAAAACAAATCAAGCAAAATTGTATTATAAGATTTCTCCTCATTTTCAAAATAAGGATTAATCAATATAAGGCATACACAATTTTGTATGAAAGGTACAAGCTATATCAAGGATAGGCACATAAACAAGTGTCTATGAAAGTTAAAATTTTTTTAGCAATTTTGATACCAATTGTAAGCAATTTTATTCAACAACTTTCATAGAGGACACATACTTCAAACATATGAGAGATTCATTCAATACATGCATAAATGATAATAGTAAACTTTCATAAGCTATCATATCCAAACAAAAACCTAAAAGCTCATATGGATTTAAGAAAGCATGAATACTAATGAGCAATAAGGCTCAATTATCATCATGTCATAACAAAGATTATTCAAGCATTTTCCAAACATGATGAATACATAAGCTATAGTAAAGAAATAATAAAAGTATAATTATTTAAATATATTTCGAATTATTTCAATGCATAGCAAAGTACATAACTCAAACATATGCAAGTATTCAATCATATATTTTAATCAAAATCATACAAGCATATGCAAAATGCATAAGCAATATACCTAACTAAAAAATATGCAAGCATTTAGGCACAATTTGGTACATGCCATCTTAATGATCTCAATCAATGAACATGTATATAAATTTTAAATTTATAATTCATAATCTATGAGTCAAATCAATTTAAAGATCAAGAAATCAACATATCCAACTCATAGCCATGATTAAAGATTCATCTTAAACAAATATTCATGCAATGAAAACTATTAATCAAAGCAATCAAAAACTAGGCATGAAATCAATGAAGGTGAGTTAATCAATCCAGGCTTTCAAAAATATTAGAACAATAACTACCAAGTGGCTTGGTGATTAATTTGTGCAATGTGTTCATATGTTTTAGCACAAAATTATATATTTGCACATATCAAAGCAAGCATGTATATGTATTCAAATTCATACATCATATCATAAAGTCGATACATTTACTTCTATCCATGTCAAGCTTTGTTGTTGTGCTCATTTGGCTTTGAATTCTACAATCCACTTCATTTGAACAAAACTAGGCTTAATTGATAAGGATGACATGCTTTGCTTGCTACACTTGAAATTCAAAAAATGTAGGCTCATTCATGCTCATTTCAAGTTCTCCTAGCATAGACATAGAAAATTTTCTTGGCAAAGGATTTTCATTAGAAACATCAAAAGAATTAGTTGATAAAAATCATACCAATTGTTAGAAAACAATTCCATATTCTAAGTCATTATAGGCAAAAGAAAATTTATTCACTAAGCACAAGTTCCCTATTGCAGGGGAGATATATACTTAAGCTAGAGACCATATATCAATTTAAACATCAAATAGCACAAGAATGGCACTAAAGCAAAAGTTCTCATGTAATGTGCAAGAATCAAACCTTTTAGATCATTCATGAACACAAAATAAACATATTCAATATTCATGTATATTCAAGAAATCACTAAGAAATATGTCAAAACCAATTTGAGGCCCTATAGAATTAAAAAAAAAACTCAAGAAAGACATATTTATCATTAAAAACATATTCAAGAGAATTTTAGCACAAAAACGTAAATATGTCTACACAAATTATAGGCCATAATCAACAATAACTTAAGCTAAAAATAAGCATCATAAGAAATTCATTTACTTAAGTCTTGTTGCAACCATGTCAAGTCAAGAAAAACCACATTTATCATATATGCACACACTTGACAAGAACAATAGATGAATGAATAACACATATCATTTACAAGCAAGTAGTTCATCATATTCAAAATCACAAATCAAGAGATATATCAATTGAGCACAAAGATCCAAAATATTTCACAAAATTAATAAAACATTTAAGCACAAAAATAGGCATATTTCACAAAATATCTTTTACAATCAAAAGATAAACAATTTAAGCATTTTAAACCACAAGCATTAAGGTCAAATTGAATCAATCATCATATGAGCACATATCTTGACCAAAAACATAGATGAACAAAGAATGAATATATATTACTTAAGCACATAAAGTTCTTCAATTCATCAACACAAGAAAAGAAATAAATCTTGAATTAATAAGGATAAAGAATTAAATCATATTTCAAGATTTTTTCATAAGAAGTCAAGAGATGAACAATCAAACATCAATATATATTATTTAAGCACAAGATGATTATCAATAACTAAAATCACAAATCAAAAGTAAAAATAATTGAGAATAAAATAGCTAAGTTTTAACAATATTTCACAAGATCCAAGCATTAGAAACAAGTTAAGCAATTTTAAACATCATAGTCATATAGGCATGTTCAACAATCACAAATTAATATGTATAAAAATCACAAAATCATTTCTATCATGCCAAAATCATTCAAACAAGTGTATTTATGCAAAATACCATAGGATAAATCATTCAAAGTTTAATATGTCTAGGATTTTGATTTTTGCACTTTAAAACTCATTTTTGTTTGAAAAATATCTCAATAAATCTCAAAACTAGTCAAGCTCATTTTTAACGAACTTAAACCATTCCAACAAATTTCAAATGACAAAACAAAGTTGTTCAAGTGATCATTTGGCATTAGAAATAAGAAAATAAAAGAGTCAATTCTTAAACCCTATATTTCCTTGAAAAAGAACTATTAAGATGGGCAAATATATTTAAACACACATTTAAGCTCTTCAAACCATTTAGAAAAGTTTTATATCACACTTTAAAAAAGTCCAAATGGTTTTTATGCCTATAATTGTTCAAAAACAAAATTTGACCTTTCGAGCTTCAAAATCCTTTGAAACTTGCATATAACACTATGAAAAATTAAAACCAATGCAAGTTATCAAGTTTTCTTTGTTTGAGTAAGTTTAAATTATTGAATTCAAGATATTCAAATTCATTTTACAATTAAAAGCTTGCTAAAACAAAATTTCATATTTTAAGACTTGACAATAGCAAAAATCACTCTCAAAGCAAAACATAAAATTTTAAAATCATTAAGCTTTGAGTGCTCCCCTTAAGTTTGTGCATAAATATGAAGACAATTAAGCACCCATAAATAATCACACCAAGCATTAAAAAAAATTCATTAACAAAATTATGCTTAAGCAATTTAACACCACAATTAATTTTAACAAGAAACTCAAACATACTTAAGAGAAAAATAAATACATATTCAATTCAAGCTCACATTTTCTCAAGATTATGCAACATATGTCTTGTTATCAATGTCAACCAAAATTTGCATAATCAATCAACCTTTCAAATTTCATCAAGAATAGGTAACTAAATTCAAATTCTATTCAAATAAAGTTTAGAGGTTACCCATATCTCCATTGTATGTCTAGAGTTCCAATCTTCAATCTCACATTGTAGCTTCTTGCTTTAGCACACCTACAAGAGACATTTTCATTTGATTTTTGGTACCCAAATTGCTTTGGGTCTTTGAAAGTTAGTCACCAAGTCTCTTGTTCCTTTTGGAACCCACACTTGTTTAATTCTAAATGGAACTTTTCTCTTTATAGGACAAGTATGGATAGTATGACCATGAAAATTACAAAAATTACATTTAATCATTTTAGCACTTAAACTCTTACCTAAAAACTCTTGTTTTTCATTCATCAAAACATCAAATTTCTTTTTCAAATCAAAAGTTTCTTTTTCTAAAATTTTATACCTAATTTGAGAGGTTTTTAAATCTATTTTCAACTTTTCATTTTGTTTTTCCAAATCATTTTTTGTACTCATTAAAAATTCATTATTTTCAGGATCAAGCACTTACCACTACACCAAAAGCTATAGCTAATAGTTAAGGTGCAACACTATTTCCTTATTCTTTTTTGGTAGTGCATACCTCATATTAAGCAATAGGTGGACATAAGATGCTTCACAAAGCCTTCATAGGATACCTCACCCATTGGGCCTCAGTAGGTTGGGTTGTCATACATCGAAATCTAATCCGCCATTGGATACCACACCCAGATGAACCGACATACCGAGTCCTTAAGAGAGATCCCTGCACCCCGTAATCCAACTCAAGAAATGAAAATGATTAGGATTAAACCATGAGTCAAAAAATGAAAAATACTGGGATTAAACCATGAGTCCAAAAATGAAAAATGATCGAGATTAAATTACAAGTCAGAGAAATAAAAAAAACTAGTATTAAATCATGAGTCAAAATGAAAACGATCAAGATTAAACCATGACTTAGAAAATAAAAATGACTGGGATTAAACTACGAGTCAAGAAATGAAAACATCTGGGATGAAACCATGAGTCAAAAATCAATAATGATCGAGATTAAACAATGAGTCAGAAAATGAAAATGACCCAAATTAGACCATGAGTCTGAAAAATACAACAATTGGGATTAAACAATGAGTTAGAAAAAGAAAAATGACCAGGATTGAACCATGAGCCAGAAAATAAAAATGACTTGGATTAAACCATAAGTCAAAAAATGAAAACAATCGAAATTAAATCATAAGTCAGAAAATGAACACAACTAAGATTAAACCATAAGCCAAAAAATGAAAACAACTCGGATTAAACCATAAGTCAGAAATTAAAATCGATTAAGATTAAACCATAAGTCCGAAAATGAAAATGACCAGGATTAAACCACTAGTAAGAAAAAAAAAACAACTAGGATCAAACCATGAGTTTGACAATGGTTACGATCGAAATTAAATCACGAGTCAAAAAATGAAAAATAACCAGGATTAAATCATGAGTTAGAAAATGAAAACGACTAGACTAAACCGCCAGTCAAAAAAAGAAAAACTATTAGGATTTAACCATGAGTCAAAAAATGAAAATAATCGGTATTAAACAACAGTCAGCAAATGACTAAATTAAACGATGAGTCTGAAAATGAAAATGACTGGGATTAAACCATGAGTCAGAAAAAGAGATATGATCGAGATTAAACATAAGTCAGAAAATGAAAATGATTGAGATTAAACAGTCAGTCAAAAAATGAAAACAACTGAATTAAAGTGTGAGTTAGAAAATGAAAATTGATCGGGGTTAAACCGCAAGTCAAAAGATGAAAATGACTAGGAGTCAAAAAATGAAATTTAATCAGGGTTAAAGCCCG
Organism: Durio zibethinus; assembly: GCF_002303985.1. Next base: position 16,274,593 of record NW_019167893.1, read on the forward strand.
AGTTAGAAAATGAAAACGACTAAGATTAAACCTCGAGTTAGAAAATGAAAATAATGTGGATTAAGCCATGAGTCAAAAAATAAAAATGACCAACATTAAACCACCAGTCAAAAAAAGAAAAATGACTATGATTAAACCATAGGTCAAAAAATGAAAACGATCAAAATTAAATCATGAGTTAGGAAATAAAAATGATCAGGATTAAACCACAAGTTAGAAAATAAAAAATGATCAAGATTAAGTCATAAGTCAGAAAATGAAAATGATAGAAATTAAATCATGAGTCAGATATTGAAAATGACAGGAATTAAACCACGAGTCAGAGAATGGGAATGACAGGGACTAAACCACGGGCTAGAAATGAAAAAAAATTAGATTAAACTAAGAGCTAGAAAATGAAAATGATTGGGATTAAACCACAAGCCAAAAAATGAAAACGATCGAGATTAAACCATGAGTTAAAAAATAAAAAAGATTGAGATTAAACCACGAGTCAGGAAATAAAAAATGATTGGGATTAAATTATGAGTCAGAGAAATAAAAAAGACCAGCATTCAATCATGAGTCAAAAAATGAAAATGACCAAGATTAAACCATAAGTTAGAAATGAAAATGATAGGAATTAAATCACCAATCAGAAAATAAAAACAACCCAAACTAAACCATGAGTCAAAAAATGAAAATGACATAGATTAAATCGTGAGTCAAAAAATGAAAATGACTAAGATTAAACCATGAGTCACAAAATGAAAATGACTCAGATTAAACCAAGAGTCAGAAAATTAATATAGCTGAGTTTAAACCACGAGTCAAGAAATGAAAATGACTGTGATTAAATCACAAGTCCGAAAATAAAAAATGACTAGGAATAAACTATGAGTTAGCAAATGAAAATGACTTGGATTAAGCCACAAGTCAGAAAATGAAAATGACCTGGATTAAACCATGTGGCAGAAAAAAAAAACAATTGGGATTAAACCATGAGTCAGAAAATGAAAATGATCGAGATTAAACCACTAATAAAAAAAAAAAACAACTGTGATTAAACCATGAGTCAGAAAATGAAAATGATCAAAATTAAACCATGAGTCAGAAAATTAAAAATGACTAGGAATAAACCACAAGTAAAAAAATGAAAATGATCAGGATTAAACCACCAGTCAAAAAAAGAAAAATGACTGAGATTAAACCATGAGTCAAAAAATGAAAATGTCTCGAATTAAACCATGAGTCCAAAAATAAAAATGACCAGGATTAAACCACCAGTCAAAAAAATAAAAACGATCAGGATTAAATCATGACTTAGAAAATAAAAACGATCAGGATTAAACCTTGAGTCAAAAAATTAAAATGATCAAAATTAAATCACGAGTTAGAAAATGAAAATGACCGAGATTAAATCACAAGTTAGAAAATAAAAATGTCTAGGATTCTTAAGTCAGAAAATGAAAAACAATCGAGATGAAACCATGACTCAAAAAATGAATATTTAAACCATAAGTCAAGAAATGAAAACAACCAAGATAAAATCACAAGTCAAAAAATAAATAACGAGCGAGATTAAACCATAAGTCCAAAAATGAAAATTACTAGGATTTAACCACAACTCAGAAAATGAAAATGACCTAGATTAAATCACGTGTCAGAAAATGAAATGATCGAGATTAAACATCGAGTCAAAAAATGAAAATAACTGAGATTAAACCATCAGTCAGAAAAAGAAAAATGATTGAGATTAAATCATGAGCCAAAAAATGAAAACGATTGAAATTAAACCACGAGTTAAAAAATGAAAAATGATGGGATTTAAACCATGAGTTAGAAATGAAAACAATAGGAATTAAGCCATCTATTAGAAAAAGGAAAATGATCGGGATTAAACCACTAGTCAAAAAATGAAAATGACCTAGATTGAACGAAGGGTCTGAAAATGAAAATGATCAGGATTAAACCACAAGTTAAAAAAAAGAAAAACAACCGAGATTAAACCACAGTAAAAAATGAAAACAACTAGGATAAACCACCAGTCAGAAAAGAAAAATGATCGAGTGTAAACCATAAGTCAGAAAATGAAAACAACCAGAACTAAACTATAAGTCAAAAATGAAAACCACCCAGATTAAACCACTAGTTAGAAAATAAAAATGACTTAGATTAAATCACAAATAAAAAAATGACTGAAATTAAATTCCAATCAAAAAATGAAAATGATAAGGACTAAATCACGAGTCAAAAAATGAAAATGACTAGGTTTAATCCACGAGTTAGAAAATGAAAACAATTAGGATTATACCACAAGTCAAAAAATGAAAAACAACCAAGATTTGACAAGTTAGAACATGAAAATAACTGGGATTAAACCACGAGTCAGAAAATGAAAACGATTGAAATTAAATGAGTCTAAAAATGAAAACGATCTAGATTAAACCACGAGGCAAAAAAATTAAAAATGACCAAGATTAAACCATGAGTCAGAAAATGAACACGATTGCTATTAAAACATATCTCAGAAAATGAAAACGACCAGGATGAAATCATGAGTCAGAGAATGAGAATGAGGGAATTAAACAATGAGTCATAAAATGAAAACAATTGGTCTTAAACCATAAGTCAAAAAATGAAAATAGCAAGAATTAAATCACAAGTCAAAAAATGAAAATAATCGAGATTGAACCATGAGTTAGAAAATTTAAACAACCCTGGTTAAAGAATGAGTCAGAGAATGAAAATGACCTAGATTAAATTACAAGTCAAAAAATGAAAACGACGGGGATTAAACAATGAAAAATGACCGAGATTAAGCCATGAGTTAGGAAATGAAAATGGTCGAGATTAAACCACAGGTCAGAAAATGAAAAGGACCAAGATTAAATTGTGAGTCAAAAAATGAAAATGACATGGATTAAATCCTGAGTCAGAAAATGAAAATGACTGGGATTAAATCATGAGTCAGAGAATAAAAACGATGGGAATTAAACCATATGTCAAAAAATGAAAATGATAGGGATGAAACCATGAGTCAAAAAATGAAAAAATCAGTAATTAAATCACAAGTCATAAAATGAAAATGATCGGGTTTAAACCACAAGTCAAAAATGAAAACGATTGGGATTAAACCGCGAGTCAAAAAATGAATATGACAAGGTTTAAACCACGAGTCAAAAAATGAAAAACAACCAAGATTAAACCACAAGTCAAAAAATGAAAATTATCGGGATTAAACTATAAGTCAAAAAATGAAAACATCCCAGATTAAACCATAAGTCAAAAAATGAAAAATGATTAAGAGTAAACCATAAGTCAAAAAATGAATACGATTGAAATTAAATCACGAGTCAAAAAATGAAAATAACCCAGATTAAACCATAAGTCAAAAAATAAAAGACAATTGGGATTAAACCATGAGTCAGCAAATGAAAATGACCATGATTAAACCACGAGTCAGGAAATGAAAACGATCAAAATTAAATCATGAGTTAAAAAAAATGAAAACAACTGAGATTAAACCATGTCACAACAAATGAAAATGACCAAAATTAAATTATGAGTCAAAAAATTAAAACGATAGGGATTAAATCATGAGACAAAAAATGAAAATAACAAAAATTAAACCATGAGTCAGAAAAATGAAAACGATCAGGATTAAACCATGAGTCTGAAAATGATCAGGATTAAACCATACGTCAGAAAAAAAATGACAAGGATTAAACTATAAGTAAAAAAATTTAAACAACACGCGTTAAACCACAGTTAGAAAATTTAAACAACCTAGGTTGAACAAGTCAAAAAATCAAATGACTGAGATTAAATAATGAGTCAGACAATGAAAAATGATCAAGATTAAACCACGAGTCAAAAAATGAAAATGACTGGGATTAAACCATGAGTCAGAAAATGAAAAGGATCAAGATTAAACTATGAGTTAGAAAATAAAAACAATCAGGATTAAATCATGAGTCAGTAAATGAAAATGACCGAGATTAAATCACGAGTCAAAAAATGAAAATGATCGAAATTAAATCACGAGTCAGAAAATGAAAAAGGCCTAGATTAAATAGCGATTCAAAAATTGAAAAATGATCGAGATTAAATGATGAGTCAAAAAATAAATATGATCAAGTTTAAACCATGAGTCAAGAAATGAAAACATCAGGAATTAAATCACAAGTCAAAAAATGAAAAATGACCTAGATTAAACCATGACTTAGATAATGAAAATGATTAGGATTAAACCACGAGTCAAAAAATGAAAATGTCATGGGTCAAACATGAGTCAAGAAATGAAAACAACCAAGATTAAACTTTTAATCAAAAAAAAAAAAGTGACCGAGATTAAAACCATGAATCAAAAAAAGAAAATGACACGATTAAACTACGAGTCTAAAAATGAAAACTACTAGGATTAAACCATAAGGCAGAAAAAGAAAAATGACCGAGATTAAACCACGTGTCAGAAAATGAAAACGATTGGGATTGCACCACATGTCAAAAAATGAAAAAGATAGAGATTAAACCATGAGTTAGAAAATAAAAAATGATCGGGATTAAATTATGAGGTAGAGAAATAAAAAGGATCGGTATTAAATCACAAGTCAGAAAATAAAAACAATTGAGATTAAACCGTGAGTCAAAAATTAAAAATGATAGGAATTAGATTACTAGTCAAAAAATGAAAACAATTGGGATTAAATAATGAGTTAGAAAATGAAAACAACATGGATTAAATCATGTGTCAAAAAATGAAAATGACAGGGATTAAAGCACGAGTCATAAGATGAAAAATGACTAAGATTAAACCATGAGTCAAAAAATGAATACAAACAGGTTTAAATCATAAGTCAAGAAATGAAAATGATCGGGATTAAATCATTAGTCAAAAAATGAAAAACGACCAGGATTAAACCATGAGTCAGAAAATGAAAACAACCAGGCTTAAACCATGAGCCAAAAAATGAAAACGACTTGGATAAAACCATGAGTCAAAAAATGAAAATGATCGAGATTAAACTGCCCATCAAAAAAACAAAAAAGATCGAGATTAAACCATGAGTCGGAAGATGAAAATGATCAAAATTAAACCATGAGTCAAAATAATGAAAAATGATTGGGATTAAACCATGAGTTAGAAAATGAAAACGACCAAGATTAAACCACCAGATAGAAGAAGAAAAATGAATAGAATTAAATCACCAGTCAGAACATCAAAATGACTCAAATTAAACCATGACTTCGAAAATAAAAATGATCGGGGTTAAACCATGAGTCAGAAAAAGAAAAATGTAGGGAATAAACCACAGGTTAGAAAATAAAAATGATTGGGGTTAAACCATGAGTCTAAAAATGAAAATGATCGGGATTAAACTGTGAGTCAGAAAATGAAAATCAATCGAGGTTAAACGTTGAGTCAAAAAAAATGACTGGGATTAAACCCCTAGTCAAAAAATGAAAACGATTGGGATTAAACCACAAGTCAAAAAATAAAAACAACTAGGATTAAACCACTAGCTAGAAAAGAAAAATAGCTGGGATTAAACCATGAGTCAAAAAATGAAAACAATTGATACTAAACCATGAGTCAGAAAATAAAAATGACCGAAATTAAATCAGAAGTCAAAAAATGAAAATGACCAGGATTAAACCACAAATCAGAAAATGAAAATGACCAAGATTAAAGCATGAGTGAGAAAATAAAAATGACTAGGATTAACCACCAGTTAAAAAATGAAAACGATTAGGATTAAACCACTAGTCAGAAAAAGAAAAACAACCAGAATTAATCCACGAGTCAAAAAATGAAAATGACTAGAATTAAACCCTAAGTCAGAAAATGAAAAATGATCGAAATTAAATCACGAGTCTAAAAATAAAAATAACTGAGATTAAATCACAACTCAAAAAATGAAAAATGACCCAGATTAAACCACGAGAAAGAAAATGAAAACAACTAGGATTAAACCACAAGTTAGAAAAAGAAAACAACGCGAATTAAACCATGAGTCAGAAAATGAAAATGATTGAGATTAAACTACGAGTCAGAAAATGAAAACAACTAGGATTAAACCACTAGTCAAAAAAAATTAATTGGGTTTAAACCTTGAGTAAGAAAATGAAAACAACCAGGTTTAAACCATGAGTTAGAAATAAAAACCATCTAGATTAAATCATGAATTAGAAAATAAAAATAACTTAGATTAAACTATGAGTCAGAAAAAGAAAAACAACCAGAATTAAATCACTAGTCAGAAAATGAAAATGACAAGGATTACATCATGAGTCAAAAAATGAAAATGATAGGAATTAAACCACGAGTCAAAAAATGAAAACGACCTAGGTTAAACCATAAGTCAGAAAACGAAAATGAATGGAATTAAACTATGAGTTAGAAAATGAAAAACGATCGGCATTAAACCATGAGTTAAAAAATGAAAATGAACAAGATTAAACTGTGAGTCAGAAAATGAAAATGATCGAGATTATACCACAAGTCAAAAAATGAAAATGACTGGGATTAAATCATGAGTCAAACAATGAAAATGACTAAAATTAAATCATGAGTTAGAAAATGAAAAAGAGCGAGATTAAACCACAGTTAGAAAATGAAAATGAACTGGATTAAACCAAGAGTCAAAAAATGAAAATGACTAGGATTAAACTACGAGTCAAAATATGAAAAATGGTTGGGATTAAACAATGAATATTACCAGGTTTAAATAATGAGTCAAGAAATGAAAACAACCAAGATTAAATCATGAGTCAAAAAATGAAAAATGACCGAGATTAAACCATGAGTCAAAAAATGAAAAGAACCAAGATTAAACCATGAGTCAGAAAATAAAAACAACTAAGATTAAATCACGAGTTAGAAAATTAAAATGATCAAATTTAAACAATAAGTCAAAAAATGAAAATGACTGGGATTAAGCTACCAATTAGAAAAAGAAAAATGATCGAAATTAAAACATGAGTTAGAAAATGAAAACGATTGAAATTAAACCATAAGTCAAAAAATGAAAAGTGATGAAATTAAACCATAAGTCAGAATATTAAAAATGATTGAGATTAAACCACAAGTTAGAAAATAAAAACAACCGAGATTAAACCATCAATAAAAAAAAAAAGAAAACTATCAGGATTAAACTAGGAGTCAAAAAGTGAAAATGACCTGGCTTAAACGATGAGTCCGAAAATGAAATGACCAGGATCAAACCACAAGTAAAAAAAAAAAAACGATCAGGATTAAACCACAAGTTAGAAAATAAAAATGACTGGGATTAAACCATGAATTAGAAAATGAAAATGACCAAGATTAAACCACTAATCAAAAAAAGAAAAGGGATCAAGTTTAAAGCTTGAGGCAAAAAATGAAAATGATTGAGATTAAACCATAAGTTAGAAATGAAAACCACCTAGATTAAGTCATGAGTCAAAATGGAAACAACCGAGATTAAACATGAGTAAAAAAAAAAGACCAGAATTAAATACCAATTAGAAATGAAATTTACAAGGATTAAATCATGAGTCGAAAAAAAAATGACTAGGATTACACCATGAGTCAGAAAATGAAAATGAACCATGAGTTAGAAAATGAAAACAATCGAAATTAAATCACGAGTCACAAGATGAAAACCACCTAGATTAAACCACTAGTCAAAAAATGAAAGACGACTGGATTAAACCATAAGTCAAAAATGAAAATGATCGGGATTAAACAACCAATCAAAAAATAAAAGTGACTAGGATTAAATCACGAGTTAGAAAATTTAAACAACCCGTGTTAAACCATGAGTCAAAAATTGAAAATGACCCGGATTAAACCATAAGTCAAGAAATGAAAATGACTGAGATTAAACAACGCGTTAGGCAATGAAAAACGATCGAGATTAAACAATGAGTTAGGAAATTAAAATGGCTGGGATTAATCCATTAGTCAAAAAATGAAAAGGACTAAAATTAAACCATGAGTCAGAAAATGAAAACGACCAAGATTAAATCATAAGTCAAAAATTGGAAATGACTAAGATTAAATCACGAGTTAGAGGATGAAAATGATGAGAATTAAATCATGAGTCAAAAATAAAAATGACAAGGATTAAACCACGAGTCAAAAAATGAAAACAATAATAATCAAATCACGATTTAGGGAGTGAAAATGATCACATTTAAACCTTGAGTCAAAAATTGAAAACTACCAGGATTAAACCACAAGTCAAAAAATAAAAATGACCTAGATTAAACAAGGAGTCAAAAAATAAAAAATGGCAAGGATTAAACCATGAGTTAAAAAATGAATACGATAGGGTTTAAACCATAGGTCAAGAAATGAAAATGTCCAGCATTAAATCACAAGTCAAAAATGCAAAATGACCTAGATTAAACCTTGAGTCAAAAAATAAAAATAGACTAGATTAAACCATAAGTCAAAAAATGAAAACAACTGGGACTAAACCACGAGTCAAAAAATGAAAACAATTGAAATTAAATCATGAGTCAGAAAATGAAAACGAACTAGATTAAACCATGAGTCAAAAAATGAAAGACAATTAGGATTGAACCATAAGTTACAAAATGAAAATGATCATGATTAAAAAGTGAGTCAAAAAATGAAAACGATCAGAATTAAATCACAAGTCAGAAAATGAAAACGACTAGATTAAACCACATATTAGAAAATGAAAATGATCAAAGTTAAATAACGTGTTAAAAAATTAAAACGATAGGGATTAATCATGAGTCAAAAAATTAAAATGTCCAGGATTAAATCATGAGTTAAAGAATGAAAATGATGAGAATTAAACCATAAGTTAGAAAATGAAAATGATCGAGAGTAAACCATGAGTCAAAAACTAAAAACGACAAAAAATAAATCACAAGTTAGAAAATAACAATGATCAAGATTAAACCATGAGTCAAAAAATGAAAATGATCGAGATTAAGCCACGAGTCAAAAAATGAAAACGATTGAGTTTAAACTATGAGTAAAAAAAAAAACGATCAGGATTAAATCATGAGTCAAAAAATGAAAATGATTGGGATTAAACTGTGAGTCAAAATTTGAAAAATGATCAGGATTAAACCATGAGTCAGAAAATAAGAAATGACTAGGATTAAACCTTGAGTCAGAAAATGAAAATGACTCGGGTTAAACCATGGTTAGAAAATGAAAATGACTAGGATTAAACCACTAGTCAGAAAAAAAAAAAAGTGATCGCGATTAAATCATAAGTTAAAAAATGAAAACGATCGAAATTAAACCATAAGTCAGAAAAATAAAAATGACTGATATTAAACCACGAGTTAAAAATGAAAACAATCGAGATTAAAGAACCAATCTTAAAAAAAAGAACGACTGGGTTTAAACCACTACTTTGAAAATAAAAATGATCAGGATTAAACCATAAGTCAGAAAATGAAAATGACATAAATTTAACAATGAGTTCAAAAATGAAAGTGATCAAGATTAAACCATAAGTCAAAAAAAGAAAAATAACTGGTATCGAACCATAAGTTAGAAAATGAAAATGACCAAAATTAAACCATGAGTCAGAAAATGAAAATGATCGAGATTAAACTATGAGTTAGAAAATGAAAAATGACTGGGATGAAATTAAGAGTCAAAGAAATAAAATGATAGGTATTAAATCATGAGTCAGTAAATGAAAACGACTAAGATTAAACCACAAGTTAGAAAATAAAAATGACAAGAATTAAATCACCAGTCTGAAAATGAAAACGACCAGGGTTAAACCATGAGTCAAAAAATGAAAATGACATGGAATAATCATGAGTCAGAAAATGAAAACAATTAGGATTAAACCACGAGTCAGAAAATGAAAATTACTTGGATTAAATTAAAATCAGAAAATAAAAACAATAAGGATTAAACCGTGAGTCAGAATATGAAAAATTACCAAGATTAAACCACGAGTCAAAAAATGAATACGACCGAGTTTAAAGCATGAGTCAAGAAATTAAAATGACCTGGATTAAATCACGAGTCAAAAAATATAAAATGACTAGGATTAGAGCATGGGTCAGAAAATGAAAATGACCAGGCTTAAACCACGGGCCAAAAAAACAAAAACGATGCAAAATAAACTATGAGTCAAAAGATAAAAATGACTGAGATTAAATTACAAGTCAAAAAATGAAAATGACTAGGTTTAAACCATTAGTTAGAAAAAAAAAAAAACGATCGAGAATTAACCACAAGTCAAAAGATGAAAATGCCAGAATTAAACCATGAGCCAGAAAATGAAAATTAACCGAGATTACACCATGAGTTAGAAAATAAAAACAACTAAGATTAAATCACCAGTCAAGAAAAGAAAAACAATTGGGATTAAATCACAAGTCAGAAAATAAAAATGACTCAAATTAAACCACGAGTCTGAAAATGGAAACAATTAGCATTAAACCATAAGTCAGAAAATAAAAAATGATAGAGATTAAACCATGAGTCAAAAAAATAAAAATGATCAAGATTAAACCATGAGTCAGAAAAAAATGACCGGGATTAAACCGTGAGTTGGAAAATGAAAATCGACCAAGGTTAAACCCCAAGTCAAAAATTGAAAGTGACTGGGATTAAACCCCAAGTCAAAAAATGAAAACGATTAGGATTAAACCATAAGTCAAAAAATGAAAATGACCAGGATTAAACCACCAATAAAAAAATGACTAGGATTAAACCACAGTAAGAAAATGAAAATGATCGGTACTAAAATAAGAGTCAAAAAATAAAAACAATAGGAATTAAATCATGAGTTAGAAAATGAAAATAATCAAGATTAAACCACGAGTTAGAAATTTAAAATAATCGAGATTAAACCACGAGTCAGAAAATGAAAATGACCAAGATTAAACCATGAGTAAGAAAATAAAAATGATAGTGAAATCAACCGAGATTAAACCATGAGTCAAAAAATGAAAATGTCCCGAATTAAACTAAAAAGTTAGAAAATGAAAACCACTGGGATTAAATCATGAGTTAAAAAATCAAAATGATCGGGATTAAACCACGAGTCAAAAAATGAAAATGATCGGGGATAAACCGTGAGTCAAAAAATGAAAAATGACCAAGATTAAACCATGAGTATGAAAATGAAAATGATCAAGATTAAACCATGAGTCAAAAAATGAAAATGACTCTGATTAAATAATAAGTCAAAAAATTAAAATGATCTAAATTAAACAATGAGTTAGAAAATGAAAGATGACTAGGATTAAACCATGAGTCAAAAAATGAAAATGATCGAGATTAAACAATGAGTCAAAAAATGAAAACGATCAAGATTAAACCATGAGTTAGAAAATTTAAACAACTCAAGTTAAACCACGAGGCAAAAAATGAAAATGACTTGAATTAAAACCACAAGTCAAAAAATGAAAATGATCGAGATTAAACAATGAGTCAGACAATGAAAAACGATCAAGATTAAACCACGAGTTAGGAAATGAAAATGGCTGGGATTAAACCACTAGTCAGAAAATGAAAAGGACCGAGATTAAACTACAAGTCAAAAAATGAAAACAACTGGGATTAAATCATGAGTCAAAAAATGAAAACGACCGAGATTAAATCATGAGTTAAAGAATGAAAACAACAAGAATTAAACCATAAGTCAGAAAATGAAAACGATAGGATTAAACCATAAGTTAAAAAATGAAAATGATGGTAACTAAAACATAAGTTATAAAATGAAAACGATTGGGTTTAAACCATGATTAAAAAAATAAAAATGGCCTAGATTAAATCGTGGGTCAAAAAATGAAAAATGATAGGGTTTAAATCACGAGTCAGAAAATGAATATGATCGGGTTTAAACCATTAGTCAAGAAGTGAAAACGTTTGAAATTAAATCACAAGTTAGAAAATAAAAAACAACCGAGATTAAACAATGAGTCAAAAAATGAAAACAACCCGGATTAAACCACATGTCAAAAAATAAAAAATGATCGAGATTAAACCATGAGTCAGAAAATAAAAATAATAGATATTAAATCATAAGTCAGAAAATGAAAATGACACGGATCAAATCATGAGTCAAAAAATGAAAGATGGCCAAGATTAAACCATGAGTCAAAAAATGAAAATGACTATGATTAAACCATAAGTCAAAAAATGAAAACGATCAAAATTAAATCACGAGTCAAAAAATGAAAATAACTAGGATTAAATCATGGTCAGAGAATAAAAATGACGGGAATTAAACTATGAGTCAGAAAATGAAAACGATTGAAATTAAATAACGAGTCAAAAAATTAAAACGATAGGGATTAAATCATGATTCAAAAAATGAAAATTTCTAGGATTAAATCACAGTCAGAGAATGAAAATGACAAAAATTAAACCACATGTCAAAAAATGAAAATGATCGGGACTAAACCATGAGTCAAAAAATGAAAATGATTGAAAATAAATCATGAGTCAGAAATGAAAATGATCAGGATTAAACCATGAGTCAGAAAATGAAAATGATCAAGATTAAACCATGAGTTAGAAAATGAAAACGATCAGGATTAAACCACGAGTCAGAAAATGAAAATGACCAAGATTAAACCGTGAGTCAAAAAATGAAAACAACCGAATTAAATCATGAGTCAAAAATAGAGAATGATCGGGATTAAACCACGAGTCAAAAAATGAAATCGATCGAGATTAAACCACCAGTCAAAAAATGAAAAATGTCCAAGATTAAACCCGAGTCAAAAAATAAAAAATGACTAGGATTAAACCACTAGTCAAAAAATGAAAATGACTTGATTTAAACCATGAGTCAGAAAATGAAAACAACTGGGACTAAACCACTAGTCAGAAAAAGAAAAGCTACCGAGATTAAATCACAAGTCAAAAAATGAAAACAACCAAAATTAAACCTGGAGTCAGAAAAATAAAAATGATCAAGATTAAACCTGGGTCAAAAAATGAAAACGAATAAGATTAAACCATGAGTCAAAAAATAAAAATGACACAAATTAAACCATAAGTCCAAAAATGAAAATGACTAAAATTAAACCACAAGTAAAAAAAAAAAACAATTGGTATTAAACCATGAGTCAAAAAATGAAAATGACTGAGATTACACTACGTGTCAGAAAATGAAAAAGATAGGGATTAAACCACAAGTCAAAAAATGAAAAATGATCAGGATTAAATTAAGAGTCAGAGAAATAAAAAAGACTAGCATTAAATCACGAGTCAAAAAATAAAAATGATCTAGAATAAACACAAGTCAAAAAATGAAAATTACAGGAATTAAATCACCAATTTGAAAATAAAAATGATCGAAATTAAACCATGAATCAGAAAATGAAAAAGACATAAAATAATCACGAGTCAAAAAAATAAAAATGATCAGAATTAAACCATGAGTCAAAAAATAAAAATGACCATGATTAAACCAGAAGTGAAAAAATGAAAATGACAGGAATTAAACCACGAGTCAAAAGATGAAAAATTACTGGGATTAAACCATGAGTCAGAAAATGAATATGACCAGGTTTAACTCAAGAATCAAGAAATTAAAATGACCGGGATTAAACACGAGTCAAAAAATGTAAAACGACTAGGATTAAACCACAAATTAGAAAATGAAAATGACCAAGCTTAAACTATGAGTCAAAAAAGAAAATTATCTGGAATAAACCATGAGTTAGAAAATAAAAATGACTAGGATTAAACCATGAGTTAGAAAATAAAAACGACTAGGATTAAACCATGAGTCACAAAATGAAAATGACCAGGTTTAAACCACCAATCAGAAAGACAAAAATGATTAGGAATTAACCATGAGTCACAAGATGAAAATGATCATAATTAAACCATGAGTTAGAAAATGAAAAGCGACCAAGATTAAATCACCAGTCAAAAAATGAAAACTAACCAAGATTAAGCCAAGAGTTAGAAAATAAAAATGACCTGAATTAAATCACGAGTTTGAAAATGAAAACAACTAAGATTAAACCATGAGTAAGAAAATGAAAAATGATAAGGATTAAACCACGGTTAGAAAATAAAAATAATTGGGATTAAACCACGAGTTAGAAAATAAAAACAATCGAGATTAAACCATGAGATGAAAAATGAAAATCGATCAAAGTTTAAACCCCAAATCAGAAAATGAAAATGATTGAGATTAAATCTTGAGTCAAAAAATGAAAATGATTCAAATTAAACCACAAAACAAAAAAATAAAAATGACCAAGATTAAACCACTAGTCAAAAAATGAAAAATGACTAGGATTAAACCACAAGTCAAAAAATGCAAACGACCGATACTAAAACACAAGTAAGAAAATGAAAATGATTGGAATTAAATCATGAGTCAGAAAATGAAAACAACCAGGATTAAACCATGACTCAAAAAATGAAAACGACTGAGATTAAACCATGAGTCAAAAAATGAAAATGACCAAGATTAAACCATAGTAAGAAAATAAAAATAACTGGGATTAAACCACCAGTCAGAAAATGAAAATGATCGAGATTAAACCATGAGTCAAAAAATGAAAATGACTGAGATTAAATCACCAGTCAAAAAAAGAAAAACGATCAGGATTAAGCCACGAGTCAGAAAATGAAAATGACCAAAATTAAATCACGAATCAGAAAATGAAAATGATTGAGATTAAATCACGAGTAAAAAAATGAAAAACAATTGGGATTAAGCCATGAGTTAAAAAATGAAAAGTACCAGGATTAAACCACAAGTCAAAAAATGAAAATGACTAGGATTAAACCATGAGTTAGAAATGAAAACCACTTGGATTAAACCAGAAGACAGAAAATGAAAATAACCTAAATTAAACCACGAGTCAAAAAAAAATTGACCAAAATTAAATTACCAGTCAGAAAATGAAAACGATAGGGATTAAATCACGAGTCAAAAAATAAAAATGATGGGGATTAAACCACTAGTCAGAAAATAAAAACGACCTGGGTTAAGCCATGAGTCAAAAAATAAAAATGATCAGATTAAACCATGAGTCAGAAAATGAAAATGACCAGGATTAAATCACGAGTCAAAAAATCAAAACGATCGAAATTAAATCGTGAGTTAGAAAATGAAAACAACAGAGATTAAACCATGAGTCAAAAAATGAAAACGATCGAGATTAAACCATGAGTCAAAAAATGAAAACAACCTGGGTTAAACCACGAGTCAAAAAATGAAAATGACCTGGATTAAATCACGAGTCAAAAAATAAAAATGATTGGGATTAAACCATGAGTTTGAAAATGAAAAACGATCAAGATTAAACCACGAGTTAGAAAATGAAAATGACTGGGATAAAATCACTAGTTAAAAAAATGAAAACAACTGAAATTAAATCATGAGTCAGAAAATGAAAAGGACCCAATTAAACAATAAGTTAGAAAATGAAAACGATCGAGATTAGACCACGAGTTAAAAAATGAAAATGATCGGGATTAAACCATGAGTCAAAATTTAAACAACTTACGTTAAACCACAAGTCAAAAAATAAAAATAATTAGGATTAAACAACGAGTCAAATAATGAAAAATGACAAAGATTAAACCATGAATTAGGAAATAAAAATGGCCGAAATTAAACAATGAGTCAAAAAAAGAAAATGACAAAGATTAGACCATGAGTTAGAAAATGAAAAGGACCGAGATTAAATCATGAGTTAGAAAATGAGATTAAATCATGAGTCAGAGAATGAAAAAGATGGGAATTAAAGCATGAGTAAAAAAATGAAAACAATAAGGATTATACCATAAGTCAAAAAATGAAAATGATGATAATTAAATCATGAGTTAGAAAATGAAAACGACCAGGTTTAAACCATGAGTCAAAAATAAAAACGACTGGGATTAAACCACAAGTCAAAAAATAAAAATGACCTAGATTAAATCGTGGGTCAAAAAATGAAAAACGATGGGGATTAAACCATGAGTCAAAAAATGAATACAATCGGGCTGAAACCACGAGTTAGGAAATGAAACGTCCTGCATTAAATCACAAGTCAAAAAATGAAAGACAATCGAGATTAAACCATGAGTTAGAAAATAAAACAACCGAGATTAAGCCATAAGTCAAAAAATGAAAATGACTTAGATTAAACCATAAGTTAGAAAATGTAAATGGTAGTATTAAATTATGAGTCAGAAAATGAAAATGAGCCAGATTAAATCACGAGTCAAAAAATTAAAGATGATCGGGATTAAACCACAAGTTAGAAAATGAAAACGACCATGATTAAACCATGAGTTAAAAAATGAAAATGATCGATATTAAACCACGTCTCAAAAAATAAAAATGATCAAAATTAAATAATGAGTCAAAAAATTAAAATGATAGGGATTAAATCACGAGTTAGAAAATGAAAACAACCAGGATTAAATCATGAGCCTGAGATTAAAAATGGTGAGAATTAAACCATGGGTCAGAAAATGAAAATGATGGAGATTAAACCACGAGTCAAAAACTAAAAACGATCGAGATTAAATCATAAGTCAAAAAATGAAAACGACTGGGATTAAAGCATGACTAAAAAAAAAATGATCGGGATTAAACCACAAGTCAGAAAATGAAAAATGATCGGGATTAAACTATGAGTCAAAAAATGAATACGATTGGGTTTAAACCATGAGTCAAGAAATGAAAATGTCCAAGATTAAATCACGAGTCAAAAAATGAAACACAACCAGGATTAAACCATGAGTTAAAAAAATGAAAATGATAGGGATAAACCACAAGTCAAAAAATGAAAACAATCTGGGTTAAATCATGAGTCAAAAAATGAAAATGATAGAGATTAAACAACAAGTCATACAATGAAAAATTGTTAGTATTAAACCATGAGTCAAAAAATTTAAATGACCCATGTTAAACCATGAGTTAGAAAATGAAAATGACACAGATTAAACCATGAGTTAGAAAATGAAAATGACTAAGATTAAACAACGAGTCAGACAATGAAAAAAGATTGAGATTAAACCACGAGTTAGAAAATAAAAATGGCTGGGATTAAACCATAAGTCAAAAAATGAAAAATACCGAGATTAAACCATAAATTAGAAAATAAAAACAATCGAGATTAAATCACGAGTCAAAAAATGAAAATGGCAGGGTTTAAATCATGAGTCAGAGAATGAATATGATGAAATTTAAACCATGAGTCAAAAAATGAAAACAACTAGGATTAAACCACAAGTCAAAAAAAAAAAAAACAGCTGGATTAAACCATAAGTCAAAAAATGAATACGACCAGGATTAAATGGCAAGTTAGAAAAAAAAAATGATCGAGATTACACCATGGGTCAAAAATGAATACAATTGGGATTAAATCACAAGTAAAGAACTGAAAATGTCTAGGATTAAATCACAACCCAAAAAATGAAAAACAATCGACATTAAACTGCAAGTCAAAAAATGAAATTAAACCATAAGTCAAAAAATGAAAATGACCCAGGTTAAACCGCAAGTCAGAAATGAAAACGATCGGGATTAAACCAAGAGTCAAAAAAAAAAGTGACCTTGATAAAATCATGCTTAAAAAATGAAAATGGTCAAAATTAAACCTTAAGTAAAAAAAATGATCAGGATTAAACCACTAGTCAAAAAATGAAAACAATCGGGACTAAACCACTAATCAAAAAATAAAAATGCCCAGGATTCAACCATGAGTTAGAAAATGAAAATGACATGGATTAAAACTATGGTCCAAAAATTAAAATGACCAACATTAAACTGTGAGTTAGAAAAAGAAAAAGGATTAGGATTAAATCATGAGTTAGAAAATTAAAATGACTGGAATTAAACCATGAGTCAAAAAATAAAAATGACCAAGATTAAACCACGAGCCAAAAAATGAAAATGACTGCCATTAAACCACAAGTCAAAAAATGAAAAAGATTAAGATTAAACCATGAGTCAAAAAATGAAAAACAATCAGGATTAAACCATGAGTCAAAAAATGAATATGACTGAGTTTAAACCACATGTCAAGAAATGAAAACAATTGGGATTAAATCACAAGTCAAAAAATGAAAAACAACCGGGATTAAACCATGAGTCAAAAAATAAAAATGATTGAGATTAAACTAAGAGTTAGAAAATGAAAATGACCCGAGTTAAACAAATAGTAAAAAAATGAAAATGATTAAGATTAAATCACTAGTAAAAAAAAAGCAACCTAATTAAACCACACATCATAAAATGAAAACAGCCAAAATTAAACCATGAGTCAAAAAAAGAAAATGATCGAGATTAAACCATGAGCCAAAAATGAAAACGACTAGGATAAAACCACCAGCCAAAAAAAATGACCAAGATCAAACCATCGGTCAAAAAATGAAAATGATTGGGATTAAATCACGGGTCAGAAAATAAAAATGTCCTGAATTAAACCGTGAGTCCAAAAATAAAAATGATTGAGATTAAACCACAAGTTAAAAAATGAAAATAGCCAAAATTAAACCACGAGTCAAAAAAAATGACCAGGATTAAACCATGAGTAAGAAAATGAAAATGAAAATGATAGAGATTAAACCACCAGTAAAAAAAAAACAACCAGCATTAAACAATCGGTCAAAAAATGAAAACAAACGGGATTAAACTATGATCAAAAAATGAAAATGACTCGGATTTAATCATGAGTCTGAAAATGAAAACAACCAGGATTAAACCACAAGTCAAAAAAAGAAAAATGACCAGGATTAAACCACGAGTTAGAAAATTAAAATGACTGAAATTAAACAACGATTCAAAAAATGAAAATGACTGAGATTAAACCATAGGCTAGAAAATGAAAACGACTAGCATGAAACTGTGAGTCAGAAAATGAAAAAGTTTGGGATTAAATCACAAGTTAGAAAATGAAAATGATGAGAATTAAATCACCAGTCAAAAAATGAAAACGATCAGGATTAAACCATGAGTTAAAAAATGAAGATGACATAGATTAAATCATGAGTCAAAAAATGAAAATGACTAAGATTAAACCAAGAGTCAAAAAATGAAAACAACAAGGATTAAACCAAAAGTTAGAAAATGAAAATGACCAGGATTAAACCGCAAGTCAGAAGATGAAAAATGACCAAGATTAAGCCATGAGTTAGCAAATGAATACAATCGAGTTTAAACCATGAGTCAAGAAATGAAAATGACCAGAATTAAATCACAAATCATAAAATGAAAAACAACTGAGATTAAACCATGAGTAAAAAAATGAAAGCGATCAAGATTAACCATGAGTTAAAAAATGAAAATGACCAAGATTAAACCATGAGTCAAAAAATAAAAATGATCAAGATTAAACCACTAGTCAAAAAACTAAAATGATCGGTATTAAACCATAAGTCAGAGGATAAAAACAACCAAATTAAACTACGAGTCAGAAAATGAAAAATGACTAGGATTAAACCACCAGTAAAAAAATGTTCAAGATTAAATCACGAGTCAAAAAATGGAAATAGCCCGGATTAAACCACGAGTCTGAAAATGAAAATGACTGAGGTTAAATCATGAGTAAAAAAATAATGATAGGGATTAAACCATGAGTCAAAAAATCAAAATGATCGAGATTAAATTACAAGTTAGAAAATGAAATCGACCAGGGTTAAACCCTGAGTCAAAAAATGAAAATGACTAGGATTAAACCCTAAGTCAAAAATGAAAATGACCGAGATTAAACCACAAGTCAAAAAATGAAAACAACTAAGATTAAACCACCAATAAAAAAAATGACAGGGATTAAAACACGAGTCAAAAAAATGAAAATGATCATACTAAACCAGAAGTCAAAAAATGAAAATGACCAAATTAAATAATGAGTCAAAAAATGAAAACGACAAGATTAAACCATGACTCAAAAAATAAAAATGACTAAGACTAAACCATGAGTTGGAAAATGAAAATGACCAGGATTAAACTATGAGTGAGAAAATGAAAATGACAAGAATTGAACCTCGAGTCAAAAAATGAAAACGATCGAGATTAAACTACCAGTAAAAAAAATCAGGATTAAGCCACAAGTCAGAAAATGAAAATGATCAAAATTAAATCTCGAGTCAAAAAATGAAAAACAACTGGAATTAAATCATGAGTTAGAAAATGAAAATGACCAGTACTAAACCACGAGTCAAAAAAATTAAAATGACTAGGATTAAACCATGAGTGAAAAAATGAAAATGATCAAAATTAAACCACCAGTCAGAAAAAGAAAATGATTAGGTTTAAACCACAAGTTAGCAAATGAAAATGATCAGGATTAACCAACGAGTCAAAAATAAAAACCACCCGGATTAAATCATGAGTCAAAAAATGAAAATAACCTAGATTAAACCATAAGTCAAAAAAAGAAAAGCGATCAAAATTAAATCACCAGTCAAAAAATGAAAACGATAGGGATTAAATCACCAGTTAGAAAATGAAAACAACTACGATTAAACCATGAGTAAAAAAATGAAAACTGCCCAAATTAAACCACAAGTCAGAAAAAAAAATGACCAAGATTAAATCATAAGTCAAAAAATAAAAAAATGACTAGATTAAACCATAAGTCAAAAAATGAAAATGACCAGAACTAAACAATGAGTCAAAAAATGAAAATGATCGAGATTAAACCATGAGACAGAAAATTAGAATGACTTGGATTAATCCACGAGCCAAAAAAAGAAAACAACTAGGATTAAATCACTAGTAAGAAAAAATGATCAAGATTAATCCACAATTTAGAAAATGAAAATGACTATGATTAAACCATGAGTCAAAAAATGAAAAAATTTGAAATTAAATCACGAGTAAAAAAAATCATCAAAATTAAATCATTAGCCAGAAAATGAAAATGACCCTGATTAAACCATGAGTCAAAAAATAAAATGACAAAGATTAAATCATGAGTCAAAAAATAAAAAAAATTGAGATTAAAACACGAGTTAGAGAATGAAAATGACGAGAATTAAACCATGAATCAAAAAATGAATACGATTGAGATTAAATTGTGAGTTAGAAAATGAAAATGATTAGGATTAAACCATGAGTCAAAAAAAAGAAAACAATTGGATTAAACCACAAATCAAAAATGAATATGATCAGGATTAAACGGCAAGTCAGAAAATAAAAAACAACTGGGATTAAACCACGAGTCAGAAAATGAATACAACAAGGTTTAAACCACAAGTTAAGAAATGAAAATGTCAGAGATTAAATCACGAGCCAAAAAATGAAAAATGACTAGGATAAAACCATGAGTCAAAAAATGAAAATGACTAGGATTAAATCACGAGTTAAAAAATAAAAATGATCGGGATTAAACCATAAGTCAGAATATGAAAACGACCAGGATTAAACCACTTGTTAGAAAAAAAAATGACGAGGATTAAAATACGAGTCAAAAAATGAAAATGATTGGTACCAAACCATGAGTTAGAAAATGAAAACGACCAGAATTAAATCACGAGTCAAAAAATGAAAACGATGAGATTAAACCCCAAGTCAAAAAATGAAAACTATCGAGATTAAACTACCAATAAAAAAATGACTGAGATTAAGCCACAGTCAGAAAATGAAAATGACCAAAATTAAACCCTGAATTAGAAAATGAAAAACGACCGAAAATTAAATCACGAGTTAGAAAATAAAAATGATCGGGATTAAACCATGAGTCAAAAAATTAAAACGACTAGGATTAAACCATGAGTCAAAAAATGAAAATGATTAGGATTAAACCACCAGTCAGAAAAAAAATGATCAGGTTTAAACCACGAGTTAGTAAATAAAAACGATCGAGATTAACCAACGAGTTAGAAAAACCACCTGAATTAAAACCATGAGTCAGAAAATGAAAATGACTTGGATCAAACCACGAGTCAAAAAAACATGACCAGAATTAAATCACTAGTCAAAAAATGAAAATGACAGGGGTTAAATCACAAGTCAAAAAATAAAAACAACAAGAATTAAATCATGAGTCAGAAAATGAAAATGACTTAGGTTAAACCACAAGTCAGAAAGTGAAAATGACTCGGATTAAACTATGAGTCAAAAAAGAAAACAACTAGGATTAAATCGCAAGTCAAAAAATAAAAATGATCGAGATTAAACTATAAGTCAAAAAATGAAAATGATCGGGATTAAACCATGAGTCAAAAAATAAAATTGACCAGGATTAAACCATGAGTCAAAAAATAAGAGCGACCCAAATTAAGTCGTGAGTCAAAAAAAGAAAATGAATGGGATTAAACCACCAGTCAGAAAAAAAATGATCAGGATTAATCCATGAGTCAAAAAATGAAAACAACTACAATAAAACCACAATTCAGAAAATGAAAATGATTGAAATTAAATCACGAGTCAAAAAATGACAATGACCCTAATTAAACTACGAGTCAAAAAATGAAAACAACAGGGATTAAATCACAAGTCAAAAAATAAAAATGATCAAGATTAAATTATGAGTCAAAGAACAAAATTGATGGGGATTAAACCATGAGTCAAAAAATGAAAGCAACTAAGATTAAATTACGAGTCAAAAATTGAAAACAATGAGAATTAAACCACAAGTGAAAAAATGAAAACGAATGGAATTAAACCACAAGTCAGAAAATGAAGTTGATTAGGATTAAACCACGAGTCAAAAATGAAAACGACCTAGATTAAGTCACGAGTCAGAAAATGAAAATGACTTGGGTTAAACCACGAGTCAAAAGATTAAAACGACTTGAACTAAACCATGAGTCAAAAATGAAAATGAATGGGATTAAGCAATGAGTGAGATAATGAAAAACGACCAAGATTAAACCATGAGTCAGAAAATGAAAATGACGGAGATTAAACCATGAGTCAAAAAATGAAAATGACAAGGATTAAATCAAGAGTCAAAAAATGAAAACACCAAGAAAATCGTAAGTTAAAAACGACTGGGATTAAATCATGAGTTAGAAAATTAAAAGGATCGAGATTAAACCATAAGTCAGAAAATAAAAAACAATCGAGATTAAACCATGAGTCAGGAAATGAAAACGATATGGATTAAATCACGTGTTAGAGAATAAAAATGGCCCTGATTGAACCATGAGTTAGATAATGAAAATGATCCAGATTAAACCATGAATCATAAAATGAAAAATGAAAATGACTAGGATTAAATAATGAGTCAAAAAATGAAAATGACTGGGATTAATCCATGAGTCAGAAAATAAAAATGATCAGGATTAAACCACCAATCAAAAAATGAAAACTATCGGTATTAAATCACAAGTAAAAAAATGAAAATGATAGAGATTAAACCACCAGTTAGAAAAAAAATGACTAGGATTAAACCAGGAGTTAGAAAATGAAAATGACCAGAATCAACCCTAAGTCAAAAAATGAAAAACAACCAGAATTAAATCGTGAGCTAGAAAATTAAAACGACCAGGATAAAATAATGAGTAAAAAAAAAACTACCAAGATTAAACCATGAGTCAGAAAATGAAAGCAACCAAGATTAAACCATGAGTCAGAAAAAGAAAAACAACCTGATTAAACCATGAGTCAGAAAATGAAAATGACCAAAATTAAACCCTGAGTCAAAAAATTAAAAACGATCAAAATTAGATCACAATTCAGAAAATGAAAACAACTGGATTAAACCATGAGTTAGAAAATGAAAACTACCGAGATTAGACACTCAATCAAAAAAGAAAATAACCCTGATTAAACTACGAGTTAGAAAAGAAAAATGATCAGGATTAAACCATGAGTAAAAAAAAAAGATCAAAATTAAATCACCAATCAAAAAATGAAAATGACAGGGATTAAATCATGAGTCAGAAAATGAAAATGACCCAGATTAAATCATGAGTCAGAAAATGAAAATGACCCAGATTAAACCATGAGTCAAAAAATAAAAGTGACCAAGATTAAACCATGAGTTAGAAAATGAAAAACAATATGGATTAAACCTTGAGTCAGAAAATAAAAACGACCGGGATTAAACAATGAGTAAGAAAATTAAAATGATCGAAATTAAACTATGAGTTAAAAAATAAAAACGATCAAAATTAAATCACGAGTTAGAAAATGAAAATGATAGGAATTAAACCATGAGTCAAAAAATTAAATCACGACTTAAAAAATGAAAACGACCATGATTAATCCATGGGTCAAAAAATGAAAATGACCAGGATTAATCCATGGGTTAAAAAATGAAAATGACTGGGATTAAATCCTGAGTCAAAAAATAAAAACGAGTAAAATTAAGCTACTAGTCAGAAAATGAAAGACGACTGAGATTAAACCATGAGTAAAAAAATGAAAACAACCAAGATTAAACCACGAGACAAAAAATGAAACTGACCCAGATAAAACCACAGGTCAAAAATATGAAAACAACCAAGATTAAATCACGAGACAAAAAATGAAACTAACCCAGATAAAACCACAGGTCAAAAAATGAAAATGACCCAAATTAAACCATGGGTCAAAAAATAAAAACTACCGGGACTAAACCACTAGTCAGAAAAAGAAAAAATGATCGGGATTAAACTATGCATTAGAAAAAGAAAATGACCAAGATTAAAACCATGCATTAGAAAATGAAAACAATCATGATTAAACCATGAGTCAGAAAATGAAAATGATCAAAATTAAGTCATGAGTCAGAAAATAAAAACCATCAGGATTAAGCCATGCTCAGAAAATGAAAATGACCAAAATTAAATCATGAGTTAGAAAATTAAAACAACAGGAATTAAAATCACAAGTCAAAATATGAAAACAATCAGGATTAAATCGTGAGTTAGAGAATGAAAACTACAGGAATTAAACCATGAGTTAGAAAATGAAAATGACTGGGATTAAATCAAAAGTCAAAAAATGAAAATGACCTAGATTAAAGCACGAGTTAAGAAAATGATCGGGATTAAACCACGAGCCAAAAAATGAAAATAACCTAAGTTAAACCATGAGTCAGAAAATTAAAATGATTTGGATTAAAACATGAGTAAAAAAATGAAAACGACCAGGATTAAACATTGAGTCAGACAATGAAAAGCGACGGGATTAAACCACAAGTCAAAAAATGAAAATGGCTGGGATTAAACCACAAGTTAGAAAATGAAAATGACTGAGATTAAACCATGAATTAGAAATGAATATGACAAGGACTAAATCACGGTCTAAAAATGAAAATAATCGAGATTAAATCACCGGTCAGAGAATAAAAATGATGGAAATTAAACCACAAGTCAGAAAATGAAAACAACCAAAATTAAACCATGAGTTAATAAATGAAAATGACCAAAAGTAAATCAGGAGTCAAAAAATAAAAACGACAGGGATTAAAAAAAATGAAAATAGAATGAGATTAAACCCAAGTCAAAAAAAGAAAATGACTAGGTTAAACCCTGAGTCAAAAATTGAAAATGATCGAAATTAAATGACGAGTCAAAAAATAAAAAGCAGTCGAGTTTAAATCGCCAATAAAAAAAAGAAAAATGATCGAGATTAAACCACAAGTCAAAAAATGAAAATAAATGGTACTAACCATGAGTCAAAAAATTAAAATGACTGGAATTAAATTGTGAGTCAAAAAATGAAAATGATCGCAATTAAATGACGAGTCAAAAAATAAAAAGCAGTCGAGTTTAAATCGCCAATAAAAAAAAGAAAAATGATCGAGATTAAACCACAAGTCAAAAAATGAAAATAAATGGTACTAACCATGAGTCAAAAAATTAAAATGACTGGAATTAAATTGTGAGTCAAAAAATGAAAATGACCGGAATTAAATCATGAGTCAGAAAATGAAAACAAGCTGGATTAAACCACGAGTAAGAAAATAAAAATGATCGGGATTAAACCATGAGTAAGAAAATAAAAACGACAGGGATTAAACCACTAGACAAAAAATGAAAATGACTAGGATTAAACCTCCTATCAAAAAAATAAAAATGACTAAAATTAAACCATGAGTTAGAAAATGAAAACGATCAAAATTTACTTTTGAGTCAGAAAATAAAAAATGATCGAAATTAAATCACAAGTTAAAAAATGAAAACAACTAGGATTAAACCATGAGTCAGGAAATGAAAATGACTCAGGTTAAACCATGAGTCAAAAAATGAAAACGACTCAGATTAAATCATAAGTCAGAAAATAAAAATTACTGGGATTAAACAATGAGTTAGATAATGAAAAATGACCAAAATTAAACCATGAGTTAGAAAATAAAAATGGCTGGGATTAAACCATAAGTCAAAAATTGAAAAAAACTAAGATTAAACCATAGTTAGAAAATAAAAACGATCGGGATTAAATAATGAGTCAAAAAATGAAAGCGATCGGGATTAAACTACAAGTTAGAAAATGAAAATTACCAAGATTAAATCATGAATTAAAAATGAAAAGTACCGAGTTTAAACAATGAGTCAAAAAATAAAAAATGACTAGGACTAACCACGAGTCAAAAAATGAAAACAACTGGGATTAAACCATTAGTCAGAAAAGAAAAACAACCGGGATTAAACTACGAGTCAAAAAAATAAAAATGACTAGGATTAAACCACAAGTCAGAAAAATGAAAATGATCGGGATTAAACCACAAGTTAGAAAATGAAAATGGCTAGGATTAAACCATGAATTAGAAATGCCAGCGACCCTGATTAAACCACATGTCAAAAAATGAAATCAATCAGGACTAAACTACGTGTTAGAAAATGAAAAATGACTGAAATTAAATCACTAGTCAAAAAATGAAAATAACCCAAATTAAGCCACGAGTTAGAAAATGAAAATAACAGGGATTAAACCACTAGTTAGAAAAAGAAAAATGAACAGAATTGAATCACCAATCAAAAAATAAAAACAAGAGGGATTAAATCACGAGTCAGAAAATGAAAATGACTGGGATTAAACTATGACTCAAAAAATAAAAATGATTTGGACTAAAGCCTGAGTCAAAAAATTAAATCACGAGTCAAAAAATGAAAACAACTGGATTAAACCACTAGTCAAAAAAAGAAACGATCAGGATTAAACCACGAGTCAAAATGTAAAAACGACTAGAATTATATCATGAGTCAAAAAATGAAAACAACTAGGATTAAATTACGAGTCAAAAAATGAAAACAACCCAGGTTAAACCATAAGTTAAAAAATAAAAATGACTCAGATTAAACCATGAGTAAGAAAATAAAAACGACCGAGATTAAATAACAAGTTAGACAATGAAAAGCAATTTGGATTAAACCATAAGTCAAGAAATGAAAATGGTCGGGATTAGACCATAGTTCAAAAAATGAAAATGATGGAGATTAAAGGATGAGTCAGAAAATAAAAATGATCAGGATTA
This sequence comes from Durio zibethinus, assembly GCF_002303985.1. The sequence goes on from NW_019167893.1 coordinate 16,301,896, forward strand.
AATCATGAGTCAAAAAATGAAAACGACAGGGATTAAATCAAGAGTTAGAGAATAAAAACAATGGGAATTAAACCACTTGTCAGAAAATGAAAACGATCAAGATTAAACCATAAGTCAAAAAATGAAAACGACTAGAATTAAATCACGGTCAAAAAATGAAAATGATCAGGATTAAACCATGAGTCAAAAAAATGAAAATCACCTATGGTTAAACTCTGAGTCAAAAAATGAAAATGACTAAGGTTAAACCTCAAGTCAAAAAATGAAAATGATCAGGATTAAATCATGAGTCAAAAAATGAAAACGATAGGGATTAAACAACTAGTCAAAAAAAGAAAATGATCAAGATTAAACCACGAGTTAAAAAATAAAAATGATCGATATTAAACCACGATCCATAAAATGAAAATGATCGAAATTAAATTACGAGTCAAAAAATGAAAATGACTAGGATTAAACCACTAGTTAGAAAATGAAAACAATCGAGATTAAACCACCAGTCAGAAAATAAAAATGACTGAGATTAAACCTCCAATCAAAAAAAGAAAAATGACTAGCGTTGAACCATGAGTCAAAAAATGAAAATGACTAGAATTAAACCTTGAGTCAAAAAATGAAAAATGACTAGAATTAAATCATGAGTCAGAAAATGAAAATGACTTTGGTTAAACCATAAGTTAGATAATGAAAATGACTTAGGTTAAACCACGAGTCAAAAATGAAAATGATTAGGATTAAACCATGAGTCAGAAAATGAAAATGATTGGGATTAAATCACGAGTCAAAAAATTAAAAAGAACCAGATTAAACCATTAAACAGAAAATGAAAATGACCTAGATTAAATCACAAGTCAAAAAATGAAAACGATTGAGTTTAAACCACCAGTCAAAAAATGAGAATGATAGGGATTAGATCATGAGTTAGAAAATGAAAACGACCTAGATTAAATCACAAGTCAGAAAATGAAAACGATTGAGATTAAACCACCAGTCAAAAAATGAAAATGATAAGGATTAGATTATGAGTTAGAAAATGAAAACAATCGAGATTATATCATGAGTCAGAGGATGAAAATGATAAGAATTAAAGCATGAGTCAGAAAATGAAAATGGCTGCAATTAGAACATAAGTCAAAAAATGAAAATGATCAAGATTAAAGGACGAGTCAAAAAATGAAAACGACCGAGATTAAATCACAAGTCAAAAAATGAAAACGACAGGGATTAAATCATAAGTTAGAGAACAAAAATGATAGGAATCAAACCACGAGTCAAAAAATAAAAACTATCAGGATTAAATCATGAGTCAAAAAATGAAAATGATGAAAATTAAACCACGAGTCAAAAAATGAAAATAACCAAAATTAAATCACGAGTCAAAATTTGAAAACGATCGGGATTAAACCATGAGTCAAAAAATGAAAACGACCAAAATTAAATCATGAGTTAGAAAATAAAAACGACCGGGATTAAATCACTAGTCAGAAAATGAAAATGATCGGGATTAAAGCATGAGTCAAAAAATGAAATGATCAGGACTAAACCACGAGTCAAAATATGAAAACAACTAAAACTATTTTAGGAGTCAAAAAATAAAAATGATTAGGATTAAACCACAAGTCAAAAAATAAAAACAATCAGGATTAAACCATAAGTCAAAAAATGAAATTGACCCAGGTTAAACCATAAGTAAGAAAATAAAAATGATCGAGACTAAACAATGACTCAGACAATGAAAAATAATCGGGATTAAACCATGAGACAGAAAATGAAAATGGCTAGGATTAGACCACAATTCAAAAAATGAAAATGATCAAGATTAAATGTCAAGTTAGAAAATGAAAACGACCTAGATTAAATCATAAGTCAAAAAATGAAAACAACAGGGATTAAATTACGAGCCAAAGAATAAAAAAATAGGAATTAAACCACGAGTCAGACAATGATAACAATTGAGATTAAACCATAAGTCAAAAAATGAAAACAACTAGAATTAAATCACGAGTCAGAAAATGAAATTGACCTTGATTAAACCATGAGCCAGAAATTGAAAATCACGTGGAGTTAAAACTTTGAGTCAGAAAATGAAAATGATTAGGGTTAAACCTCGAGTCAAAAAAGGAAAATGATTGGGATTAAACCACGAGTCAAAAAATGAAAGCGATCGAGATTAAACAACCAGTCAAAAAAAGAAAAAAAGATCAAGATTAAACCATAAGTCAAAAAATGAAAATGACTAGCATTAAACCATGAATCATAAAATGAAAATGATCGGAATTAAATTATGAGTCAAAAAAATGAAAACGACTAGGATTAAACTATGAGTCAAAAAATAAAAATGACTAGGACTAAACCATGAGTCAAAATAAAAATGATCAAGATTAAACAACTAGTCAAAAAATGAAACCAACCGAGATTAAACCACCAGTCAAAAAATAAAAATGACTGAAATTAAACCACTAGTTAGAAAGAAAAAAACAACTGACATTAAACCACGAGTTAGAAAATGAAAACGACTAGAATTAGACCCTGAGTCAGAAAATGAAAAATGACCAAAATTAAATCACGAGTCAAAAAATGAAAATGACTTGAGTTAAACCATGAGTTAGACAATGAAAATAACTCTAGTTAAACCACGAGTCAAAAAATGAAAACAATCAGGATTAAACCATGAGTCAAAAAATGAAAATGACTAAGATTAAACCATGAGCTAGAAAATAAAAATGATCCAGATTAAACCACGAGACAGAAAATGAAAACGACCCAGATGAAACTATAAGTCAGAAAATGAAAATGATCATGATTAAACCATCAGTCAGAAAATGAAAATAATAGGGATTAAATCATAAGTCAGAAACTGAAAATGACTGGGATTAAATCATGAGTCAGAGAATGAAAACGATAGGAATTAAAAGCACGAGTCAAAAAATGAAAAAAAATGAGAATAAACAATGAGTCAAAAAATAAAAATGATCAAAATTAAATAATAAGTAAGAAAATAAAATCGATCAGGATTAAACCATGAGTCAGAAAATAAAAACAATCAGGATTAAACAACGAGTCAAAAATGAAAACGACTGGGATTAAACCTTGAGTCAAAAAATGAAATTGACCTAGGCTAAACCATGAGCCAAAAAATGAAAACAACCCAGATTAAATCACAAGTTAAAAAATGAAAATGATTAGGATTAGACAATGAGTCAGACAATGAAAAAAGACTGGGATTAAACTACGAGTCAAAAAATGAAAATGGCTAGCATTAAACTATGAGTCAAAAAATGAAAATGATCGAGATTAAACCACAAGTCAAAAAATGAAAACGGTCAGGATTAAATCATGAGTCAAAAAATAAAAATGATCAAGATTAAATCACAAGTCAGAGAACAAAAACAATGAGAATTAAACTACGAGTCAGAAAATAAAAATGACCAAGATTAAACCATCAGTCAAAAAATGAAAATGACCAAAATCAAATCACGAGTTAGAATTTGAAAATGACTGGGATTAAGCCATGAGTCAAAAACTGAAAAGAACTGAAATTAAGTCATGAGTCAAAAAATAAAAATGATTAAGATTAAACCACGAGTCAGAAAATGAAAATGACTCAGATTAAACCATGAGTCAAAAAATCAAAACAACCAAGATTAGACAATGAATCAGACAATAAAAAAACAATCGAGATGAAACCATAAGTAAGAAAATGATTGGGATTAAACTACCAGTCAAAAAAAGAATAACAACCGAGATTAATTCATGAGTTAGAAAGTGAAATCGATCGATATTAAACCATGAGTCAGAAAATAAAAATGATCAGAATTAAATCACGAGTTAAAAAATGAAAATGATCAAGATTAAACCACGAGTCAGAATATGAAAACAATCGAGATTAAACCATGAGTCAAAAAATTACAATGATCGAGATTAAACCACCAATCAAAAAAATGAAAACGATTGTGATTAAACCACCAGTCAAAAAAAGAAATATGACAAGGATTAAATCACAAGTCAAAAAATGAAAATGTTTGGAATTAAACCTTAAATCAGGAAATGAAAAATGATCGAAATTAAATCATGAGTCAGAAAATAAAAATGACTGAGATTAAACCATGAGTTAGAAAAAAAAAATGACTCAGGTTAAACCACGAGTTAGAAAATGAAAATGACTAGGATTAAATCATAAGTCAAAAAATGAAAACAATTGGGACTAAACCAAGAGTCAAAAAATGAATACAAAAAGACTAAATCATGAGTCAAAAAATGAAAATGACACAAATTAAACCACGAGTCAAAAAATGAAAATGGCCAGGATTAAACAACCAGTCAGAAAATGAAAACGACAAGGATTAAATCATGAGTCAAAAAATGAAAATGATTGGGATTAAATCATAAGTCAAAAAATGAAAGCGATCGGAATTAAATGATGAGTAAGAAAATAAAATTGATCAAGATTAAACTATGAGTCAAAAATGAAAATGACTAGGATTAAAGCACGAGTTAGAAAATGAAAATGATCGACATTAAACCTTGAGTCAAAAAATGAAAACGACCTAGGTTAAACCACGAGTCAAAAAATGAAAATACTGGGATTAAATAATGAGTCAAACAATAAAAAAAGATCGAGATTAAACCATGAGTCAAAAAATAAAAATGGTAGGCATTAAACCACGAGTCAGAAAATGAAAATGACACGATCGAGATTAAACAATGAGTCAAAAAATGAAAACGGCTAGGATTAAACTAATAGTCAGAAAATGAAAACGAGATAGATTAAACCACAAGTCAGAAAATAAAAATGACACAGATCAAACCATGAGTTAGAAAATGAAAATTACCAAGATTAAACAACTAGTCAAAAAATGAAAAAGATGGGGATTAAATCACGAGTCAAAAAATGAAAATGACCAAGATTAAAATACAAGTCAGAGAATAAAAATGACAGGAATTATACCAAGAGTCAGAAAATGAAAAAGATCAAGATTAAACCATGAGTAAAAAAATGAAAGTGACCAAAATTAAATGATGAGAAAGAAAATAAAATCGATCAAGATTAAACCACAAGTCAAAAAATAAAAACGATTGAGATTAAAGCATGAGTCAAAAAATGAAAATGACTAGCATTAAACCTTGAGTCAGAAAATGAAAACGACCTGGGTTAAACCACGAGTCAAAAAATGAAAAATGATCGGGATTAAACAACGAGTCAGACAATAAAAAAGGATTGAGATTAAACCTTGAGTCAAAAAATGAAAATGATAGGCATTAAACCACAAGTCATAAAATGAAAATGGCAAAGATTAAACCATGAGTCAGAAAATAAAAATGATTGGGATTAGACCATGAGTCAAAAAAAGAAAATGACTCAAGTTAAACCATGAATTAGAAAATGAAAATGACCGAGATTAAATCATGGTCAAAACATAAAAATGACTAGGATTAAACCACGAGTCAAAAAATGAAAATGAAACACATTAAACCACAAGTCAAAAAATGAAAATGACACGGATCAAACTATGAGTCAAAAAATGAAAATGACCAAGATTATACAACCAGTCAAAAAATGAAAAAGAAATGGATTAAACCATAAGTCAGAAAATGAAAATGAATGGGATTAAATCACGAGTCAGAAAATGAAAAAGACCAAGATTAAACCATGAGTCAAAAAATGAAAGCAGTCGAAATTAAATGATAAATAAGAAAATAAAATCGATCAAGATTAAACTATGAATCAAAAAATCAAAACGTCTAAGATTAAAGCATGAGTCAAAAAATGAAAATGACTAGCATTAAACCTTGAGTCAAAAAATGAAAACAACCTAGGTTAAACCATCAGTTAGAAAATGAAAATGACCGGGATTAAACAACGAGTCATACAATGAAAAAAGATTGGGATTAAACTACAAGTCAAAAAATGGAAATGACAGATATCAAACCATGAATCAAAAAATGAAAATGACAGAGATCAAACCATGAATCAAAAAATGAAAATGATTAGGATTAAATCACAAGTCTGAAAATGAAAATGACCGAGATTAAATCACGAGTCAAAGAATGAAAATGACGATAATTAAACTATGAGCCAGAAAATGAAAATGACTGGATTAAACCACAAGTCAAAAATTGAAATCGACCAGAATTAAATCACGAGTCAAAAAATGAAAGTGACTGAGGTTAAACCATAAGTCAGAAAATAAAAATGACCGGGACTAGACCATAAGTCAAAAAATGAAAACGATCTAGGTTAAGCCACTAGTCAAAAAATGAAAATGATCTGGATTAAACCACAAGTCAGAAAATGAAAACGATCGAGATTAAATAACGAGTTAGGCAATGAAAAATGATTGGGAATAAAGCACGAGTCAAAAAATGAAAATGGTCGGGATTAAACAAAAAGTCAAAAAATGAAAATGGTTAGGATTAAACAACAAGTCAAAAAATTAAATGGATTGAGATTAACCATGAGTTAGAAAATGAAAACAGTCGGGATTAAATCACGAGTTAGAAACTGAAAATGACTGAGATTAAACCATGAGTCCAAAAATGAAAATGACCAGGATTAAATCACGAGTCAAAAAATGAAAAGGACCAAGATTAAACCATGAGTTAGAAAATTAAAAACAATTCGAATTGAACCACGAGTTAGGAAATGAAAATGATCGAGATTAAACCATGTGTCAAAGAATGAAAATAGCCTGGATTAAATCACAAGTCAAATAATGAAAATGACCTAGCATAATCCATGAGTTAGAAAATGAAAATGACAAGAGATTAAACCACGAGTCAAACAAATAAAAATGACAAAAATTAAATGACGAGTCAGAAAATGAAAATGACTGTGATTAAACCACAAATTAGAAAATAAAAATGATTGAGATTAAACCACGAGTCAAAAAATGAAAATGATCAAAATTAAACCATGAGTCAAAAATTGAAAATGATTAGGATTAAAACACGAGTTAGAAAATGAAAACAACCTAGGTTAAATCACAAGTTAGAAAATAAAAATGACTCAAATTAAACCACGCATAAGAAAATGGAAATACCGAGATTAAACAACAAGTCAAACAATAAAAAATAATTGGGATTAAACCACTAGTCAGGACATGAAAATGCCAGGATTAAACCATGGGTTAGAAAATGAAAATGATCGAGATTAAACCATGAGTCAGTCAGGAAATGAAAATGTCCAGGATTAAACCATGGGTTAGAAAATGAAAATGATTGAGATTAAACCATGAGTCAGAAAATGAAAATGATCGAGATTAAACCATGAGTCAAAAAATAAAAATGACCAGGGTTAAACCATGAGTCAGAAAATGAAAATGACTTGGGTTAAAATCATGAGTCAGAAAATGAAAATGACCTAGATTAAACCACAAGTTAGAAAATGAAAATAATCAAGATTTTACAACGAGTTGGCAATAAAAAATAACTGAGAATAAACCATGTGTCAAAAATAAAAATGGCCAAGATTAAACCATAAGTCAAAAAATGAAAAGGATCGAAATTAAACCATGAATCAGAAAATGAAAACGATCGGGAATAAATCATGAGTTAAAAATGAAAACGATCGGGATTAAACCACGGTCCAAAAATGGAAAAGACCAGGATTAAACCATGAGTCAAAAAATTAAAAATGATCTGGATTAAACCACGAGTTAGGAAATGAAAATGATCGGGATTAAACCACATGTCAGAGAATGAAAAGGCTTGGATTAAACCATGAGTCAGATAATGAAAATGACATGGATTAAACCATGAATCAGAAAATGAAAATGACTGAGATTAAACCCTAAGTCTGAAAATAAAAATGACTGGGATTAAATAACAAGTAAGAAAATGAAAATGACCAAGATTAAACCATAAATCAAAAAATGAAAACAACCGAGATTAAACGATGAGCCAGAAAATGAAAATAACTGAAATTAAACCACTAGTTAGAAAATGAAAATGATTAGGATTAAACCATGAGTCAGAAAATGAAAATGACCCGGGTTAAACCACAAGTTAGAAAAGAAAAACGACCTAGATTAATCCATGAGTAAGAAAATTTAAACAATTGGGATTAAACAATGAGACAAACAATGAAAAATGACTAGGATTAAACCATGAGTTAGGAAATGAAAATGGCTGCGATTAAAGCACGAGTTAGAAAATGAAAATGACCAAGATTAAACCATGATTTAGAAAATGAAAATGACTAAGATTAAACTACGAGTTAGAAAATGAAAATGATTGAATTAAACCATAAGTAAGAAAATAAAAATAAATAGCATTAAAGCACGAGTCAAAAAATGAAAATGATCAAGATTAAACAATGAGTTAGGCAATGAAAAATGACCAAAAATAAACCAAAAGTCAAAAAATAAAAATGGCCAGGATTAAACCATGAGTCAAAAAATGAAAAGGATGAAGATTAAACCACAAGTTAAAAAATAAAAATGATCGGGATTAAATCATGAGTTAGAAAATGAAAATGAGTAAGATTAAACCATAAGTCAAAAAAATGAAAACGATCAAGATTAAATCACAAGTCAAAAAATGAAAAGGACCAAGATTAAACTACAAGTCAAAAAATTAAAAATAAACCAGATTAAATCACAAGATAGGAAATGAAAATGATCGGGATTAAACCACGCATCAAAGAATGAAAACAACCGGATTAAATCACAAGTTAGATAATGAAAATGACATGGATTAAACCATGAATAAGAAAATGAAAACGATCAAGATTAAACCATGAGTTTGAAAATGAAAATGATCGAGATTAAACGATGAGTTAAAAAATGAAAACGATTGGGATTAAACCACAAGTCAAAAAATGAAAACAACCAAAATTAAACTATAAGTCAAAAAATGAAAACAATATGGATTAAACCACGAGTCAAAAAATGAAAACGACTAGGGTTAAACCATGAGTTAGAAAATTTAAATGACTCGGATTAATCCATAAGTAAAAGAATAAAAATGACCAGGATTAAACAATGAGTTAGACAATGAAAAATGACCAGGATTAATCCATAAGTCAAGAAATGAAAATGGCCAAGATTAAACCATGAGTCAAAAAATAAAAATGATTGAGATTAAACTATGAGTCAGAAAATGAAAATGACTAGGATTAAACCATAAGTCAAAAAATGAAAATGATCGAGATTTAATCATGAGTCAGAAAATAAAAATGACCTAGATTAAACCATAAGTCAAAAAATGAAAATGACCCGGGTTAAACCAAAAGTTAGAAAATGAAAACAACTTGGATTAAACCATGAGTCAAAAAATGAAAAGAATCAAGATTAAATAATAAGTTAGGAATTGAAAATGACTAGGAATAAACCACGAGTCACAAAATGAAAAGGACTAAGAATAAACCATAAGTTAGAAAATGAAAACGATTAGGATTAAGTCACGAGTTAGAAAATGAAAACAGCTGGGATTAAACCGTGAGTCAAAAAATTAAAACAACTCAAACTAAATCATGACTTAGAAATGAAAAGGATTAGGATTAAACCATGAGTCAGAAAATTAAAAATGACCTAAATTAAATCATGGTCAAGAAATGAAAACGATCATGATTAAACCATGTGTCAGAAAATAAAAATAGCTCAGATTAAATCACAAGTTATATAATGAAAATGACCCAGATGAAACCACAAATCAAAATATGAAAATGATTGAGATTAAACTATGAGTCAAAAAATGAAAATGACTCGGATTAAACCATGAGTCAAAAAATAAAAATGATTGGGATTAAACAATGAGTCAGAAAAAGAAATGACCAAGATTAAACCACTAATCATAAAATAAAAATGATTAAGATTAAACCATAAGTCAAAAAATGAAATCGACTGGGATTAAACTACCAGTCAAAAAATAAAAACAATCGAGATTAAACCACGAGTCAAAAAAAGAAAACAATCGGGATTAAACCACTAGTAAGAAAAAGAGAAACAATCGAGATTAAACCATGAGTCAAAAAATGAAAAAGGTCGAGGTTAAACCACGAGTTAGAAAATGAAAATAACTAAGATTAATCCATGAGTCAAAAAATGAAAATGACTAGGATTAACTCACGAGTCAAAAAAAGAAAACGATCGAGATGAAACCACAAGTCAAAAAATGAAAACGATTGAGATTAAATTGCTAGTAAACAATTGAAAATCAATCGAGGTATACCTTGGGTCAAAAAATGAAAACGGTCGGGATTAAACCCTGAGTCAGAAAATAAAAATGACCAGGATCAAACCATGGGTTAAAAAATAAAAAAAAAATTGAGATTAAATCACCTATTAGAAAAAGAAAAATGATTGAGATTATATCATGAGTGTGGAAATGTAAACAATTGAGATTAAACCATGAGTCAAAAATAAAAGTGACTTGGGTTAAACCATGAGTCAAAAGATGAAAAAGATATAGATTGAACCTGAGTCAAAAAATGAAAATGACCAAAACTAAACCGTGAGTCAAAAAATGAAAACAACTTAAATTAAATCACAAGTCAACAAATAAAATGATCGGGATTAAACCATGAGTAAAAAAAAAAGACGATCAGGATTAAACCATGAGTCAAAAAATGAAAACGTTTTTGATTAAATCACAAGTCAGAAAATGAAAATGATTAGGATTAAACCATGAGTTAGAAAATGAAAATGACCTGAGTTAAACCACGAGTTAGAAAATGAAAATGACCTATATTAATCTATGAGTAAGAAAATGGAAATGACCAGGATTAAACAATGAGTTGGACAATGAAAAATGACTGGGATTAAATGACAAGCCAAGAAATGAAAATGGCTAGGATTAAACCATGAGTTAAAAAATGAAAATGACTAGGATTAAACCACAAGTCAAAAAATGAAAATGACCTAGATAAAACTATGAGTCAAAAAATGAAAACGATCGAGATTAAATAACGAGTTAGGCAATGAAAAATGATTGAGAATAAACCATAAGTCAAAAATGAAAATGGCTATGATTAAACCATGGTCAGAAAATGAAAAGGATGGAGATTAAACCACGAGTTAGAAAATAAAAATGATCAGGATTAAATCATGAGTTAGAAAATAAAAATGACTAGGATTAAACTATGAGTCAAAAAATAAAAATGACAAGGATTAAATCACGAGTCAAAAAATGAAGGACCAGGATTAGACCATAAGTTAGAAATCTGAAAATGACCCAGATTAAATCACTTGTTAGGAAATGAAAATGATTAGGACTAAACCACGTGTCAGAGAATGAAAATGACTCATATTGAACCACAAGTTAAATAATGAAAATGACACGGATTAAACCACGAATCAAAAAATGAAAATGATCGAGATTAACCCATAAGTTTGAAAATGAAAACGACTAGGGTTAAATGACGAGTTAGAAAATGAAAACGATCAGGATTAAACCACAAATCAAAAAATGAAAATGATCGAGATTAAACCACGAGTCAAAAGATGAAAACGACTGAAATTAAATTATGAGTCAAAAAATGAAAATGACTAGGATTAAACCATAAGTCAGAAAATGAAAATGACTTGGGTCAAACCATAAATTAGAAAATTAAAATGACTCAGGTTAATCCGAGTAAGAAAATGAAACCGATCGGGATTAAACATCGAGTCAGATAATGAAAAATGGCCGAAATTAAGCTACAAGTCAGGAAATGAAAATAGCTGGGATTAAACCATAAGTTAGAAATGAAAAGGATCGAGATTAAATCACAAGTCAAAAAATGAAAATGACCAAGATTAAACCATGAGTCAAAAAATGAAAATCACTGGGATTAAATCATGAGTCAAAAAATAGGAACAACCGAGATTGAACCATGAGTCAGAAAATGAAAATAACCTGGATTAAAGCATGAGTTAGAAAATAGAAATGAACAGGATTAAACAACAAGTTAGGTAATGAAAAATGACTAAGAATAAACCACGAGTCAAAAAAAATGGCTAGATTAAATCACGAGTCAGAAAATGAAAAGGACTGGATTAAACCATCAGTCAAAAAATGAAAACAATCGAGATTAAATCACAAGTTAGAAAATGAAAATGACTAGAATTAAACCACAAGTCAAAAACTAAAAACGACTAGGATTAAATCGCGACTTAGAAAATGAAAAAGACTGGGATTAAACCATGAGTCAAAAAATAAAAAATGACCCAAATTAAACCATGAGTCAGAAAATGAAAACGATCGAGATTAAAACACATGTTAGAGAATGAAAATGGCTCGAATTAAATCACAAGTCAGATAATGAAAACAAATCGAATGAAACCATAAATTGGAATATGAAAATGATCGAGATTAAACCATAAGTCAGAAAATAAAAATGACCCAGATTAAACAATGACTCAGAAAATGAAAATGATTGGGATTAAATGATGAGTCAGAAAAAGAAAACGACCAGGATTAAACCACTAATAAGAAAATGAAAATGATCAAAATTAAATCATGAGTGAAAAAATGAAAATGGTCAGGATTAAACCATCAATAAAAAAATGAAAACAACCAAGATTAAGGCACGAGTTAAAAAATGAAAACAACCAAGATTAAATCACGAGCCAGAAAATGAAAATGACTAGGACTAAACCACTAATTAGAAAAATAGAAACGACCGGGATTAAACCATGAGTCAAAAAATGAAAATAGCTAAGATTAAACCATGAGTCAAAAAATGAAAATAATCGAGATTAAACCATGAGTCAAAAAATGAAAATGGCCGGGATTAAATCACCTGTCAAAAAATGAAAATGACAGAGGTTAAACCACGAGTCAGAAAATGAAAACAAATAAGATTAAACCATGGGTTAGAAAATGAAAACGATTGTGATTAAACCATGAGTCAAAAAATGAAAATGACCAAGATTAAACCACTAGTCAGAAAAAGAGAAATGACCGGGATTAAACCATGAGTCAAAAAATGAAAATAGTCGAGATTAAATCACAAGTCAAAAAATGAAAATGACCGAGATTAAATCACTAGTCAAAAAATGAAAATGATCAAGATTAAACCATGAGTCAAAAAATGAAAATGATCGAGATTAAATCATGAGTCAAAAATTGAACATGACCAAGATTAAACCGTGAGTCAAAAAGTGAAAATCAAATGGGGCTAAACCTCGAGTCAAAAAATGAAAATGATTGGGATTAAATCTTATGTCAGAAAATAAAAATGACCAGGATCAAACCACGGGTCAAAAAATTAAAATGATCGAGATTAAACCACCTATCAGAAAAAGAAAAATGATCAGTATTAAATCACAAGTCAAAAAATGAAAACGATCAGTATTAAACTATAAGTCAAAAAATGAAAACAACCAAAATCAAATCACGAGTCAGAAAATGAAAATGATCGAGATTAAACCATGAGTCAGAAAATGAAACAACCAAGATTAAACCACGAGTAAAAAAATAGAAACAATCATGATTAAACCACCTATCAAAAAAAGAAAATGACTGGGATTAAACCATGAGTAAAAAAAATGATTGGGATTAGACCACTAGTCAGAAAAAAAATGACCGGGATTAAATCGCATGTCAGAAAAAGAAAAATGACTGGGAATAAACCATGAGTCAAAAAGTGAAAATGACCAAAATAAAATCTTGAGTTAGAAAATGAAAAATGATCAAAATTAAATCATG